>CM053028.1:456108065-456221281 GCA_028564925.1 Lithobates sylvaticus
AGGAAACTTTCCACATGGGCGTCCGCAGAACTTTTTTCAGGGGGGGGCATCATTTTAAGGTCTGGTCGTGTGATCTTACCTGTGTCAGTCAACAGCGGCTGCAGGGGAGAAAGCGCTTGGCGACGGCTGATTATGCCTGATGAGGTGATGTCACCCATAGGTTCCCATGTCACAGTTGTTATTGGTGCTCCCTCCTCTCCCCTGCATACGCTGCTGGATCACACAGGTGAGATAACATGACCAGATTGGAACAGTCTGAAAATAGGTTAGTCTGCATAGGTGTTAGGGGTAAGGGGACGGGGGGCAGTTTTTAAGGCTAGCGCAAGCTGGAAATCTACTTTCAATCTACCCTCCCTATTGGTGGCTTGTGGCAGTGTTAAAGCAGAGCTCCACCCAAAAGGGGAAGCACCACTTGTTTGCACCCTCCCCCCTTCCACTGCCACATTTGGCACTTTTTGGGGTAGAGAGTGTACCTGGTTTTGCTGTGGTGATCTGAGCCACATGCAAAACCATGCAAAATATGCTGCGAGCGACCACAGCAAGTAAAGGTATAAATAAACATACAATTAGGCAATCAATCAATTACAAAAAATAAATAAAAAATACACCTGCATGGTGCAGCATTGGCTTAAGACAGTGGAGATTTTAAAATCTGTATGGACACAATAGCATCTTTATGCTGTTGTGCCCATATAGCTGCTTTTGTGCCCATATAGATGCTGGTGTGCCTCAATAGCAGTTATATGGGCACAATAGCATAAAGATGATAAAAGAGGAATGCATCTCCAATGGTTGAGACGCAGGATCTTTCATTCTTTTACCAGTGTAGGACCCACTAATTAAGGGGTACTTTGACGCAGTAAGTGGGCTGCCATATAGTGTGACCAAATCCCCATATTTTTTGAATATATTCAGGTGTTTTTAAATAGCCTTGCAGGATTTAAATGTAATTTTTGTATATGTGCAAGACACATTACAAGAGACGGTCAGAGACTGCAGACATGCTACAGGAGAGGGTCAGAGACTGCAGACATACTACAGGAGAGGGTCAGAGACTGCAGACATACTACAGGAGAGGGTCAGAGACTGCAGACATACTACAGGAGAGGGTCAGAGACTGCAGACATACTACAGGAGAGGGTCAGAGACTGCAGACATACTACAGGAGAGGGTCAGAGACTGCAGACATACTACAGGAGAGGGTCAGAGACTGCAGACATACTACAGGAGAGGGTCAGAGAGTGCAGACATACTACAGGAGAGGGTCAGAGAGTGCAGACATACTACAGGAGAGGGTCAGAGAGTGCAGACATAATACAGGAGAGGGTCAGAGAGTGCAGACATAATACAGGGGAGGGTCAGAGAGTGCAGACATAATACAGGGGAGGGTCAGAGAGTGCAGACATAATACAGGAGAGGGTCAGAGAGTGCAGACATAATACAGGAGAGGGTCAGAGAGTGCAGACATAATACAGGAGAGGGTCAGAGAGTGCAGACATAATACAGGAGAGGGTCAGAGAGTGCAGACATAATACAGGAGAGGGTCAGAGAGTGCAGACATAATACAGGAGAGGGTCAGAGAGTGCAGACATAATACAGGAGAGGGTCAGAGAGTGCAGACATAATACAGGAGAGGGTCAGAGAGTGCAGACATAATACAGGAGAGGGTCAGAGAGTGCAGACATAATACAGGAGAGGGTCAGAGACTGCAGACATGATACAGGAGAGAGTCAGAGACTGCAGACATGATACAGGAGAGGGTCAGAGACTGCAGACATGATACAGGAGAGGGTCAGAGACTGCAGACATGATACAGGAGAGGGTCAGAGACTGCAGACATGATACAGGAGAGGGTCAGAGACTGCAGACATGATACAGGAGAGGGTCAGAGACTGCAGACATGATACAGGAGAGGGTCAGAGACTGCAGACATGATACAGGAGAGGGTCAGAGACTGCAGACATGATACAGGAGAGGGTCAGAGACTGCAGACATGATACAGGAGAGGGTCAGAGACTGCAGACATGATACAGGAGAGGGTCAGAGACTGCAGACATGATACAGGAGAGGGTCAGAGACTGCAGACATACTACAGGAGAGGGTCAGAGACTGCAGACATACTACAGGAGAGGGTCAGAGAGTGCAGACATACTACAGGAGAGGGTCAGAGAGTGCAGACATAATACAGGAGAGGGTCAGAGAGTGCAGACATAATACAGGAGAGGGTCAGAGAGTGCAGACATAATACAGGAGAGGGTCAGAGAGTGCAGACATAATACAGGAGAGGGTCAGAGAGTGCAGACATAATACAGGAGAGGGTCAGAGACTGCAGACATGATACAGGAGAGGGTCAGAGACTGCAGACATGATACAGGAGAGGGTCAGAGACTGCAGACATGATACAGGAGAGGGTCAGAGACTGCAGACATGATACAGGAGAGGGTCAGAGACTGCAGACATGATACAGGAGAGGGTCAGAGACTGCAGACATGATACAGGAGAGGGTCAGAGACTGCAGACATGATACAGGAGAGGGTCAGAGACTGCAGACATGATACAGGAGAGGGTCAGAGACTGCAGACATGATACAGGAGAGGGTCAGAGACTGCAGACATAATACAGGAGAGGGTCAGAGACTGCAGACATGATACAGGAGAGGGTCAGAGACTGCAGACATGATACAGGAGAGGGTCAGAGACTGCAGACATGATACAGGAGAGGGTCAGAGACTGCAGACATGATACAGGAGAGGGTCAGAGACTGCAGACATGATACAGGAGAGGGTCAGAGACTGCAGACATGATACAGGAGAGGGTCAGAGACTGCAGACATGATACAGGAGAGGGTCAGAGACTGCAGACATGATACAGGAGAGGGTCAGAGACTGCAGACATACTACAGGAGAGGGTCAGAGAGTGCAGACATAATACAGGAGAGGGTCAGAGAGTGCAGACATAATACAGGAGAGGGTCAGAGAGTGCAGACATAATACAGGAGAGGGTCAGAGACTGCAGACATAATACAGGAGAGGGTCAGAGACTGCAGACATGATACAGGAGAGGGTCAGAGACTGCAGACATAATACAGGAGAGGGTCAGAGACTGCAGACATGATACAGGAGAGGGTCAGAGACTGCAGACATGATACAGGAGAGGGTCAGAGACTGCAGACATGATACAGGAGAGGGTCAGAGACTGCAGACATGATACAGGAGAGGGTCAGAGACTGCAGACATAATACAGGAGAGGGTCAGAGACTGCAGACATAATACAGGAGAGGGTCAGAGACTGCAGACATACTACAGGAGATGGGCAGAGACTGCAGACATGATACAGGAGAGGGTCAGAGAATGGATGTATGGCTGAACTCAGTGTAAAAGTGTATAGTAGGGCTGCGCTACTCTACTTAAAGCAGCTCTTCAAGATTAAGTTAGTAATCCTCCTTTTAAAGTACAACCAAGTGCCAGAAGACAGCAACACATCCACTTTCCAAAATTCAAATGGTCTTACAGTGACCTGGTCAGGATTAGTGGAGAAAAGTAAACAGTTAATGAGTCTGTGAAGCTTCTAGCCTGAATCAGCAATAAATCATCCAAAAAACATCAAACTGCAGCACACAGAGCTCTGGCTTAATAGCTGAGCTGAAATGGTTAACAGCCAAACGTGTGACCCCTCACTGGACACAGAATGCCAGCCAGCTGCAGCGTCTCCCAGAGATCTTATCAGCAGGTTAGGAAGCTAAAAAAAGAGAGTACAGAGCCAGACAAGAGGGAGGGGAGGCTGATCAGTAACCTGCACACTGACAAGGCAAAGATTTCTGGATGACAGCGGCCTGCCAGCATTACATATGACATTACTCTGTGTGCTGCAGGATTAGTTTTGCTGTGGTCATACCATCCTCTATCTCCTCGGCTTCAGGTACTGTGTATCTCCCTCCCGACGCCCCCATTCATCCCCGATCCAGCACCTCTGTACATTTAAATGTGGCGGGCTGCAGGGGGGGGGTTACACTGTCTGCTGCATGATGGTTATTTGCTCCTCCGACCCTCGCTGCTACACATTTCCTCAGCCAGCCCCTCCTCCTGTTCACTGCACAGCCGTGCTTCTCGCTCAGCTGTTCTTTAAAAAAAAAAAAAAAAAAAAGTTCCAGAGCTCCTAGCTGACAGCGGCCCCGATTCCAGGGGGGGGCACTTGACCCCCCTTGCCTCTATCTGCGGACGCCCATGTGGTTAATTTTTTTTTTCCCGGCTGGCCCTCCCCTTTAAGTTAGGGTTGCCCAACCAGTGGCCTGGGGGCCACATGTGGCCCGCGGAGCCCTCTGATGTGACCCGCGATCTCCTGCTCTGGGATGGCGGGTTGGCAAGCCCAGATTGCAGGTTGTCTACCCGCCATGCCAGAGCATCAGTGTTGTGAATGAAGCCAGCGGTAGAGGAAGCAGGCAGCTGCGGAGCAGAGCTACATAAGCCAATGCTTACTGTATAGCACCGGCTCCTGTCATAGGTTGAGTGATATCAAATGCACTTTGCCTGGGACAGCAAGTTTATTACTAAAATCACAATGTATATGGATATGGACATATCTTTTCTGCAGTGGTTACTGGGCTTCTTTTTAAACTGATCCGCAGGTGTAGCGCAGTGTACCTGAGGCTTACCTGCACTGAGCCATAGACTTCTGGTTTTACCTGTAGGTTTGGTGCACTTTCAGAAAGTGCACCACACCTGCAGGATATGATAGAATTCTATGGCAAAGTACAGCTAACCTGCAGGAAAGCCACAGGTGCAGGTAGATCGCAGACCATCAGTGTAAAAGTAGCCTTAGGCCCCTTTAACATGATCTGTCTGACCCAATCGGACACTCCATTCACCTCTATGGAGCGGCAGATGTAAACAGACTTGTGTCCATTTACACCTGCCTCCTTCCAATCCGATCTTCTAAAAAAAAAACGGAAAGTGGATCCGTCCCCTTCTATATGATCAGATGAGAGGGCCTATAGAGTAGAGTGGGCTGTGTCTGTGTCCGCTTTGCATATGCAGAATGGACGCAGAACTGTCATCTGCTCATTGTGGCCCGCGACTCGTTACTAAGTCGTTTAAGTGGCCCTCGCTCTTCAAAAGGTTGGGCACCCCTGTTTTAAGTAATGTGCGTGTCCACCCTGGGACTTAAAGGGTTACTGAGTGTAGTGCTATCCCTGAAGGAGACGCTTGGTAATTTGGGTTCTCTGTTCTGCACCTCGACTTCAAGAACACCCTCAGTCCCTCTGGCACATCCAGTTGAGTGAAAGTTACTGCAAGCACGTATAGGAACACAAGAGAGGATACCTTGAACTCCTCTGTGATTTAGCATCAAGAAATAGACACAAGACTGTTTAGTGGTAAGTTAACTCAATGCATTGGTATTGGTTAGAATATATGGTGGTTTGAGTATAAATGAGTATACAGAAGGTATATTTAGATACAGTCTGCTAGACAGTATAATCACTATGCCAAGGTAAATAGAGTTCTGCACTAGACTGGAATCAACTCATAAATCAGCAAGTTAGCAAAAAACTGTGCATAAAAGCATTAACTGCAATGTGAATAATAATACTATAACTAGTGTAGAGTGATATTTAAAATAATGTCCAGGATATGGTGCAATTTCTCCTGAAATGTACCTCTTACCATAAGCAATAGGTAAAGGTCTCTGTGTAGCAGCTGTAAAGGGACAGTCTTTAGTCCTAACTCTTCAGCCAGCTAGCTTTGGGACCCAGTTGTACTATTGGTGCACATGAGAATCTTCACAATCAAGCCTGCAGGTAGCAATAGGGTTATTATATGGCTGTATGGTTAGTTCTTAAAGGCTCAGTCTCTCTCTCTCTAGCAGTAGATTGTACACTTTCCTTGCAAAGTAAACAGTCTATTTGTATTTAGTAAATTAACCCCTTAGTCAACATTCACACTGGCGATTAGGGCCAGTTTGAATAGTAGCAGCAGGAATCAGATTTTTCTGCTGCGGCTCTCAGTGGGTAGGTACAGCGTCCAGCAGTGATCACCTCCGCAACTAATCACTGGCTGTGTATGCCAGCCGTGAATAGCTGCAGCCAGGCCTGGATTGGCCATAGGGAAAACCGGGCACTTGCCCGGTGGGTCAGGGTCGCCAGGCCACAAGCCCTTGCGGGGCTCAAGGCAGCTGGGCTGCTCTTTGAGCCTGCACTGCTCACCTGGCCTCTCCGTGGCCACCCGACTGCCAACTAAGTTCAGCCATCGGCACCAGGGGGATAGAAACATGAAGGGGGAGGAGCTAGAGTAGACACCTTCGGCCTCTCTGCGGCCTCACAGCTGCCTGTATAGGTCAGCCGTCGGTGCCGGAGGGCGTGACTATGAAGGGGGGGAGCTAGAGCAGACACCTGCTGCAGACACCTTGGAGCCAGATGAGAGAAACCATGAGTGCGCCCCCTTAACCTGGATAGGAGGAGCAGTGGGGGCGGTTGCATATAGAAGAATCATTCTCTCCATCTTCCTCCTGCAGTCTCTAAATGCCTGCGAGAGGGAGAGGAGAAGCCTCTCCCCCAGTGCTCTCCACCTCCCTCCATGCTCTCCGCCGCCCCCTGTGCTTTCTACATCCCCCATGCTCTCCACTTCCCCCTGTGATTTCCACATTCCCCAGTGCTCTCCGCTTGCCCCCCCTCCTGTGTTCTCCACCTCCCCTCATGCTCTCTGCTTCCCCCCCTCTGCTCTCCACCTCCCCCATGCTCTCTGCTTCCCCCTGTGCTCTCCACCTCCCCCATTCCCTCTGCTTCCCCCCAGTGCTCTCCACCTCCCTCAATGCTCTCTGCCGCCCCCTGTGCACTCCACATCACCCCATGCTCTCCGCTTCCCCCCTGTGCTCTCCACATCTTCCCATGCTCTCCGCTTCCCCTCTGTGCTCTCCAAATCCCCCAGTGCTCCCCGCTGCCCCCCTGTGCTCTTCACCTCCCCCATGCTCTCTCCGCTTCCCACTGTGCTCTCCACATCCCCCTGTGCTCTCCGCTGCCCCCTGTGCTCTCCACATCCCCCACTGCTCTCCAATGCCCCCTGTGCTCTCCACATCCCCAATGCTCTCTGCTGCCCCCCTGTGCTCTCCACCTCCCCCCATGCTCTCTGCCGCCCCCTGTGCTCTCCACACCCCCCCATGCTCTCTGCTTCCCCCCTTTTCTCTCCGTATCCCCTCATGCTCTCCTCTGCCCTCTGTGCTCTCCACCTTCCCCATGCTCTCTGCCGCCCCCCTGTTCTCTCTACCTCCCCCATGCTCTCTGCCACCCCCCTGTGCTCTCCACATCCCCCCATGCTCTCTGCCACCCACCCTGTGCTCTCCACCTCCCCCATGCTCTCCACAGCCCCCCTGTGCTCTCCACCTCCCCCCATGCTCTCCGCTTCCCCCCTGTGCTCTCCACATCCCCCCATGCTCTCGCTTCCCCCCTGTGCTCTCCACATCCCCCAGTGCGCTCTGCTGCCCCCCTGGGCTCTCCACCTCCCCCATGCTCTCCGCTTCCCCCCTGTGCTCTTCACATCCCCCAGTGCTCTCTGCTGCCCCCCTGTTCTCCCCACATCCCCCGGTGCTCTCCGCTGCCCCCTGTGCTCTCTACATCCCACAGTGCCCTCCACTGCCCCCCTGTGCTCTCAACCTCCCCCATTGCTCTCCGCTTCCCCCTGTGCACTTCACATCCCCCAGTGCTCTCTGCTGCCCCCTGTTCTCCCCACATCCCCGGTGCTCTCCGCTGCCCCCTGTGCACTCCACATCCCACAGTGCCCTCCGCTGCCCCCCTGTGCTCTCCACCTCCCTCATTGCTATGTATGGCCTCCCTGTGCTCTCCACCATCCCCCATGCTCTCCACCCCCGTGCTCCCCACCTCTCCCCATGCTCTCCGCTACCCCATGTGCTCTCCTTTTCCTCCCTGTGTTCTCTGCCTCTCCCCTGTGCTCTCACCCCACCACATGTTCTCAAGGTTCCTCCCTGTGCTCTCCACCCCCAATGCTCTTTCCTGGTCCCCCCTCACCCCCCCCCCCCCACACCTCTCCCAGGGGATCAGTCAGGGTGGAGAGTGGGGAAGGGGCCAGTTAACAAGCATATCATGGGCTTCTCAATCCAAAATGCCTGTGCCTATTTTCTGTCTCGGGACTGGCTGCAGCTGCCGGCGAACTTTCATGATAGTGAACGGGGCTGGTGACCACACCTACCCACTGAAAGCTGTAGTAAAAAACTCTGATTTCTCCCACTACTGTTTGCACCGACCGTAATCACCATTGTGAAGGTAGCCTTAGACACTAAGCACCAATTGCTTTAAACTTTACAGCAATGGCTAACTGTTCTTTAGACACAGAGAAACAAAAATAATGTTTGTTAAGCTTTAGAAGCTACAATTTGCACTTCACTTCACTGCACTACAATCAAACAGTCAAACCATCCAATGGCTGGTGTCATAACGGATCACATGTGCAGCACTGTGGCAGTTGAAGATTAAACAGAGGCAAAGATGGCAGCTTCCTTGGCTGAAAACGATAGGGGGGTTTACTTCCACTTTAAGTGAATGGAATGGTTTCATCTTCCAAGCAAAAGTCTATCCCAGCAAACCCTTGCACTGACTTCTTAGCTGTTCTGGTTCAAGGTCTTGACCCAACTTATACTGCACAAACCTCCATGTGTCTACCATCAGATGTGTCCCAGTCTCAGGTTTAGCTAACTACACTTACTACTCTCTGCATCCCAGAAAACCTTCAGCTGCTTCTTCAGTCTCTCAAGTACTCACCTATACTCAAGGGTAAGTGACAACTGTGTCTGTTTCTGGTGCCCGTCCTTATTACAAGAGCCATGGTTGACTCTATAAACCTAGTCAACTGCCCAATTGAGGTTCCTGCAAAGGTGACCTATCACCCCATTACAATTATATTTTGTGAATTTTGTGACTTCTACAAAGTCTCATCCTGGCTTCCCTATTTCCACCCCCCTCATGTGCTTTCACCTCTCTCTCATGTTATTTATTTTGTGATATCAGTTGTTCCATTTTGCACGTACCTCCATTAATTCCAGGGTAAGGGTAATTTTAAATCTTTTAAAGTTCCCCAAATGTCTGAATGCTTCTTTGTTTAAAGGCTAATATCCTGGATTACTCTTTTCTCGTCACTCAATAAGGCTTATGGGTTCAACAATAAATGTTTACTTTTCTTACAGTTATGCACAGTAAAAAAGCACTATCAAAGTGTCTCAGTTCAGTCGTAAAAGTGTGTGTTTTTTTATCGATCGATTACCACACATCAATGTATGCTGATTTTTTTTGTTTTAATTAAGGCTTAATTCTATTTTTTTTTTTTTTGTGTAAAATCTTTATTTAAGTACAGAGAGCTTAGCAACATTGTAAATAATGCAATTCACCCCCACATGCTAGACCACGTATACAAACTTCACAATAAAGCAGATAATATAACATATATTTGCGGACTAGACAGTGGGCCTCGAGGCCAAGGAGGTATGCACATCCCGCACATTTTGACGGTATACACCATTTTTTCGAGATGAAAAGAGAAGTGGCTGTGACCCTGGAGTCAAGCAGTGAAGAGAAGTCAGAGAAATAAGATATAAAGAAAAGAAGGGGGATAAGAAAGGAGGGGGGGCCGTCCTCCAGTCCCTTCATTGGTGACCAGGGAGCTATCTCATGGGTCTCCACTCCGAAGAGAGTTATATCATAAGCTCTGCGATTAAGCGAACTTGCGCCAATAAAACCATTTCTTGAGGTTCTTTGAACCCTGCCTCCTGGTGGTTAGCACACACTGAAGTTTTACTTGAAAAGAGGAGAAGTCGCTCCACTTGCCACTCAGTGAATTGGAGTCCCAGATCCTGCTCCCACTTAAAAATGTAGGGAGGTCTGAAACCCTTGGGAGGCAATATGAGCAATTGACAGGTCATCTAAACTGTATGTCGCATGGGGGACTGTTCCAGGCATAGTTGTTTGCATGTAGTTAAGGTCTTTCTGAAGGGCGCTGGGAGAGGTTGTGATCCTATGAAGTGAGTTAGCTGGAGTTCTTGCCAAGAGGACAGACCCATCAAGGATGGGTCCTCCATGATGCTTTCCCTGGACTGTCATTGTGGATGAAGTGACGGAGCTGAGATCTTGCGGTCTCTTTGAGCTCCTGGAATCTGGGGTAGTTGAGGCCCCGGACTGAAGGCCAGGTTCCCAGCGGCGAGGGGGTAGGTGCGACTGAGAAACCATGGAATGCCTTTTGAGAAATCCTTCCCGTCTCTCCCACAGTGGGATGGTTTAGAACCTGGCTTGGTAGATTTGCCTGTCACCAGGGCACCAAGTTCAGCTGAGTTCCAGTTAAGAGCTGTTCCACTTGAACCCACTGTTTAAGCAGACCATGGCAACACCAGTCTAAGATTTGTGTCAGGTGACAGGCCATGTGGTAAAGATTAATGTCTGGCAAGGCCATTCCGCCCATCAGTTTTGGCAATCGCATGATCGACTGGGCAAGCCGTTGTTTTTTTTGGGCCCAAAGGAAGGTAACGAATGCTTGGTTAACCGCGCTAGGCTTAATTCCATTTATGACCGCCTGACCTGATCTCAGTATTATGAAAATGGCCCTATGATCCAAATGTATGTCATTTCACCTCATCAACCTCGGCACAGCCTGTCTTATACTGGCTTTTATATCCCAGTGGGAAACACAGGCACTTTATATATTTATTCTAAATGTCTGTAATGTGAAAGAACTGTAAAGATTTGGACTGATGAGCCAAGAGTCATATTCTCCTGGGTGGGTAATTATTGAGGTTTAATGGTATAAAATAATGTCAGATTTGCTTCTTACAAAAACCGGGTTATCTGCTGTGGGAACCAAAGTTAGTTGAAATGCCAGTCTAGCGGTTAATTTTAAACATATCTCACAAACTAGAGATTCATTGGTTCTGTATACTGCAAGTATAGCAAACATTGTGGATCTGCATGGAATACAATATGATTCAATATAAAATATCAGATGTGGTTAAAATAAAATCTATGTTTAGGTTAACTTTAAATTTAAGTGGAATGCTACGGCCCTGAAATTTCTGAGAAGTCTGATCCCTCCGCATCTGCCCCCCACCTTCGATTTGAACTTCCCTCTGATTGTGGAAAAGGGTTGGGTGCTGTAATATTGTGAAACTGTGCATTCTACCAAAGTTTCTCTATCTATTCCAAGCTTTACCGATCCGCACCCCCTCGATTTATTTCAAACAGGTTTACGCCCTCCTGTACAGTTTTATATTAGCATGTGGGAGACCCCAGATTTACTGTAGGTTTTTGACCCTGCCCAAGTAGTTGAGTTGCCGGATTTGCTAAAATATGATCAAGCAAACCGCCTAGGGAGACTCTTAAATTGGTGCCGTCGTGGAGATATTAAATTATGGCCGAGCATTGAACAGGCCCGAACACCCGACTCAGTCGGGCCCTGTGGTGCTATGCTGATTTAGCTCTCCTGCTCAAAACACACCCACTAATAAAGACAGTGTACCACAACATATAGTATATTTATTTGTAGAGTATACAGAAATACAGACGTGAACCATCTATGCAGTGTGGAGTACTGCTTTAAAAAAAAGTAAGCAAGTAAAAATATCCATTGCAGTGCAATTATGGTTGGCTAGTTGTCAGGGCTGGGCTCAGCCCTTCCTTCTCTGAGCTGGCTGCTCAGCTGTCGGCTAATTGCCAGCTCCTATGTCTCCACAGTTACTCACCTGTTGATGATATCTTGCCCGTCAGTCCTGCTTACTTAAGCCGTCCAGCCCAGATGATCTCTGCCTTCGCCTTGGTCAACATCACAGAGACTTTCTCCTGTGCTCCTGTTAAAGACTTGCTTGGCTAACATTCCTTCTGGCTCCAGATCCTGCTTGCTGTTCCACTACGCTGATTCCTGGCTTTCCTGGCTTTCCTGACTTTCTGGCTTGTCTGACTATCTATTCCGGTTACCGAACTTTGGCTATGTTTTGACTACGTTTGTTCTATTTACATTTATTATTAAACAAGTGTGATTTAACTGTACTTCTGTCTCAGTCTGAGTCATCGTTTCTGACAGTAGGTGAAGGCCATGAATTCAGAAGATGTAGTCAATCTACTTGTTGATGGTTTCTCAACCAGGCTGAGATATACATTGAGATGCTGCCCCAGGCATTTCCTACGGACAGAAGCAAAGTAGGTTTTGTGATATCTTTGCTCTCTCAAGCCCCATACACACGGTCGGATTTTTGCATGGATTCTGTCCGATCGGACAATGTTGTTGAAAAATCAGACCGTGTGTATGCACCATCGGACAGTGTACGTCGGATTGTCCGACGGACAAAGTCCTATCTCCTGCTGGATAGATTTGCCGACAACACGGTCTGATCACACCAAATCCGATCGTGTGTATGGTAGTCCGACCGGACAAAGTGCTACGCATGCTCAGATCACATTACAAGACCAAAGCTATTGGCTACTAGCCTCTACGTAGTCCCGTCGTAGGCAACAAACGTCACCACGTTCAGAATGATCGGATTTTCCGACAACTTTGTCCGACCGTGTGTACGCAAAACCAACATCAGACAAAGTATGACGGACATGGTCTGAAGGACCTGGTCCTCGGATAATCCGCGCGTGTGTATGGGGCTTAAGAGAGCTTTGGCCTGGGCAAACTCTCTATGGGAGACGCAAAAACCCATTGTCCTCAGTTACCCAGAGTTTGTTCCCTTTTGCCCTCCCACAGGGCGTCATCATAGGACCTATGATGACGCCCTGTGGGAGGGCGAAATGCATTGACATGACACACTTCCGGTTCTGACATCACTTCCGGTCTTGCTTGCTGCAGTTTTATACCATTTCCAATGCCTACTTTTAACTTACGTTTGTAAGTATGCCCTTGTATGTGCAATAAATCCCTTTTTCCTAGCATACTTCACTATTGGTCCCTTTCGTTCCTCTATGGGTTCCTGTTTCTCTCATGATTGAGAATTAATGTGGAAGGATCGTTTGTTTCCTAATTTTCATCAGCCATTCCTGCCATCCAGCAATTCCCGGTGGATAGTGTTACAAGTCTAATCTGACTCCCAGACCGCAAAGCTGGGTGTCATTGTGATCCGGTGAGTGGGGACACATGTGGGGGTGTTTTGTCACACCTGAACTTGTTTGCGATTTTCTGCCTTGCATCTTTGATTATTAGATGTGAAATATCCCCTGCAACTTTACACTGTGGATGTGAAGCACCTATTTAGTTGTTTATTATTTTCATGGTTCACATGGACTTTTGTTACATATTATATATCATTGTTGGATGTATAGTAGAACTTCGCGTAAACTGTATATAAATAGATAAATAGGAAGGTGAGTAATGACTAGGTCCTTCAAGGATAGCTGGTCAAAGGTAAGTATCTGGGACCAATAGGTGCACGCTATGGTCTAAAGGGAAATAAGATGCCAAGTCGGCAAGGAGAAGTGCATATAGAGTGAATGAGTGACATAAAAATAAATAATTAATCAGTAAAGGATTAATTAATTAATAAATAAGTAATTAATAAAAGCGATTGGATAACAATATATCTCAAATATGATGATGCGTGACAAAAAATAATTAGTCAATAAGGAAAATAGATCAAAAACGTGATTGGATAATAATATATCTTGAATCAAGTGATATAAAAATATTGCATGCACATCAATAGGGCGCTAGGAATAATCCTTTACTGATTAATTATTTATTTTTATGTCACTCATTCACTCTATATGCACTTCTCCTTGCCGACTTGGCATCTTATTTTCCTTTAGACCATAGCGTGCACCTATTGGTCCCAGATACTTACCTTTGACCAGCTATCCTTGAAGGACCTAGTCATTACTCACCTTCCTATTTATCTATTTATATACAGTTTGCGCAAAGTTCTACTATACATCCATCCTTTATAAGTGCCTTTGTGAACACTATTCACTTTGCTGCAAACATCTTACTTACGATACACGTTGACCCACCTATTTACTCATAGTAGCGCGAGAGACTCACCTACTCACTATATATCATTGTTATCATATATATCATATTATATAGCACTTATATGAACACATGTTTGTTAAGCGCTGTATCATTAGTCTATGTGCTGTGTACAGGACGTAGTGGCTGGGTCCTGGAAGAACGCTATGTTTCCCCTCTGTTTGGTCTGTGATCCCTTTAAGGGAACAAAAAGGGTTAACTCACCTGTCAGAGGAAGTGGGTTTAAAAACAAGACAGGAAGTTGCAGATGGGTGTGGAGGAGTGTAGAGGAGATGATGGTGGTTTGTGTTTGGTTTGATGTGCAGCAACCAACGTGGACAGCAGCGTTCTGCCTGGAAGCCTCCTAGCAGGTGAAGTCACCTGAAACCACCCCAAGGACTGTTTGATTGCGATAGCAATGCTGGACTTTGAATGTCGGTGAGACTGAAACCTTTTTCTTTTGTTTTTGCTGCTGTCAAGCTGTTTTAAGTTTAATAAACCTCCTTTTGGGTTAAAAGCCTGTGTCCTGCGGTCTGGCTGGTCCCCCGAACTTTACAAGTGGTGCTTGAATGCGGGCAGGACAGAGTAACAGGCGTTTTTTTTTTTTTTTTTTGCTGTTTTTGCATTTGAATTTAAAACTGACATTTAAAGGGACAGTACAGTGGGTTTATGTCCTGGGTTAAAGCTGCCCAAGCCCTGAAAGCTGAAGCAATGGAGGAACTAATTAAACAACTATCCCTGGCTAATATGCAAGCGCAGACCCGCCATGAAGAAAATACTCGCCTGTTGGTGGCTCAGTTGGCAGCACAGCAAGCAACCCAGCAAGGGGTTATGCAGGCTCAGGTGACTGCCTTAAAAGAAGTAGTGCAGCAGTTTTCTCAGGGTCGTGAGCAAGCAGCTGTTGCCCCTGGCAACCAAGTGACCGTGAGGGCAAGCCATTTTTTGCAGAAATTGTCCCTGAGTGATGATGTAGAGGCTTTTCTTGCTACATTTGAGAGGACGGCAGAGAGAGAAGGGTGGCCCCAGGACCAGTGGGCCGGTCTAATTGCACCTTTTCTCACCGGAGATCCTCAAAAAGCCTACTTCGACCTGCCACCAGAGGACGCTAAAGACTATCAAAAACTAAAGGCAGAAATACTGGCTCGTTTGGGGGTGACTACGGCCGTTCGGGCCCAACGAGTGCACCAATGGAAGTATTGTCCAGATCGTCCACCACGGTCTCAAATGCATGACCTGGTGCAACTGGTAAAAAAATGGCTGCAGTCGTGGAGCGGGTCGTCCTGGACCGATACCTACGGTCACTGCCAGACGACCTTCAACGGTGGGTCAGCCATGGAGACCCCAAAACAGTGAACCTCCTTGTCGAGATGGTAGAGCGATATACAGTGGTGGAGGATCTGCTTGGCCCTACCAAGCGCCAAGGGCCCAGTCTGCCACGGCCTATTCGATCGACTGCCGCCCTTCGAAAGGATGTCCCCCGGAGCCCTGGAATCAACACCCCGGAAGGTCAAGAGTCACTCCCAGTACCTCCTCAGCGATCTGTTCCTGTTTGGAGAGGAGGGGATGTACAATGTTGGCGGTGTCATTCCTGGGGCCATACCCGGGCCCACTGCAAGAGGAGCCCATGGAATGCGGGGTTCTTCGGAGGGGGTCTTTTATTGCTCATAGAGCATGTACCACACACCTTGACCGTGGAGAAGAGAAATTTGAGTGTGTAGTCCAAGTGAACCACCTCCCTGCCTGGGCTTTGTTGGACTCCGGAAGCATGGTAACCCTTGTTCATCCTAGAGTACTTGGGAAGATCGGTCCGGTAAGCAAAACTTTACGGGTTGTATGCATTCACGGGGACACTAGAGAGTACCCTCTCATCTCGGTGTCCATTTCCACAGCATATGGCACTGGTACTCAAGAGGTGGGGGTGGTAAAGAACTTGATACATGATGTTATCATAGGACGAGACTGTCCATTTTTTGAAAAACTGTGGGGACAAGGAGAACTATCTGAACGATCCCAAGACTGGGGAGAAACTAGTTCCTCTGTTCCTATGGTTGAGGGTAATAACCCTGAGATGCCAAATGAACCTAATGTGGATCCAGTTGATACAAATGCTAATGATTGGGTTAATGGTGATGAAAGTAGTGCTGATACTGTGAAGGGTGTCAAAATGTGTGGTTCACAGACCTACCTGAACACTGAGGAGGGGGAACCTTCCCCACTTCAGGTAATGCTGGGTGAAGAGGATGAGGAAGTGGCCTCTACTTCTGCCCTGCCGGATTTGGGTGTTCCCCAGGGGACATTTGGTACTGCCCAGATGCAGGACCCCACTTTGGCCCGTGCACGGGAACAAGTTGTAGTATTAAATGGGGTACCCCAAGAGCCAGGTGCGAATGAGCGGTGGCCCCACTTTGCCATATATAATGAATTGCTTTATCGGGTTACCAAAGTGAGAGAAAATGTGGTAGAACAATTATTGGTACCCCAACAGTATAGACGCAAGGTCCTGGACCTGGCCCATGATGATGTTTTAGGGGGACACCTGGGAGTTGAAAAGACGGAGGCACGGATCACCGACCGGTTTTACTGGCCAGGTCTGAAAGCAGAGGTAAGAAGATACTGTGCCTCTTGTCCCACCTGTCAGTTGACCGCGCCGGTGACCCACTTCCGGAGCCCTTTGGTCCCTCTGCCCATAATTGAGGTCCCATTCGAGAGAATAGCCATGGATATAGTGGGTCTTTTGGTAAAGTCAGCTCGAGGTCACTCCTACATACTGGTGATCCTTGACTATGCCACCCGGTATCCTGAAGCGCTACCCCTGCGGAATACCTCCTCTAAGGCTATTGCTCGGGAATTATTCCAGTTGTTTACACGGACTGGTTTTCCCAAGGAAATACTCACGGACCAGGGCACCCCGTTTATGTCGAGGGTTATGGCTGATGTGTGCAAGCTGTTCCGGATTAAACAGCTGCGCACATCGGTCTATCATCCACAAACGGATGGGTTGGTAGAGCGCTTTAATAAGACCCTTAAGTCTATGCTCAAGCGGGTTGTCCAAAGGGATGGGAAAGACTGGGACTGCCTGTTACCCGCTCTCCTGTTTGCTATCCGGGAAGTGCCCCAGGCCTCCACTGGGTTTTCGCCCTTTGAGTTGGTATATGGGCGGAGACCTCGCGGACTACTGGATTTTGTTAAAGAGGAATGGGAAAGTGAACCTATTCAGCATAAGAGTGTTCTTGAATATGTTTCCCAAATGCAGGAGAGGATCCGAACTGTGATGCCTCTAGTCAAAGAACATTTGCAAAAAGCCCAGGAGGCTCAACGACGGGTCTATAATAGGGCTGCTAGAATAAGGAACTTCCAAGTGGGGGATCGAGTAGCGGTGTTGATCCCCACTGTGGAAAGTAAATTCTTGGCCAGGTGGCAAGGCCCCTTTGAAGTTGTAGAAAAAGTGGGAGAGGTAAATTATAGAGTCCACCAACCAGGTAAGAGGAAACCCTATCAGATATATCATGTAAACTTGTTAAAGCCCTGGACAGACAGGGAACCGGTGACCTCCCTGGCTGGTGCAAGACTTGAGCCTCGGGTTGGGGTGGAGAGTGTCCAAGTAGCAAATACCCTGTCTAGAGTCCAAAGTCAGCAGGCAAAGGAGTTCTTGCAGAGAAATAAAGAGAAATTTTCAGACTTGCCAGGGCTCACTAGTGTCATAGAGCATGATATTGTCACGGAACCAGGAGTCAAAGTTTTTGTCCGGCCTTACCGCATTCCAGAGGCCCAAAGGAAGGCTGTTTCAGAGGAAGTGAAGAAGATGTTGGACCTGGAGATTATTGAGGAATCACAGAGTGAGTGGTCAAGCCCGATTGTGTTGGTACCGAAGCCCAACGGGACTCTGCGATTCTGCAATGATTTCCGGAAACTAAATGAAGTTTCACGGTTTGATGCCTACCCCATGCCCCGGGTAGATGAGCTTATTGAGAGACTAGGTCCAGCCAGGTATATCACTACATTAGACCTTACCAAGGGGTATTGGCAAATCCCGTTGACTAAGGCTGCTAGAGAGAAAACTGCTTTTTCTACCCCAGAGGGAAGTTTTCAGTACAAGAGAATGCCTTTTGGATTGCAAACTGCTCCAGCCACATTTCAGAGGGCAATGGATAGGATTTTACATCCTCATCGGGAGTATGCCTCAGTATACTTGGATGACATAGTCATTTTTAGCAGAGACTGGGAGTCACACTTGCCCAGAGTCCAGGCAGTACTGGACTCTCTTTGGAAGGAGGGGTTTACAATAAACCCGGAAAAGTGTGCTTTGGGAATGGAGGAGGTGAAATACCTGGGCTATGTTGTGGGTAGAGGGGTAGTAAAACCTCAGGTCAACAAGGTAGAGGCTGTACAGAATTGGCCCCGCCCCCTCACAAAAAAACAGGTACGTGCATTCCTGGGTATGGTGGGATACTACAGGAGGTTTGTACCCAACTTTGCCACGTTGGCAGCTCCATTGACCGATCTGACTAAGGGTCGGAAATCGGTCATGGTGGAGTGGAATGCAGACGCTGAGAAGGCTTTTTTGGAGCTCAAGTCGGCACTGTGCCAACACCCTGTCCTAGTAGCACCCAATTTTTCAAAAGAGTTTGTTGTACAGACTGATGCTTCCGATGTAGGATTGGGAGCGGTGTTGTCCCAGGTTATTCATGGCGAGGAGCACCCAGTAGTCTTCCTCAGTAGGAAGTTAACACCAGCGGAGAAAAACTACGCTATAATTGAACGAGAGTGTCTGGCCATTAAGTGGGCTCTGGAATCCCTCAGATATTACCTCTTGGGGAGGAAGTTTAGGCTGATTTCTGACCATGCCCCTTTAACATGGCTGAGACAAGGTAAAGGGACTAATGCCAGGGTTACCCGGTGGTTCCTGGCACTCCAGGAATTTAAATTTGTAGTGGAGCATAGGCCCGGGAGACTGCATCAAAATGCAGATGCCCTCTCCCGAGTCCATTGTTTGAGCTCCACTGTTGCCTCCACCTCCTTGGCGTTGGGGCACAGGGGGGGGATATGTACAGGACGTAGTGGCTGGGTCCTGGAAGAACGCTATGTTTCCCCTCTGTTTGGTCTGTGATCCCTTTAAGGGAACAAAAAGGGTTAACTCACCTGTCAGAGGAAGTGGGTTTAAAAACAAGACAGGAAGTTGCAGATGGGTGTGGAGGAGTGTAGAGGAGATGATGGTGGTTTGTGTTTGGTTTGATGTGCAGCAACCAACGTGGACAGCAGCGTTCTGCCTGGAAGCCTCCTAGCAGGTGAAGTCACCTGAAACCACCCCAAGGACTGTTTGATTGCGATAGCAATGCTGGACTTTGAATGTCGGTGAGACTGAAACCTTTTTCTTTTGTTTTTGCTGCTGTCAAGCTGTTTTAAGTTTAATAAACCTCCTTTTGGGTTAAAAGCCTGTGTCCTGCGGTCTGGCTGGTCCCCCGAACTTTACAGCTGATGTAACTGCCTTCGTAGCTGCCTGTTCCGTGTGTGCTCAGAGTAAGACTCCACAACATCTTCCAGTGGGCCTCCTACAACAAATACCCAATGTAGAGGGGCCGTGGACACACCTGTCTATGGATTTCATTGTGGAGCTACCCAACTCCCAGGGCAACACAGTTATCCTTATGGGGGTTGACCGGTTCTCAAAAATGTCTCATTGTATTCCACTTAAGAAGTTGCCCACTTCTAAGTAACTGGCTTCCATTTTTGCTTCCATCTTTCGCTTACATGGGCTACCCAAGGTGATTGTTTTGGACAGGGGTAGTCAATTTGTGTCCCGGTTCTGGTGAGCCTTTTGAGCACAGTTGGGAATTCAGCTTGCTTTTTTCTCTGCGTATCACCCGCAGTCTAATTCCTACATTGCTATATTTCTTCTGACCATCATAACAACTGGTCAAAACTATTAGAGTTTGCTCACAATAGTGCCTTGAATTCTGCTTCCCGATTGTCCCCGTTCATGACGAACTATGGTTTCCAACCTTCCATGTTGCCTGACTCATTTGTTCCGCAGAGTATTCCTGTGTTAGAGGAGCCTCTCCGTGGTCTTTGTTCCACTTGGGCACAAGTCCAGGAGGCTTTGATATATGCTAATGATAGGTACAGACTCCATGCTGACGGCAGACGCCTGCCTGCGCCTTCCTACCAGGCTGGGGAGAGGGTCTGGCTGTCATCTCGCAACCTCCGACTTTGTGTTCCCTCTCTGAAGTTTGCACCTTGGTTTATTGGGCCTTTCTGTATTCTCTGCAGGATTAACCCAGTGGCTTACGCATTAGACCTGCCTTCTAATATGCGTATCTCAAATGTATTTCATGTCTCCTTATTAAAACCTTTGGCCTGCAACTGCTTTACCACCTCAGTGCCACATCCTCACCCTGTACTGGTTGAGAACCATGAGGAGTATGAAGTACAGTCCATTGTTGACTCCCGTATGTTCTGTGGGCGCTTACAGTACCTGGTGCATTGGAAAGGGTAGGGTTCGGAGGAATGCTCTTGGGTCTCATCCTCAGATGTACATGCCCCTGTCCTCCTCCGTGATTTCCATAGACATTTTTACCTCAAGCCTGGTGGTCCTCCAAGTGGGAGGGGTCGTTGAGGAGGGGGTACTGTCAGGGCTGGGCTCAGCCCTTCCTTCTCTGAGCTGACCACTCAGCTCTCGGCTAATTGCCAGCTCCTATCTCTCCACAGTGACTCACCTGTTGATTATATTCTGCTCGTCAGTCCTGCTTACTTAAGCCGTCCAACCCAGATGATCTCTGCCTTCACCTTGGAAAACATCACAGAGACTTTCTCCTGTGCTCCTGTTAAAGACTTGCTTGGTTGACATTCCTTCTGGCTCCAGATCCTGCTTGCTGTTCCACTACGCTGATTCCTGGCTTTCCTGACTTTCTGGCTTGTCTGACTATCTGTTCCGGTTACCGAACTTTGGCTATGTTTTGACTACGTTTGTTCTATTTACATTTGTTATTAAACAAGTGTGATTTAACTGTACATCTGTCTCGGTCTGATTCATGGTTTCTGACAGTAGGTAAAGGCCATGAATTCAGAAGATGCTGTCAATCCACTTGAGGGTTTCTCAACCAGGTTGAGATATACTTTGAGATGCTTCCCCAGGCGTTTCCCATGGACAGAAGCCAAGTAGGTTTTGTGATATCTTTGCTTTTTGAGAGAGATTTGGCCTGGGCAAACCCTCTATGGGAGATGCAAAAACCCATTGTCCTGAGTTACCCAGAGTTTGTGGCTTCCTTTAAAATGGTATACTTCTGTCTCGGTCTGATTCATGGTTTCTGACACTAGTTTTGCCGATATGCCATGATGCAATGTCATTGTCTCATCAATTTTTTAATTTTATACCTATAGCAAGGCTTTTCAGGACTGTCATTCCTTCTTTTCTAGATATTGCCATCACCTCAAATATAGGGAGTACTAACAAAATATAAAAAGTTTGGTCTTGAAGCAAAACTCCAGCTTCCGAAAAAAAATATTTTTTCCTCCCCCTCCCTGCATCCATCCTAAATCACTTGACAAGCAATGTCTTTTTTCATCCTTTCATAGTTGAGTTGTGAGTGTTTCAATGGTGGTGTTTGAGTGCTGTTCTGTGTAGGTGCAAACTGAGGGCCCATGATGCTTGATGAGACCAGGGGTGTGTCCATGGCACATAGATAACCAGCAAGTCTGTTTACATTGTGATCAGCTGTGATTGGACACCGTAATTAACAGAACTGCACTGCATTTACCTAGAAACAGTATATAAAGACAACCCTAGCTTGCTATAACAGTCCCTGTTTTGTCCCCCTGGCCAGTGAAGGATGAAAAAATAAAAACTTTGGCTAGCAAAGTTAGGGTCCTTGAAGAAAGCACAACAGTTCCCATCAGACAATGTTAGTCGCAAACCATCTGGTATGTGGTGCCCTGTTCTGGGTCTCCAGATACATCCTCTGATTCAGTAAAAGTCAAGTTCAAGTCAAAGAAGGATAGAAGTTGCTGTGATCTCTCTCGGTCATGCTAAGGCAGTCCTTCCTTTACTTCCTCACAAGCAGTAAGAATGCTTTTCAGTACAGTCTGATCTCACCAGGCATCCAAATCAAACCTCACATCCTCTTAGATCCTCTGCCTTGGGCCAGGCAGAGCCTATTCAAGGCCCTGGCTCCCAGGCTTTGCACATATTTCACGTGTGGGTAGTGTAGGGATAGGTCACCCGTCTGACAGGGACAGTGATTAGTGGCACATGTTCCAGATGAGTGGGGAAAGATTAGGGACATGCCATAGTTCCTGGAGACCTCCCTATTTGGGTACAGACTGGCCAGGCTGCATTTTGCCCCTCAAGACAGATGCTCTGCTACACACCACAGATAAATTCGGGCTCCTTCCACCTGCGCTTGTTGTGAATTATGGACCTTTGACATTAATACAAGCTCTGTTCTCTGCAACCAGACTCTGAGTGTTTACTACCGACGCATATGGCTGCAAATGTGTAAATACACTTTAGAACTTTTCTATATAGATTTTTTTTTGGCCTGTAGTGTTGTAGGAGCCCATGGTAGGTACAAAGCATGCAGCAGGGCAGCATGTATTTGACATATCAGGAAGTGATGGATACCAGAAGTGGCCAGAGATCATCAATACATTGGTATAGTAAGCCACTAAAAACATAAGTGTACATCATGTCTTTGCAGGCTGCTTTTACTATGCTTCTATATACTGACAAGGTCCCTTTAAAGCTGATTATCAACATATGTCTCTAGATACAAAAACAGTCTGAAGAAAAGAATATTGTAGGTACTTAAATCATTTATTAAAGGATACCAGGGAAACATTCTTGAAGTGTAATAATATTTTGCAACAGTATAATTTGTAAAAAATGTTTGCGCCTTGTATCATTAAAAAGCCATTTTTGTACAGCTTCCCCATTGGAAATGGCGTGGTGACACATTGGATGCCTTCAGCTGCCATTGTGCTCTTTCTGGGCTTCTGTTCCTGTGTCTTTAAAGCGGAGTTCCACCCAAAAGCGGAACTACCGGTTATATGCTTCCTCCCCCCCGCTCCGGTGCCACATTTGGCACCTTTCAGGGGGAAGGGGGAACGGGAACCTGTTTTTGACAGGTCCCTGCCCCCCCCACTTCTGGGAGACAGCGCCGCTGCGCAGTCCCTCTGAAGTTCGGCCCCCCCTCCTCCTTCCTCTGCCGCCATGCCAATTAGAAAGTGCAGTGTGCTTCGCACATGCATGGTATGGGCAGCGGCTGTGAAGCCCAAAGGCTTCATTGCCAGTTTCCCTTACCCTGAATGGCTGCAGCAGCACCCAACAGCTGATCCAAAAATCGGCTTTGGGTGCCAACATCGCGGGAACCCTGGACAGGTAAGTATCCTAATATTAAGTTAGCAGCTACAGCATTTGTTTGTGGGGGGGGGGGGGCGGAACTCCTCTTTAAGGAGGAATGGGCTGCCTCCAACTTTCCATCTATTAAATCTTCTGCCCTTGCTGTTTTAACTTTGGATAGTAAAACATTTTTTTTCTGGCAGTAAATACCTTATACAGCCCACTTCCTGTTTCTTGTCTGGTAAAAAGCCTAGGCTTATGAAATCATGCACAGCTCTCTCTCTCACTCTTGTGAGAGTTTGCCAGGAAGGGAGGGGGATGAGTCATAAGAGGGCTAATGAGAGCTGCAGAGCTGGAGGTGTGCCTCTGTGTGTTTGTGTAAATCCAGGAAGTGAACAGGCAGCAGTTTCAGCTGCCCACAGTTAAAATGGATGCAGCCAGACTCAGTGGAGGGAGATTTCTGCAGCATATTTTACAAGTACAGAATCACAGTATATATAAAATAATATGCAAAGTGGTTGAAAGGAAGCTTCAGAATGACAAAGATGTTTTTATTACAAATTATGTGAGCAGACTGCAGTTCCTCTTTAATATATCCACTGTTAAATGTGCTATATGTGTATATTTTAACATAAATTATTAGACAGGGCCATTTTTTTTCTACAAGCTGGCTGGTAAGTGTGCTTGGAAACTTTTGTTTGTTTGTGCTGTGCAAAGCCCTTCTATGTGCACCTTGAAAAACTGGTGATAAATTGGGGTGTTGGCCATTTTTGTATATCATAAAAAAGCAGGCCTTGAAGTGATAATAAAGTCTCATTTAAAAAATAAAATAACAAACATGTTATACTTAACTGCTCTGTGCAGTGATTTTGCTCAGAGCAGCCCAGATCCTCCTCTTCTTGGGTCCCTTACTGGCACCCCTGGCCCCTCCCTCCTGCCGAGTGTACCCACAGCAAGCAGCTTGCTATGGGGGCACTTAAGCTGAGCCACAGCTGTGTGTGTCCATTCAGGCACGGTTTGGCCCCGCCCCTATCCCTCCTCATTGACAATGACTAACTGACTTTGATTCACAGCAGCGGGAGCCAATGACGCCGCTGCTATGTCTCAACCAATTAGGAGGGAGAGTCTCGGACGACCAAGGCACTCATGCAACATCGCTGGATCGAGATGGGGCTCAGGTAAGTATGAGGGGTGCTGATAAGTAAGGCCTTACCCAGAAAAAAATGAGATAGGAAGCTGTAACTGCCACACTATTCTACATATTCCCCCAGGAAGTCAATGCACTTGTGACATCTGTCCTGCAGCTTCTTAAGTCCCTTCAAATAAAATTCTTCCGACTGCTGGTGTAAGCACTCATTTGTAGCATTAGTTGCCTCCGCAACACTCCCAAAGCTTTGTCCCTTTAGGTGTTTTTTGAGATTGGGGAACAGATGATAGTCAGAAGGAGCCAGGTTAGCCGAATAGGGTGTATGGGGCATCACAGCCTAAGGAGGTCAGTTTTGCCATTGGTTCACCTGCAGTGTGTGACAAGGCATTGTCCTCTTTTGTTCGGTTGGGGATCCACTTTGCTGCAAGATTTCTCATTTCCAAGTCGTTGTGGATAATGGCACCAACTCGCTCATGTGATATTCCCATATATGTAACAATACTTTTGGCTGATATTCGGCGGTCCTCCATGATCATGTCATGGATGGCTTTCACATTTGCAGGCACAGAAACAGAAACAGGCCTTCTACTGGGTTTCTCACTTTCAAAACCAAAATGGCCAGCTTTAAAATTGACAACCCAACATTTAACTGTTGCATATGAAGGGTCACTGTCACCCAAAGTTTGTGACATTTTATCATGGACCTGCTTCGCACCTTTCCCTTGAAAAAACAGGAACTTGTTTATGGTCCTATGCTCTTCCACATTACATTTTTCTGGAGGGGCTGCCATGTTCACTTTGGACCTGAAAAAGAAAGCTAAGTTAAAATCATAGGTAGCTGATTTTTTCACCATTGAATATAGACAAATTGGCTTCCTATCTCAATGTTTTATGGGTAAGGCTCAATATCAGCAACCCCTCGTATTAGGGGGCTCAGGGGGGAGTGCTGCACATTGAATTTTTTTTATCTTAATGTATAGATTGCATTAAGATAAAAAAAAAAAAACCTTCTGCCTTTAGAAGCACTTTGAGCTCCAGGCAACTGAGTGTGCCTAGGCCGATAAGAATCTGCAAGAATGCCTCTATTAGTTTGCTGCAATCATTAGGAATCATTTTCTTAGACTCCTCCTGTGATCACTCAGACTGTAATATATAACAATGTGATTAGCTTTAGCAGGGGACAGATCTGTCTAAGACAGCATCTCAGTTCTGAAAGTAGATGCTTTCCCTTAAACAAAGTTGGCTCCATTCTTCTGGAGATAAAAACTGATGAAGTCATTGCCAGGGGGAGTACTATGATCTCTCGGAGAGGTAATAAATACCTGTAATGCCGCGTACACACGATCGGACTTTGTCCGCCGAACCTAGTCTGGCGGACAAACCGCCGGACTTTCCAGCTGGGCTTCGCCGGACTTGAAAGCGAACGGACTTGACCACACACGATCACGCTAAAAGTCCGGCGGTTCACGCGATGACATACAGCACGTACGACGGGACTAGAACACTAGACTAGAGTCCGTGACATACTTGCTACTGAGCATGTGTCCTTTTTGGTCCGCCGGACCATACTACAGACGGCCGTATTGCCCGCGGACTGCCAAGTTCAGCGGACAATTTTAAAACAAAACTTAAAACCTAGCCAGCCGGACTTTTGGGAAAAAAAGTCAGTCGAAGGCCCACACACGATCGGACTGTCCGGCGGACTCTAGTCCAGCGGACAATCCCGCGGGAAAGTCCGATTGTGTGTACGCGGCATGAGTGTTACCAGATACATGTTAAGCTGCCCATAGATGGATTCAATCTCAGTTGGTTCAGCAGGACCTGGCCGAGATTCAGACCATGTATGGGCAGGCTGAAATTACCCAAACTGATCGACCAATCAACGTGGGTACAACCAGCCCTCAGATTTTACATGCGGCTACTGCTAGTGGGTGTTATGTCCATTAGCAATAATCACTGTGTTCGTACTGTGAATCCCTCCCGCAGAGCCACTGTGGGGATGGTTTTTCCATGGTTGCAGGAAAGAAAATTGCTCCATCTATGGCCGGCCTTTCTCATTACTTCACATGAAAAATATATCTGTAACAAGGTCTGCTTTTACATTATTGAGATGTGCTAATACATTTATGGATGGATGATGAATGGATGTTATGAAAGAACATTTTGATTTCTCACTTCCACAAAAATGCATGTTCAAACAGTGGTTATTAGATATGAACAAAATGAAGAGCTTTCTTTTGGCCAAAATATTGTTAAAAATTTGAGATTTTGGTGAAACATATTGAAGTCAATAGGGAAGGCAAACATAAACTGAGTATGGAAGGTTCAAAGTCATGGTAGATCAGTTTACCTATCCTTTGTTCTTGTAGCAAAAAAAGCATTTCATTAGACTCATGAGTTTATTTTTTTAACCGCTTCCCGACCGCCTCACGCCGATATACATCGGCAGAATGGCACGGCTAGGCAAAACCACGTACAGGTACGTGGTCCTTTAAGAGCCTAGCCGTGGGTCGCGCGCTGCCGGCAGCGTGCTCGCGACCCGGTCGGGAGCTCCGTGACCACGGCCGTGGGACCAGCGGACCCGATTGCCGCTGGTGTCCCGTGATCGGGTCACAGAGCTGAAGAACGGGGAGAGGTCTGTGTAAACAAACCTCTCCCCGCGCTTCCTACACTGCCTGTCATTGATCGGCTGTTCCCTGTCATCGGGAAAGCCAATCAAAGACGTCAGCCCCGCCCCCTAGTGGTTAAAAAACACACGTCACACACCATAACCCCTCCCTGCCCCCTAGTGGTTAACTCTTTCACTGCCAGTGTCATTTATACAGGAATCAATGCATTTAAATTGCATTGATTGCTGTATAAATTACAATGGTCCCAAAAATGTGTCAAAAATGTCCGATGTGTCCGCCATAATGTCGCAGTCACAATAAAAATCGCTGATAGCCGCCATAACTAGTAAAAAAAAAAATATTAATAAAAATGCTATAAAACTATCCCCTATTTTGTAAACGCTATAACTTTTGCGCAAACAAATCAATAATCGCTAATTGCGATTTTTTTTTACCAAAAATATGTAGAAGAATACGTACCGGCCTAAACTGAGGGAAAAAAAAGTTTTTTTAGATTTTTTTGGGGGATATTTATTATAGCAAAAAGTAAAAAATATTGCATTTGTTTCAAAATTGTCGCTCTATTTTTGTTTATAGCGCAAAAAATAAAAACCACAGGGGCGATCAAATACCACCAAAAGAAAGCTCTATTTGTGGGAAAAAAAGGACGCCAATTTTGTTTGGGAGCCACGTCGCACGACCGCGCAATTGTCAGTTAAATTGACGCAGTGCCGAATCGCAAAAAGGGGCCTGGTCCTTTGGCTGCAAATTGGTCCGGGGCTGAAGTGGTTAAGAAAGAAAACACTGACAGTGAAAGTAAACTTTAACTATAATTCTTTATTGAAAAATAGTACAGAAACATACATAATACACATCATATACAGTATCTCACAAAAGTGAGTACACCCCTCACATTTTTGTAAAAATATTATTATATCTTTTCATGTGACAACACTGAAGAAATGACACTTTGCTACAATGTATAGTAATGAGCTTACAGCTTGTATAACAGTGTAAATTTGCTGTCCCCTCAAAATAACTCAACACACAGCCATTAATGTCTAAACTGCTGGCAACAAACGTGTGTACCCCCAAGTGAAAATGTCCAAATTGGGCCCAATTAGCCATTTTCCCTCCCCAATGTCATGTGACTCATTGGTGTTACAAGGTCTCAGGTGTGAATAGGGAGGAAGTGTGTTAGATTTGATGTTATCGCTCTCACTTTCTCATACTGGTCACTGGAAGTTCAACATGGCACCTCATGGCAAAGAACTCTCTGAGGATCTGAAAAAAAGAATTGTTGCTCTACATAAAGATGGCCTAGGCTATAAGATGATTGCAAAGACCCTGAAACTGAGCTGCAGCACAGTGACCAAGACCATACAGCGGTTTAACAGGACAGGTTCAGCTCAGAACAGACCTCGCCATGGTCGACCAAAGAAGTTGAGTGCTGGTGCTTAGCTTCATATCCAGAGGTTTTCTTTGGGAAATAGACGTATGAGTGCTGCCAGAATTGCTGCAGAGGTTGAAGGGATATGGGGTCAGCCTATCAGTGCTTAGACCATACGCCGCACACTGCATCAAATTGATCTGCATAGCTGTCATCCCAGAAGGAAGCCTCTTTTAAAGATGATGCACAAGAAAGCCTGCAAACAGTTTGCTGAAGACAAACAGACTAAGGACATGGATTACTGGAACCATGTCCTGTGATCTGATGAGACCAAGATAAACTTATTTGGTTCTAATGGTGTCAAGCATGTGTGGCGGCAACCATGTGAGGAGCACAAAGACAAGTGTGTCTTGCCTACTGTCAAGCATGGTGGTGAGAGTTTCATGGTCTGGGGCTGCATGAGTGCTACCAGCACTGAGGAGCTACAGTTCATTGAGGGAACCATGGATGCCAACATTTACTGTGACATACTGAAGCAGAGCATGATCCCCTCCCTTCAGAGACTGGGCCGCAGGGCAGTATTCCAACATGATAACGACCCCAAACACACCTCCAAGACCACCACTGCCTTTCTAAAGAAGCTGAGGGTAAAGGTGATGGACTGGCCAAGCATGTCTTCAGACCTAAACCCTATTGAGCATCTGTGGGGCACCCTCAAACGGAAGGTGGAGGAGCGCAAGATCTCTAACATCCACCAGCTCTGTGATGTTGTCATGGAGGAGTGTAAGAGGACTCCAGTGGCAACCTGTGAAACTCCATGCCCAAAAGGGTTAAGGCAGTGCTGTAAAATAATGGTGGCCACACAAAAGATTGGCATTTTTGGCCCAATTTGGAAAATTTTAATTAGGGGTGTACTCACTTTTGTTACCAGCGGTTTAGACATTAATGTACACTCATTACTATACATTGTAGCAAAGTGTAATTTCTTGAGTGTTGTCACATATAAAGATATAAATATAAAAAAATATTTAATAAAAATGTGAGAAGTGTACTCACTTTTTTGAGATACTATATATATATATATATATATATATATATATATATATATATATATATATATACACATACTGATGGTTGGCAACCCTGATTATCAGATTACATTGATTACACACATCTACAGTGTTATGAGTCTCAAAAAAAAAAAAAAAAAAACCTTTGATATGCAAAGTACATAATACAGAAAATAGTGCTTAATAGGAAAATGGGAACCAAGAACTTGACAAAACCCCTTTTATATCAAAGTGACTGAACGCAAACAACAATCAAATACAAGCTAATAAGAAATAAATGCAACAAAAAAACTTTGAAAAATTGCTTTTCATTCAAGTAAATTTTACCTAAAGAGCTCAGCAAGGAAAATTGAGAATATTGTAAATTAAATATAGTGAAATTGGATTTTGCCAAAATCCCTCGTCCTGATTATTCCCTCTGATGCATGCATACAATGATATCCAATGACGTGCACACAGACATGAAGCATAAAAGTGCCTCATTCTTGCAATACGGGTGCCAGCGCCAATGTGGATGAGGCCTTTGAGGCCTATATGATCAGGTGAGTGTCATAATGTGACAATTGTAAAACAGGAGCTTTTTACAGGACGGAAAGGCAGTTTGTGTGAGCTCACCTTCCAGAAGCCTGAATCTACAATTGCGAATCACACCACGGTAGAGATAAAATTGTACGCCAATGACTGGAAATTTTGTATTGGATTACTTTTTAATATGAGCTGCTAAACAAGAGATTTGTATCTGTGCAATTCAGTTACCAATCTCTCATAATCAAGCAATGGCTCAACACTGCTGCTTCAAAGAAAGTATTTGCAATTAATCTCCTCTGCTCTATAGACGTGATTGGGAGAAGAGATTAATCACTCAACAATTGCTCATTTCTGAGATTCATTGTATGTGTAACCTGGCAAAAATCAATCTAAGAAGACTAATCGCCCCAAAATCTCCTGGAGAAGCACTAAATAGGGATTTTATCTTTAGGAGATTGAATCCCCAAACTTTAAACATAATGTATAGCATTTATATTTTTTATTTGTTGATTCAGAATTAGAATATAACCTTTAAAACATATTTTCTCATGGTTAATATAAAACAGTAAATGTGAAAATAGCTTGGTGAAAAAAACAACAATTGTTTACAGAACCAAATAGCTAAATTCTAATTACACACAGCTGAATTATTAAGAGTTGTGGAAGACGGGGCTTATGGAGATTAATTTAGACATTTGTAGGGTAAAAGCTACTGCTGTGCTCTCTCTACCGGTATATAAAACACAAAATGCTCTGCAAAACAAGTGTCATTGGTGTACTTTCTGTTAGAACGTATCTAAGCCAAAAACATGTTTCAGCTTAGCAATTTTTAGATGTAGTGGCTACATTATTATTTTTTTGTCTGATAATCAGGGTTGCCAACCGGCAGTAAATTTACTGAACGTTTGTAAAAATCTGTGACTTTTTTAACCGTACGTAAATATCAGGGGCTGCTAATTTGTCATACTTTGTTGACTTCTGTCAGTGTAAATCAGGCAAATTACTTGTTATGTTTATATCATGTTTATACTGTTTAACCGGTTCCCGACCGGCGCATGCCGATGTACGTCGGCAGAATGGCACGGACAGGCATAAGGGCGTACAGGTACGTCCCTTTAAGAATGCCGACGTGCCATCGCATGCGCGCCGCCATTCGGGACCCCCATGAATCCAGCCGCGGGTCCCGCAGACTCGATCGCCGCTGGGATACCCGCGATCGTCTCACAGGAAGGCTGAACGGGGAGATGCGGAAGTAAACAGCATCTCCCCGTTCTGCCTAGCAACAAGTGACACTGATCTCTGCTCCCTGTGATTGGAGCAGAGATCAGTGTTCACTAACACACAGCCACGCCCCCCCCCCCCACAGTTAGTACACCCACTGCCACCCCCTGGTTAACCCCTTCACTGCCAGTGTCATTTACACAGGAATCAGTGCATTTGTATAGCACTGATTGCTGTATAAATGACAATGGTCCCAAAAATTTGTCAAAAATGTCCGATGTGTCCGCCATAATGTCGCAGTCACAATAAAAATCGCTGATCACTGCCATTACTAGTAAAAAAAAAAATTATTAATAAAAATTCTATAAAACTATCCCGTATTTTGTAAACGCTATAACTTTTGCGCAAACCAATCAATAATCACTTATTGCAATTTTTTTTTACCAAAAATATGTAGAAGAATACGTATTGGCCTAAACTGAGGAAAAAAATTTTTTTTATATATTTTTGGGGGATATTTATTATAGCAAAAAGTTAAAAATAATGCGTTTTCTTCAAAATTGTCGCTCTTTTTTTGTTTATAGCGCAAAAAATAAAAACCGCGGGGGCGATCAAATAACACCAAAAGAAAGCTCTATTTGTGGGAAAAAAGGACGAATTGGATGAAAGGTTTAGCACTGTAAAAACACTTTTTGAATAAATAGTGCATTTTATATACAACTATATACTGTATTTCAGACCAAAACGAGGGTCAAATGAGGAGGAAAGGGGGACAGAGGGACATTGTTCGAAATCAGGGACAGTCCCTCGAAATCAGGGACAGTTGGGAGCTATGACCATATCTAAGTACTAGTAAACTGCAATATATACATTTTTTTGCAATATATTAATCACAGTGCATCTGTACCATGTGATAGCTGTGGCTAATTACAGCTTTACAATAGTACACAATGAATGAAATGTATGCCATTCAAGAAAATGATTGATTATAACAGTGATTATCACTGTTATAAGCAATCATAGTGTGTTTAAAAGAATACTGATCACTTCCCCAAAGTAGTACAGTGTCACTATGGTAACACTGTATTCCTCTGGTCAAAGTGTCCCTGAAAACCGCTACACCAGTCATATGATGACGCTGTACTACTCTGGTGACAGTGTGTAAAAAAAATTGAAAACGTTAACGAAAACAAATGTTACTTAATTACTTAATTTTCCAATAAATTGTGATAAAAAATTGCAACTTCAGAAAATGTTACCATGCCTCTTGAATACCTCAGACTGTCTACTTTCCATTTTGGGGGTTTTGGTACTGTCCTGTAGGGATGGGCCCGGTGCTCGATGCGAACCCACGTTCGCATCGAGCACCGGGCGTTCGCTCGCTCGGCGAGCCCAGAACTATTTTGGCCGCTCGCATCACGTTCGTGATGCGAGCGGCCCCGCAATGCATTTCGACCGGCGCGGCCGGCGCAGTGCATTGCTGGCTGATGATTGGCCAAGCATGCACTGTGACCCCGCATGCTTGGCCAATCACAGCGCCGGAAACTCGAAGAGCCATAATTGGCTACAGGCAGGACGCCTGTAGCCAATTACAGCTCAGGGGCTTTAGTACACGCCCCCCCCTATAAAAGGCCGCCACGCCGTCTGCGCCGGTCACATGCTGTTCCGGCGTAGATAGAGCAGGATAGTTCTGTGACACTCTGCTGGATTTAGTTAGTTAGAGAGATTTACTTAGAGAGATTGAGTTAGATAGATTCATTTCCAAAGATTGATTTAGAAAGAGGGGCTTGTAGTGTGTTCGTGGCAGGCAGGCAGAGCTCCTATATTTTGTTCCCAGAAGCACCTATAGGACTTGTAGTGTGTTCGTGGCAGGCAGGCAGAGCTCCTATATTTTGTTCCCAGAAGCACCTATAGGACTTGTAGTGTGTTCGTGGCAGGCAGGCAGAGCTCCTATATTTTGTTCCCAGAAGCACCTATAGGACTTGTAGTGTGTTCGTGGCAGGCAGGCAGAGCTCCTATATTTTGTTCCCAGAAGCACCTATAGGACTTGTAGTGTGTTCGTGGCAGGCAGGCAGAGCTCCTATATTTTGTTCCCAGAAGCACCTATAGGACTTGTAGTGTGTTCCTGGCAGGCAGGCAGAGCTCCTATATTTTGTTCCCAGAAGCACCTATAGGACTTGTAGTGTGTTCGTGGCAGGCAGGCAGAGCTCCTATATTTTGTTCCCAGAAGCACCTATAGGACTTGTAGTGTGTTCGTGGCAGGCAGGCAGAGCTCCTATATTTTGTTCCCAGAAGCACCTATAGGACTTGAAGTGTGTTAGTCCCATCACACAGAGATCATATATTTTGTTCCCAGAAGCACCTATAGGACTTGAACTGTGTTAGTCCCATCACACAGAGATCATATATTTTGTTCCCAGAAGCACCTATAGGACTTGAAGTGTGTTAGTCCCATCACACAGAGATCATATATTTTGTTCCCAGAAGCACCTATAGGACTTGAAGTGTGTTAGTCCCATCACACAGAGATCATATATTTTGTTCCCAGAAGCACCTATAGGACTTGAAGTGTGTTAGTCCCATCACACAGAGATCTATATTTTCTTCCCAGAAGCACCTATAGGACTTGAAGTGTGTTAGTCCCATCACACAGAGATCATATATTTTGTTCCCAGAAGCACCTATAGGACTTGAAGTGTGTTAGTCCCATCACACAGAGATATATTTTCTTCCCAGAAGCACCCATAGGACTTGAAGTGTGTTAGTCCCATCACACAGATCATATATTTTGTTCCCAGAAGCACCTATAGGACTTGAAGTGTGTTAGTCCCATCACACAGAGATCATATATTTTGTTCCCAGAAGCACCTATAGGACTTGAAGTGTGTTAGTCCCATCACACAGAGATCATATATTTTTGTTCCCAGAAGCACCTATAGGACTTGAAGTGTGTTAGTCCCATCACACAGAGATCATATATTTTTTCCCAGAAGCACCTATAGGACTTGAAGTGTGTTAGTCCCATCACACAGAGATCATATATTTTGTTCCCAGAAGCACCTATAGGACTTGAAGTGTGTTAGTCCCATCACACAGAGATCATATATTTTTTTCCCAGAAGCACCTATAGGACTTGAAGTGTGTTAGTCCCATCACACAGAGATCCCATATATTTTGTTCCCAGAAGCACCTATAGGACTTGAAGTGTGTTAGTCCCATCACACAGAGATCCTATATTTTGTTCCCAGAAGCACCTATAGGACTTGAAGTGTGTTAGTCCCATCACACAGAGATCATATATTTTGTTCCCAGAAGCACCTATAGGACTTGAAGTGTGTTAGTCCCATCACACAGAGATCATATATGTTCCCAGAAGCACCTATAGGACTTGAAGTGTGTTAGTCCCATCACACAGAGATATATTTTGTTCCCAGAAGCACCTATAGGACTTGAAGTGTGTTAGTCCCATCACACAGAGATCATATATTTTGTTCCCAGAAGCACCTATAGGACTTGAAGTGTGTTAAGTCCCATCACACAGAGATCATATATTTTGTTCCCAGAAGCACCTATAGGACTTGAAGTGTGTAGTCCCATCACACAGAGAGAATATATTTTGTTCCCAGAAGCACCTATAGGACTTGAAGTGTGTTAGTCCCATCACACAGAGATCATATATTTTGTTCCCAGAAGCACCTATAGGACTTGAAGTGTGTTAGTCCCATCACACAGAGATCATATATTTTGTTCCCAGAAGCACCTATAGGACTTGAAGTGTGTTAGTCCCATCACACAGAGATCATATATTTTGTTCCCAGAAGCACCTATAGGACTTGAAGTGTGTTAGTCCCATCACACAGAGATCATATATTTTGTTCCCAGAAGCACCTATAGGACTTGAAGTGTGTTAGTCCCATCACACAGAGATCATATATTTTGTTCCCAGAAGCACCTATAGGACTTGAAGTGTGTTAGTCCCATCACACAGAGATCATATATTTTGTTCCCAGAAGCACATAGGACTTGAAGTGTGTTAGTCCCATCACACAGAGATATATTTTGTTCCCAGAAGCACCTATAGGACTTGAAGTGTGTTAGTCCCATCACACAGAGATCATATATTTTGTTCCCAGAAGCACCTATAGGACTTGAAGTGTGTTAGTCCCATCACACAGAGATCATATATTTTGTTCCCAGAAGCACCTATAGGACTTGAAGTGTGTTAGTCCCATCACACAGAGATCATATATTTTGTTCCCAGAAGCACCTATAGGACTTGAAGTGTGTTAGTCCCATCACACAGAGATCCCATATATTTTGTTCCCAGAAGCACCTATAGGACTTGAAGTGTGTTAGTCCCATCACACAGAGATATATATTTTGTTCCCAGAAGCACCTATAGGACTTGAAGTGTGTTAGTCCCATCACACAGAGATCATATTTTTGTTCCCAGAAGCACCTATAGGACTTGAAGTGTGTTAGTCCCATCACACAGAGATCATATATTTTGTTCCCAGAAGCACCTATAGGACTTGAAGTGTGTTAGTCCCATCACACAGAGATCATATATTTTGTTCCCAGAAGCACCTATAGGACTTGAAGTGTGTTAGTCCCATCACACAGAGATCATATATTTTGTTCCCAGAAGCACCTATAGGACTTGAAGTGTGTTAGTCCCATCACACAGAGATCATATATTTTGTTCCCAGAAGCACATAGGACTTGAAGTGTGTTAGTCCCATCACACAGAGATATATTTTCTTCCCAGAAGCACCTATAGGACTTGAAGTGTGTTAGTCCCATCACACAGAGATCCTATATTTTGTTCCCAGAAGCACCTATAGGACTTGAAGTGTGTTAGTCCCATCACACAGAGATCTATATTTTCTTCCCAGAAGCACCTATAGGACTTGAAGTGTGTTAGTCCCATCACACAGAGATCCTATATTTTGTTCCCAGAAGCACCTATAGGACTTGAAGTGTGTTAGTCCCATCACACAGACCTATATTTTCTTCCCAGAAGCACCCATAGGACTTGAAGTGTGTTAGTCCCATCACACAGAGATCCTATATTTTGTTCCCAGAAGCACCTATAGGACTTGAAGTGTGTTAGTCCCATCACACAGACCTATATTTTCTTCCCAGAAGCACCTATAGGACTTCTAGTGTGTTAGTGGCATCACACAGAGATCCTATATTTTGTTCCCAGAAGCACCGACAGGACTTCTAGTGTGTTAGTGGCATCACACAGAGCTCATATATTTTGTTCTCAGCAGCACCTATAGGACTTCTAGTGTGTTAGTGGCATCACACAGAGATCCTCTATTTTGTTTGCAGAAGCACCCATAGGACTTCTAGTGTGTTAGTGGCATCACACAGAGCTCCTATATTTCTTCTCAGCAGCACCCCACAGGACTTCTAGTGTGTTAGTGGCATCACACAGAGCTCCTCTATTTTCTTTGCAGAAGCACCCACAGGACTTCTAGTGTGTTAGTGGCATCACACAGGACTTCTAGTGTGTTAGTGGCATCACACAGAGCTCCTATATTTTCTTCTCAGAAGCACCCACAGGACTTCTAGTGTGTTAGTGGCATCACACAGAGCTCCTCTATTTTCTTCTCAGAAGCACCCACAGGACTTCTAGTGTGTTAGTGGCATCACACAGAGCTCATCTATTTTCTTTGCAGAAGCTCCCACAGGACTTCTAGTGTGTTAGTGGCATCACACAGCTCCTCTATTTTCTTTGCAGAAGCACCCACAGGACTTCTAGTGTGTTAGTGGCATCACACAGAGCTCCTCTATTTTCTTTGCAGAAGCACCCCTAGGACTTCTAGTGTGTTAGTGGCATCACACAGAGCTCCTAGATTTTCTTCTCAGCAGCCACAGGACTTCTAGTGTGTTAGTGGCATCACACAGGACTTCTAGTGTTCTAGTGTGTTAGTGGCATCACACAGAGCTCCTATATTTTCTTCTCAGAAGCACCCACAGGACTTCTAGTGTGTTAGTGGCATCATCACACAGAGCTCCTATATTTCTTTGCAGAAGCACCCATAGGACTTCTAGTGTGTTAGTGGCATCACACAGAGCTCCTCTATTTTCTTTGCAGAAGCACCCATAGGACTTCTAGTGTTAGTGGCATCACACAGAGCTCCTCTATTTTCTTCTCAGAAGCACCCACAGGACTTCTAGTGTGTTAGTGGCATCACACAGAGCTCCTCTATTTTCTTGCAGAAGCACCCACAGGACTTCTAGTGTGTTAGTGGCATCACACAGAGCTCCTCTATTTTCTTTGCAGAAGCACCCATAGGACTTCTAGTGTGTTAGTGGCATCACACAGAGCTCCTCTATTTTCTTCTCAGCAGCACCCACAGGACTTCTAGTGTGTTAGTGGCATCACACAGAGCTCCTCTATTTTCTTTGCAGAAGCACCCATAGGACTTCTAGTGTGTTAGTGGCATCACACAGAGCTCCTATATTTTCTTCTCAGCAGCACCCACAGGACTTCTAGTGTGTTAGTGGCATCACACAGAGCTCCTCTATTTTCTTTGCAGAAGCACCCATAGGACTTCTAGTGTGTTAGTGGCATCACACAGAGCTCCTCTATTTTCTTCTCAGCAGCACCCACAGGACTTCTAGTGTGTTAGTGGCATCACACAGAGCTCCTCTATTTTCTTTGCAGAAGCACCCACAGGACTTCTAGTGTGTTAGTGGCATCACACAGAGCTCCTCTATTTTCTTTGCAGAAGCACCCATAGGACTTCTAGTGTGTTAGTGGCATCACACAGAGCTCCTCTATTTTCTTCTCAGCAGCACCCACAGGACTTCTAGTGTGTTAGTGGCATCACACAGAGCTCCTCTATTTTCTTTGCAGAAGCACCCATAGGACTTCTAGTGTGTTAGTGGCATCACACAGAGCTCCTCTATTTTCTTCTCAGCAGCACCCACAGGACTTCTAGGACTTCTAGTGTGTTAGTGGCATCACACAGAGCTCCTCTATTTTCTTTGCAGAAGCACCCACAGGACTTCTAGTGTGTTAGTGGCATCACACAGAGCTCCTCTATTTTCTTTGCAGAAGCACCCATAGGACTTCTAGTGTGTTAGTGGCATCACACAGAGCTCCTCTATTTTCTTCTCAGCAGCACCCACAGGACTTCTAGTGTGTTAGTGGCATCACACAGAGCTCCTCTATTTTCTTTGCAGAAGCACCCATAGGACTTCTAGTGTGTTAGTGGCATCACACAGAGCTCCTATATTTTCTTCTCAGCAGCACCCACAGGACTTCTAGTGTGTTAGTGGCATCACACAGAGCTCCTCTATTTTCTTTGCAGAAGCACCCATAGGACTTCTAGTGTGTTAGTGGCATCACACAGAGCTCCTCTATTTTCTTTCTCAGCAGCACCCACAGGACTTCTAGTGTGTTAGTGGCATCACACAGAGCTCCTCTATTTTCTTTGCAGAAGCACCCACAGGACTTCTAGTGTGTTAGTGGCATCACACAGAGCTCCTCTATTTTCTTTGCAGAAGCACCCATAGGACTTCTAGTGTGTTAGTGGCATCACACAGAGCTCCTCTATTTACTTCTCAGCAGCACCCACAGGACTTCTAGTGTGTTAGTGGCATCACACAGAGCTCCTCTATTTTCTTTGCAGAAGCACCCATAGGACTTCTAGTGTGTTAGTGGCATCACACAGAGCTCCTATATTTTCTTCTCAGCAGCACCCATAGGACTTCTAGTGTGTTAGTGGCATCACACAGAGCTCCTCTATTTTCTTTGCAGAAGCACCCATAGGACTTCTAGTGTGTTAGTGGCATCACACAGAGCTCCTATATATTCTTCTCAGCAGCACCCACAGGACTACCGACTACAATGGCTGGAAGACCGCCAAGGGGAGGCAGAGCGTACAGAGCCAAGAACACAGGGCAGGCAGGCTCTGTTTCTAGTGGACGTGGCCGTGGCCGTGGACGTGGTCGTGCATCATCATCAGCACGTGGCCATGGGACACGCGCGTCTTTGTTTTCGGCAGCTGGACATGTGGAGCCGCATCATGCTGAAGGCTTGGTAGAATGGATGACCAAGCCCTCCTCATCCTCCTCATCCTCTCTCACCCAGGCTCAGGGTACTGGCAGAGCATCATCAGCCACCCCTTCCCTAGACCCACCATGTCCTCCTGAGGAGTCCCCCGAACTCTTTGAGCACAGTGTTGGGTACATGCTCCAGGAGGATGCCCAACGATTCGAAGGCTCGGATGATGATACCCAGCTTGAGGAATCTGGCAGTACTGTTCCACCAGCTGCAGCTTACTGCCAGGTTTGCTCTAGTGGTGAAGAGGGAGGGGATGATGAGGTCACTGACTCCACGTGGGTGCCTGAAGGGAGAGAGGATGAGGAGGAGGACGAGGAGGAGGAGGATGCGGCATCACATGTCCAACGAGGCAGGATGCCCCCTGGAGGCCCGGTAGAGGCCAGCACAGCAACTGTACAACACCGCAGAGCTCCGCCTGTGCAGGGCGCTGCCTCTGCACGTTATCAGAAAAGTTCTTTGGTGTGGGCCTTTTTTGAGACGAGTGCATCAGATCGCACCACTGCTATTTGCAATATTTGTCTCAAGCGTATCTCGCGTGGCCAAAACATCAGCCGCTTGGGCACCACAAGCATGACCAGACATATGGCGACCTGCCATGCAGCTCGTTGGCAGGCACACATAAAAGACCCACACCAAAGAACTAAGCGGACCTCTCCTTGCTCCTCCTCAGCTGGGATCTCCATCCCCACTACACCTTCAGTCCTCTCTGAAAGCTGCTCTGAGAGGACTGAAGGTGTAGAATTAGGTGTGTCACAACCAAGTACTTGCAGTACACCGACGTCCGATTGCAGCAGGCAAATTTCCCTGCCCCAGCTGCTGGACCGTAGAAAGAAGTACACTCCCAGCCATCCACATGCCCAGCGGTTGAATGCTAGCCTGGCTAAATTGCTAGCACTTCAACTGCTGCCTTTTCAGTTGGTAGACTCGGCCCCCTTCCGTGAGTTTGTTCAATGTGCGGTTCCTCAGTGGCAGGTTCCCAAACGCCACTTTTTCTCACGGAAGGCGATTCCGTCTCTCTATCATGCTGAAGGCTTGGTAGAATGGATGACCAAGCCCTCCTCATCCTCCTCATCCTCTCTCACCCAGCTCAGGGTACTGGCAGAGCATCATCAGCCACCCCTTCCCTAGACCCACCATGTCCTCCTGAGGAGTCCCCCGAACTCTTTGAGCACAGTGTTGGGTACATGCTCCAGGAGGATGCCCAACGATTCGAAGGCTCGGATGATGATACCCAGCTTGAGGAATCTGGCAGTACTGTTCCACCAGCTGCAGCTTACTGCCAGGTTTGCTCTAGTGGTGAAGAGGGAGGGGATGATGAGGTCACTGACTCCACGTGGGTGCCTGAAGGGAGAGAGGATGAGGAGGAGGACGGGGAGGAGGAGGATGCGGCATCAATTGTCCAACGAGGCAGGATGCCCCCTGGAGGCCAGGTAGAGGCCAGCACAGCAACTGTACAACACCGCAGAGCTCCGCCTGTGCAGGGCGCTGCCTCTGCACGTTATCAGAAAAGTTCTTTGGTGTGGGCCTTTTTTGAGACGAGTGCATCAGATCGCACCACTGCTATTTGCAATATTTGTCTCAAGCGTATCTCGCGTGGCCAAAACATCAGCCGCTTGGGCACCACAAGCATGACCAGACATATGGCGACCTGCCATGCAGCTCGTTGGCAGGCACACATAAAAGACCCACACCAAAGAACTAAGCGGACCTCTCCTTGCTCCTCCTCAGCTGGGATCTCCATCCCCACTACACCTTCAGTCCTCTCTGAAAGCTGCTCTGAGAGGACTGAAGGTGTAGAATTAGGTGTGTCACAACCAAGTACTTGCAGTACACCGACGTCCGATTGCAGCAGGCAAATTTCCCTGCCCCAGCTGCTGGACCATAGAAAGAAGTACACTCCCAGCCATCCACATGCCCAGCGGTTGAATGCTAGCCTGGCTAAATTGCTAGCACTTCAACTGCTGCCTTTTCAGTTGGTAGACTCGGCCCCCTTCCGTGAGTTTGTTCAATGTGCGGTTCCTCAGTGGCAGGTTCCCAAACGCCACTTTTTCTCACGGAAGGCGATTCCGTCTCTCTACCGGCATGTGGAGGGCAATGTCCATGCCTCGCTGGACAGGGCGGTCAGCGGTAAGGTGCATATTACCGCTGACTCATGGTCCAGCAGGCATGGACAGGGACGGTACCTTTCTTTCACGGCCCATTGGGTCACTCTATTGGCAGCTGGGAGGGATGCAGGACAAGGTGCAGTAGTGTTGGAGGTTGTTCCGCCACCACGCCTCCAAAACGCTACTACTGCTACTGGTTGTGACACACCTCTCTCCTCCACCCCCTCCTCTTCTTCTTCCTCCAGTGCTCTGTCCTTGGAACCAGCGGTGCTCCGTAGGCGTACAAGGGGCTACGCAAGTACGCAGGCAAAAAGATGCCATGCCGTGCTTGCGCTGGTGTGTTTGGGGGACAGGAGCCACACTGGGCCAGAGGTTCTGGCAGCTCTGCAGGGGCAGGCCGAGAGGTGGTTGACGCCACGTCAGCTTAAGCCAGGAATGGTCGGTTCTGACAATGGCACCAACCTCCTCTCCGCCCTGCGACAGGGGCAGCTCACCCATGTGCCCTGCATGGCTCACGTCCTCAACCTGGTGGTGCAGCGGTTCTTGGGCAGGTTCCCAGGCTTATAGGATGTCCTGAGGCAGGCCAGGAAAGTCTGTGTGCATTTCCGCCGATCTTATAATGCCAGTGCTCGGCTGACTGAGCTGCAAAAGGAGCTGAACCTGCCCAAGAACCGCCTAATATGTGACATGCCCACCAGGTGGAACTCAACGTTGGCCATGCTGCAGCGATTGCACACGCAGCAGAGGGCCATCAATGAGTACCTTTGCGACTATGGCACCAGGACAGGGTCAGGGGAGCTTGGTTTTTTTCCCCACGTCAGTGGAGCATGATCAGGGATGCATGCACTGTCCTCTCACCATTTGAGGAGGCCACGAGGATGGTGAGCAGTGACAGTGCATGCATCAGTGACACTGTCCCTCTTGTCCACCTGTTGGAGCATACGCTGCGTGGGATAATGGACAGGGCACTTGAGGCAGAACAGAGGCAGGAAGAGGAGGACTTCCTTGCCTCTCAAGGCCCCCTTTATCCGGACAGTGTTCCTTCTGTCCCACCCATCACACAGGAAGAGGATGAGGAGGAGGAGGAGGAGGAGGAGGAGGATTGTGTGAGCATGGAGGTGGAGCCTGGCACTCAGCATCAGCAGCAGCAGTCTTTTAGGGATGATGTACAGTCCCAACAAACCAGTGGACTTGTACGTGGCTGGGAGGAGGTGGCTGGCGATCATGTCATCCTCAGTGACCCAGAAGACTCCGGACCGAATGCCTCAGCTAACCTACGCTGCATGGCCTCCCTGATCCTGCAAAGCCTGCGGAAGGATCCTCGTGTTCTTCGGATCAAGGAGAGGGACCATTACTGGCTGGCCACTCCCCTTGATCCGCGGTACAAGGGTAAGGTTGCGGACCTTATCTTGCCGTCGCAGAGGGAGCAGAGGATGAGACATCTCAGGGAGGCCTTGCAGAAAGGTCTGTGCAACGCGTTCCCAGAAACTGGGAGGCTACAAACTCCTGGTCCTGGGCGACGAGTTGCTGAGGCTTCGGTCAGTAGCAGAAGGAGCGGTGGGGAAGGTGGACGTCTGACCGATGCGTTCAGACAATTTTTTAGTCCGCAGCCCCATATGATCGGTTCCAGCAACCATCGCCAGCGTCTGATATACATGGTGCAGGAATACCTTGGGGCAAGGTCAGACTTGGACACCTTTCCCACCGAAAATCCTCTGGCTTACTGGGTCCTGAGGATGGATCACTGGCCAGAGCTTGCACAGTATGCAATTGAGCTACTGGCCTGTCCTGCCTCCAGCGTTCTTTCCGAACGCACATTCAGTGCTGCTGGAGGATTTGTCACCGATCATAGGGTGCGCCTGTCCACCGCCTCGGTTGATCGACTGACCTTCATCAAAATTAATCAGTCTTGGATCACCACCAGCTACCAGGCACCTGAGGCGGATATAACCGAATAATTTTTAATATCACATCCCTTCAAGACTGCCTATGCTGATGCTGAGTGACTGTCCTCTTATGTTCACTGACTATCCTCTTCCTCCTCCTCAATGATCCATGCCACCACACCAGTGCCTAAGGCACAATTTTTCAGCCCCTGTTTAACAGGGGCGAGTACATACAATTTTTATAAAAAAATGCTTCGCAACACGTGTGACTGCTGTGCTCCAAGTACAGTATCTGTGAGGGGTTGCAGTGTTGTGGCACCAGCACCAGTGCCTAAGGCACAATTTTTTCAGCCCCTGTTTAACAGGGGCGTGTACTTACAATTTTTTTAAAAAAAATGCTTCGCAACACGTGTGACTGCTGTGCTCCAAGTACAGTATCTGTGAGGGGTTGCAGTGTTGTGGCACCAGCACCAGTGCCTAAGGCACAATTTTTCAGCCCCTGTTTAACAGGGGCGTGTACTTACAATTTTTTAAAAAAATGCTTCGCAACACGTGTGACTGCTGTGCTCCAAGTACAGTATCTGTGAGGGGTTGCAGTGTTGTGGCACCAGCACCAGTGCCTAAGGCACAATTTTTCAGCCCCTGTTTAACAGGGGCGGTAATTACAATTTTTTAAAAAAATGCTTCGCAACACGTGTGACTGCTGTGCTCCAAGTACAGTATCTGTGAGGGGTTGCAGTGTTGTGGCACCAGCACCAGTGCCTAAGGCACAATTTTTCAGCCCCTGTTTAACAGGGGCGGGTAATTACAATTTTTTTAAAAAATGCTTTGCAACACGTGTGACTGCTGTGCTCCAAGTACAGTATCTGTGAGGGGTTGCAGTGTTGTGGCACCAGCACCAGTGCCTAAGGCACAATTTTTCAGCCCCTGTTTAACAGGGGCGGGTAATTACAATTTTTTAAAAAATGCTTCGCAACACGTGTGACTGCTGTGCTCCAAGTACAGTATCTGTGAGGGGTTGCAGTGTTGTGGCACCAGCACCAGTGCCTAAGGCACAATTTTTCAGCCCCTGTTTAACAGGGGCGGGTAATTACAATTTTTTAAAAAAAAATGCTTTGCAACACGTGTGACTGCTGTGCTCCAAGTACAGTATCTGTGAGGGGTTGCAGTGTTGTGGCACCAGCACCAGTGCCTAAGGCACAATTTTTCAGCCCCTGTTTAACAGGGGCGGGTAATTACAAATCTTGATCTAATAGTTCACAGCAGGGCCCATTCCTGCGCCCACCAAGAGTAACTATGAGGGCCTACAGTCTTGTGGCAACACCGTCCACCACCACCGCCAAAGGCCCAATTTTTCTGCCCTGTTCATCAGGTGCTTGCAATTACAAATCTTGATCTAATAACACACAGCAGGGCCCATTCCTGCGCCCACCAAGAGTAACTGTGAGAGCTTACAGTCTTGTGGCAACACCGTCCACCACCACCGCCAAAGGCCCAATTTTTCTGCCCTGTTCATCAGGTGCTTGCAATTACAAATCTTGATCTAATAACTCACAGCAGGGCCCATTCTTGCGCCCACCAAGAGTAACTGTGAGAGCTTACAGTCTTGTGGCAACACCGTCCACCACCACCGCCAAAGGCCCAATTTTTCTGCCCTGTTCATCAGGTGCTTGCAATTACAAATCTTGATCTAATAACTCACAGTAGGGCCCATTCCTGCGCCCACCAAGAGTAACTGTGAGAGCTTACAGTCTTGTGGCAACACCGTCCACCACCACCACACCACCCCCAATTTTTCTGCCCTGTTCAACAGGTGCTTGCAATTACAAATCTTGATCTATTAACTCACAGCAGGGCCCATTCCTGTGCCCACCAGTCTTGTGGCTACACCAACATCTAATAGGGCAAATTTCTGCAGAGTATATACGCCAGGCCCCTACTTTCAAACATCCAACTTACAAACGACTCCTACTTGCAAATGGAAAGAGAAAACAGGAAGTGAGAGGAAATCTACCCCTAGGAAGGGAAATTCTATCCTGTTAGATTTAATTTGGGAAAAAGGTATCTCCTCTCTACTGATACTTTATCACCAATCCTTGTTTCAATTAAAACCCCACTTTTTCCAAAAACATTTGTCATTGGGACGGAAAGTTAGGTGACATGTTCTGAACAGATGTGCAAAGACAGCAAATGTTACAGGGGTGATAACCCCTCCCTATGTTCTCCAAAAAGCTTAAAAATAGATTTTTTTGGGATGGAGCTACACTTCATAATGTACCTGTTCAGATTCTACTTAAGAACAAACCTAAAGCCGCAAGTGGTTTTAAATGGCTTCTTTTTTTCCTTTACAAATGTCATTTTGTGCAAGGACAGTTCTAAACACGGGAAACACATGCCACTTCACAGGCATACTTTAGACACCCCCCAGGTACCATATTTAAAGGAAAATTTCACTTTTTTTTTTTCACTTTATTCATCATTAAAATGACTGCTCCCGAAAAAACGTTAGTTTTTAAAAGTTCTTTTTGCATTGATATATGTCCCCTGGGGCAGGACCCGGGTCCCCAAACCTGTTTTATGACATTAACATGCATATTGGCCGTTGTAATTAGCACTTTTGATTTCGAACGTTCGCGTCCATTATAACGTATAGGGTTCGAAAATTTGCGCGAACTTTCGGTCGGTTCGAAGGTTCTGGTGCGAACCGAACCCGGGGGTGTTCGGCTCATCCCTACTGTCCTGGCATTTAATGGCTTCATGAAATGAAGCAGTCAATACTTCAGGACTAATCTATTTTCAATGAGTACCATTCATATCTGTGCAACTTTAAAGTAGTCCCTGCACTACCGACTTTGATGCTACTTGAGGTCCATAGACCTCAACATTACACAGGCATTGCTTCAAGTCAAGTCAACAAATTGCGCTAAAATCACGGCAAAATATGTACCTCTGATGCTGGGTTGTTGTCAACTTCTGCCAGCCTGAGGATGCATCTTAGGCCCCATACACACTATTAGATTTTCTGCCGATTTTTGTCTTCAGATTTACCAAAACCATGTAGTGCAAGGGCCTGCCTGATTGTATACAAATTGAAACTTTAAAGGTTTGACCTCATATTATATGGTTTTGGTAAATCCGAAGACAAAAATCTGCAGAAAATGTAATCGTGTGTATGGGCCCTAAGGTCCTGCATCTGCCAGGTTGCCTGCTGCACCATCATCTCTGCATCTGCTACAAGATCTGATCTGGATCTCCTACAGGTACCCCTGCCACTCTATGACCTGTTATACCTGTCATCAACTCCAGGGGAAACAGGACAAGAGGCGAAAGGGAAGCCCTCTCGGCAACGCGGTCCTGACCATGTACACAACGGGCTGCGCCTCCACTGCAAAAGTAACTGTTGTTTAGTCTAGGGGTTGGTAGAAAAAAAATTCTTACTTGATCCTCGGCATCCCTGATGGTAGATTGTCCCTCTGTTTACTCACACCAAATGCAAGGCTATGGACCCTGCATCAGTCTTGAAGATGTATGGTCCTTAGACTGTCGGAGGGGAGTAGACTGGTCTAACAGCACGGAGGAGTGGAGGATTCGGCAAGTAAATCTACTTTTCCAAAAGTTAAAGTAAACATGAAATTTTATGTTAAAGCTCAACTCCAGGCTGAAAAAAAAAACACCAATCAATGCAGTTATTTATTCCTTACAAATCATAAGTTTTTTTTAAAACACTGATTGAGTACCAGAATTAGTATTAGGCTCCTGTAATCCTCAGTACAGAAGATCTCTAAGCTCCTGTACACACGGTCGGAAGTTCCGACCACAAAATCCGAGGGATTTTGTCAGACACTGGTGTTGCATACACACGGTCGGACAAAGTTGCCAGAAAATCCAATCATTCTGAACGTGGTGACGTTCGTTGCGTACGACGGAAACTACGCAGAGGCTAGTAGCCAATAGCTTTGGTCTCGTAATTTGATCTGAGCATGCGTGGCACTTTGTCCTTCGGAATTCTCTACACGCGATCGGAAAAATTTGAAAGAAGGATCTCAAAAAAGTCAGATGGAGCCCACACACGGCCGGATTTTCCAACAACATAGTATGATCGGACATTTTCCATCGGAATTTCCGACCGTGTGTACGGGGCATAAGAGAAGGAGCAGCGGAACTAGGACCCAGTGCTGCCTGCAAATGTACTAACAATAAATATGCTGACAGGTCTAATGTGCCTGTCAGCCATTGCTTCTTCACTGTCCAGTTTTAGGCTGGAGGAAGGGCAGTGACCAAGCTGTACTGCCTAACTGCAGCAGAGAAAAGTTAGGTTACCAGCTTGCCTGTTTTGCAGGACTGGATGAACATAAATATACTGTATGTATATTATCCATGGGTTTAACTGTTTTCCTGTTCAGCTTTAAAAGTAACTTTGTGTACACTTTCCCATTTTTATATACTGTAAGATCCCTGTGCACTGCTGCCACTCACCTGTAAAAGCAGATCCCTCCTTTCCTCCCATGGGCTGACATTCATGGTAATTGAAGCAGTAGCTGCAAGAAGTCCTCAGCTGTATTGAACAGAAAAGAAGATGGAGGCATGTGGTTTGCACCAAATGCATATGGAACATTGTCCTTCCACAACACTGTCCACCCTGTCTTCATGAAAGAGCCTCCCTTCTGTGTAGTACATATGTGGATTCTATAAAACCCGCCCTCTTTTCTGCTGCTTTGATCTTGCTTCCTATTATGACCCATACACACGATCTGAAAATCGGACGAAAAATACCGCTTTTGACGCGATTGTACGATAATTGGATCGTTAGTACAGAGATTTCGAGAGCCGATCACGACAATTTATCCGATATTATTTGATCGGATAAGCACGAAAATTTTCCTTGTACGATACCAGATCGTACGATTTTCATTTAGTCAGTACAGTTGTCATCCGAAAATACAATACAAATACATGACATCCCTTCCGATTTTGTTTTTCTGTCGTATGAGAATTTTCGTGACTTTAGTAACCTATTCAATACCTACTTGTGACTATTAAGTGAAAAAAAGTTGTACGATCTGTCGTACGATATTCGGATTGTATGTATGGGCCATTAGAGGTGGCTGTGTTTGTTCTCCATGGTCCCACTGTATGTAGGAATGTAGCCACCCTTTCTTGAGATGGACTAGGTACTATGCACTTAGGAACTCACAGAGGACATTACAAGGAGGCAGAAGAACACAGTAAGAAATTATTTAATGAAAAATAGATTAGAGGGTCATTGAATAGTGGATGTGTATACATTGTTTTTGAGGAATAAGGATATTGTCCAGGACCAGTTTAACAAATTCTAGTCCATCTTTTCATGTCAAAACACCGCAACTCACTTAAGAAAAAATCATGTGAAGAAAATGTAAAAAACACAACTTGGGGCATGGGCTTCTACCTTTTTGGTAGGGCCTTATGGTCGTTTACACAATTTATGCAAAAAGGCACAGTGCAAGAGAATCTTTTTGCAAGATTTAGGATACTCAGCATTATGGAAATCTCACTGGAGGGACCATGACATTGCCCTCTCCTAGGAGCCACGTTGTCAGTGCACCATTCACAAAGGTACTTGAAGGCCTGGCATTCCTGCCAGTACATTTATAAGGAGGCCAGTCAGTGGCTGAAGTTTCTGATTGATCTTTAGATTCCTACTGTGTTCCTATGATCCCTTGCTCCTGTGATTCTCTGCTACTGACCTGGATTGTCCTCGACCTGTCTCCTGCCTGCCTCCTGACCTGACCATCAGCTTGTCTTACGGATCTTTTCTTCTATCTCTCCTGTGTTTGACCTTGGCTACCCATCTGACCTTGTCTGCTCTGTTACCCACCTGGCTCCAGATCTTGGCTTCAAACTGACTTCCCTTCTGTCTCAGTGCTACCACAGACCTGTCACATCTCACAGGCACCATCTGTCTGCAGCCACCACTTAGCATACCAGCAGCACTCCTGAGTCCGTCTGCAAACAACCTTGCAGGTGACCTGTGCTACTTTGGTCCCAACGCCTCCTATTTCATCTTCAGGTGTGGAACTTAGCCGCAAGGGAAGCCCTCTCTCTATTGGCCTCCAGCATCAGGTACGTGATACATGGGTGGAAACTGAGTGGAAGGTAAGTACATTTTTTAAAATTTCTTCATTATTTTTTAATTTTTTAATTGAGTGGAAGGTAAGTACATTTTTAAAAATTTCTTCGACAGCTTTTTGGGAAAAACATCTATATTGCATGAGGTCTACATCAGAATAAGTGTCAGAACAAGAAAACTAACAATATTACCGGTACCTAGGAAGCATGTAAGAAAACAGGATTTAATGAAGTTCCTTTATAATTCAAAAGAATTGTGTGCAAAAGAAAATGACTGTCCACGTGTAGACTCAAAGTCAACCAGTAACCATAAAAAAATATATATATAAATTACAATATCCACAAAAGAATACAAAATTAATGTTCTGTGCCCAAATAATAAACATAAAAAAAAACAAAAACGAATTATTAAAGATAAATCTGAATCAATTTTATGGACTATATTTTATGTATGATGGATGTTTCCTGGTATGATAATCCTTGTTTTCCTGGTATCATAATCACATGTTTATATTTGCATGGGTTTAACTAGGTGCTCCTTCTGCTATCAATAGCCACAAAAGAACAAATGTTACAAAAAATGAGCACTCCTGAATTTATTTGATGTGTCACTGGTGATCAGGGGTTAAACTGAAACTGAACAAGAGGAATGAAAGGAAACAGAGCATTTCCCTGCACATTAGGACAATAAGGGAACAAACAGCTTATGGCAGGCGTGCCAGATGCCCCCAAGCTCCATGGATCATGCGCAGTTTGCCTTGGTAGCATCCATGCAGCTTTATGGGTTTGTCTCAGTCTCCTCTTCCAGCTGCAACCTCCATCCCTATTTCCTCCCATTCATGTTTGACAAATGCAATGTGAAAGAAGAGCGAGAGAGGCACAAGCTGAGGGAGGGGGAGTAGGAGGTGGAGAGAACTCACCGCCTTCTTCTAATCATCATTTTCCTTTAGCCAGACCAGCAGCTCCCAGTAGACATATAGAGAAAACAGTGTGGGCTTCCTAAAAACTGCGCCGGTCCAGAGAAGACGTTAAGGAAAAGTCATTAGAAGATGCCTGTCCTATACTGCGATCAAAACACGTCCTTGTGAGGCCAGCGGACACCTCTACAGGCAACAACATCTGATATAAGAGGTAATTATCATTTACTGTAGGCTTCGTCGTTGGTTTAGTAGGGATTTAGTGCATGCTTTCCAATAAAGCTCTTCTCTGGTGAGGTCAGGCAGCATGCTGTGTCCTTTTGCAATAGGACAGATAGTGGGAAGAATTTTGCCTGTGCTAAACAATTAACCTTTTATTCTTGGCATGAATGACCCTTTTGAAATTCCTCTCCAAGTCTATATTGAACAATCTGTTAGCTCAAAAGGGACCCAGTTCCAAGCTGGAGGTTGACATGAGCGATGTCCTTGGTGCTGAAATTGATCCTCCGCTGTCCATGGTACTGAAATGCTACTCGCCCATACAAGGCTCAGTGCTGGTAGCTTACCTTCATTAACCACTGCAGATACACAGTCGGTGTGTGGGGGTTTATCTTTCTGGATAATCTGAAACTGTTAGAAAAAAAAAAATGGTGACATTATAAATGATATCATTATTATTTTTATACAGGATTTATATAGTGCCAATAGTCTGTGCAGCACTGTATAATATAAAGGCAGACAGATGTGCTACTTTAAGCTCTGGTTGAATCATCCGTTAAGTAGGATACAAATAATTATCAAAGACCGAATATTATTTTGGATTACATTTATTTTTCTAATTTAATAAGGAAAAGGGTGGTGTGTAAAAGGGCACCAGTAACCTGTGCCAACCAGTCCTAAAAAAATGCTGTTTTTACTGTTCTGATCTGGTCATAGGCAAATTGTGATTGATTGCCATGGTTACTGCACTTTATACATCATCATTGTCATGTAGACTGCTTTATCAAATAGGTCTATTAATGTAGTGAACCTGTAATAAATTACATGTAATTAGATTTTTTTTTTTATGTACTTATTTATTATAGTATCATAGTTAAACATTATAGTATAATAAACTGCTGATGCCCAGCCCATGCTTGTTCCAAGTAAACGCTTTTTTATAACATAAGTTACATTTAAATGAGTCTCGTAGAGTGTATTCTTGCTTGTTCTTTTTTTTTTTTATGAATGAAAGAATCACTGTGCTGTTTTTATTTCACCAAGCCTTAAAATATGGATGAAGCTGTAATTGCAATGCGCTTTCTCTGGGTTTTGCTGTCATCTCAATATTTAGTGTAGCAAATGAGGCTATAAAGCAGTTTTGACGTTATTATTTTCAGCTAGAAGCAGAGCAGGCTGCATAGGCTATAATAATAACAATAATGGCATTTCTAGGTTGGAGGATGAAAACAGGGCAAGGATTAACTTAATCTAAAAGAAAGTAAATCATACAGCATTTATGACATTGCTCAGTGTAGTTAGGAGACCATAATAAAATCAATATGTTGGAATAAAATATGGTCCTTGACTTTGGGTTGCATTTGTAGAAGCGATGATAGGTTGTATAGTTTGAAGTCTGAATATGGAACTGTCTGTTTTAATGCAAACCTAGGGTAGCAATACACACACAGATCTCTTACTAGAACGATTGATGGATCAAAATGTGTCCATACCTTCTCTGAACACTGCACCCTAACTGTGTCAGTTTCACTCCTCTATTTGGACATTGACATCTTAAGGGTACATACAAAGAGAAGGCTGCTTTTCTTGTCTTTGGAAAAAATTCTAAAATGAATACTAATAGCAGACATTTTCCATTGCATTGGCATGTGTGATGATCGCAAATTGCTCATTATTGCTCATTAGTTACGCGGTCCAGTCGTCACTGATATAGAATGATTTGAATAGTGGTAGTGAAAGGCATGGCGTGTATTATACATTGTGCTATTAACCCCCAAATCCATAGGTCAGTCAAAAATATGTTCCATCATTTTGGGAAATATATTGTAAGCAATTTTTGGATAATCAGTTCATTGCAAATGAATCAAATGCAAGATGCTGATAGAGATGTCACATTACTGATGCACTGCAATCACTTTAAATAGAACTAGCTTTTGCCAGTTGTCAGTCTTAAAATGTTCTGTAACATACGGGTTTCTTAGAATATCCAACATTGTAAGCCATGAAGTCATGCTGGACATGAATGGCCATGGGGACCATATGCAGATTTACAGCAAATGTAGCATAAAGAATTTAGAGCAGCTTCAGCAAACATTGAGATATGCTGGGTGTCAATGAGCAAATAGCATATAAGGTTTAACAGCTGTTTGCAAAATGACAAGCTGAGTCTGGGGGAGAGTGGATACCATCTGATTTTACATTATGTGTTTATGATTATTGTGTCCGCACAGCTGCACATATGACGTGAAATAGTACAGTCACAGTATTGCAAACAGTTTAAATTGTTTGCTGTGGTAAGTGAAGCAGTATAGAAAGTTAATGGTTAACATGTGCCTATATCTGTTTCCAATATACTGAGCTCATAGCAAAGACTATCATCCATTGTGAAACGTCATTTATGAGGATTATATTAAATAGAGTTATAGTTGGACTTCACAAAAATCCTGTTGCTCTTGACGATTAGCGGTAAGTCGAACGTACCTGGGTTCGTTCGGTGAACATGACTAAAGTTCGGGTGACAAATCCAAACCGTATTAAAGTATATAGAAGCTCAATTGTTGATGGACATTTTCTGGGCTAATATGTTAGGGATTGTCAAACTAATGGCATGGTGGGTTGGGCACTGCCCTGAGGCAAATAAGAACTGTTTAAATTCCTTTTAGCTGGGAGCAGAAATGTTAAAAATGGTTGAAGTGAAACATTTAAAAAAAAGTGGCACATCTACATGATGTATACAACCTACTGCAGTAAAATTGACATTTGCAAAAAAGGGTTTTTAAATTGCTGAAACAATAACAGCTCCCAGCCTTATCTATACCAGATCCTTTTTCTAGATGAGGGTCTGATATAGATGTCAATGGGGGACCCCCACACAAAACAAAAATCAGCATAAAGTCCCCCTCCCCATTTCATACTAGGCCCTCTGGGTCTGGTATGGATTTAAAGGGGGAGCCCCCCATAAAAATAAAAAATGTGTGCGATTTCCCCCCCCCCAAAAAAATCGACACCAGACCCTCTTTTGAGCATGCAGCCTGGCAGGCCAGGAAAGGTGAGGGGATGAGCGTGCACCCCCCCCCCCCCTCATAAACCAGACCAGACCAACATGGGGGGTAGCTTGCTAGTGGGAACTCCCCTAACAAAGCGCCCTTTCCCCATGTTGACGAGGATAACACTGGCTAGGTGGTTGTGGGAGTCTGTGAGCAGGGGGTTTATCAGAATCTGGAAGCCCCTTTAACAATATGGGGCACCCAGATATTGCTTCCCCCATGTGAATGAATTAGTAGTACAAGTGGTACATTGTGAAAATGTAAAGTATAAAGACAAGATATTTTGGGGTTTATTTACTAAAGGCCAATACAGGCATAACCCACTTTTAAGTACACAATGGGGTTTATTTACTAAAGCTCGAGAGTGTAAAATCAGGCTAATTTCTGCATAGAAACCAATGAGCTTCCAGGTTTTATTATTAAGGCTTAATAGAACAAGCTGGGGTTAGAAGCTCATTGGTTTCTATGCAGAAGGGAGCCTGATTTTACACTTTCCATCTTTAGTAAATAAACCCCATTGTGTACTTAAAAGTGGGATATGCCTGTAGACTGTGCAATTTGCAAAGTGTAGTTGCTTCCATCATCCAATCATGTGCAAGCAAAAATTCATTTTTTTTTTTCCCCTTGCTTGTAATTGGGTATTCTTTGCAAAGTGAAGTTTTACCTCAACTCTGGCGCAACTGCACTTAATGCTGCCACTGTGCCATCAAATGCAGCCACTGTGCCCATCAAATGCTGCCACTGCACCATCAAACGCTGCCACTGTGCCATCAAATTCCGCCACTGTGCCATCGAATGCCACCACTGTGACCCCCCACCTGCACGCCATCTGCCCGGCACTTACCCTGTCTCGGTGGGGCAGCGGGTGACGGCGACGAGCGGTGTCCTCCATGTGTCTTCTCCCGTCCTCTCCTCCCGATAGGCGTCCAATCACAGCACCTGATTGGAGGAGAGGCGGTTCAGTGTTAGGAAAGCGAATATTCATTCACTTTTCTAACACACCTGGGTGGACTGTGAGCGTCATGCTTTTGAAGCCTATTAGCGTTTTTTATTTTTTGCGCTATAAACAAAAATAAAAACGACAATTTTGAAAAAAAAATAAAAACTTTCTGCTATAAAACATATCCAACAAATTTTTTTTTAAAAATCTAATTTCTTCATCAATTTAGGTCAATGTGTATTCTGCTACATGTTTTAGGTAAAAAAATCCCGATAAGTGAATATTGATTGGTTTTCGCAAAAGTTATAGCGTCTACAAACTATGGGATATATTTATGAACATTATTTTTTTTTATTGTTTTTACTAGTAGTAGCGGCGATCAGCGATTTTTAGCAGGACTGCGACATTGCAGAGGACAAATCTGACACTAAGTGATACTTTTTGGGGACCAGTGACACCAATACAGTGCTAAAAAAATGCACTGTCACTGTCTAAATGACACTGGCAGGGAAGGGTTTAACATCAGGGGCGATCAAAGGGTTAAGTGTGCTCCTAGGGTGTGCTTTCTAACTGTGGGCGGAATGCTGTGACTGGAGGAAAACAGAGATCCGTATTTCTGCTTAGAAACACAAGATCTACATCTTCCTCCCCCCACAGAGCTTACATTTTTTGGGGGGAGGTTTTAAGTACTTGAGTGTAAAACTTTATAGCACATGAACCAAAAGTCCTTTATATGATATAATGTTGTTGTGACAGGTTCTCTGTAATGAGGAATCAAGAGACATCTATTAGGCCCCTGATGTCTCACCTGTCCTCCATTGAAACGAATGGAGTGCAGATTGCTGTCACTTTCCTCGGCTATACCGACAGCAGAAACTAGAAGTGATGTTATACATGTTGCTTCAAAGGTTTTTACGAGGTCGGGATATCATCTAATGGATGTTCGCTGGTCACCCTCCGCTCTACCTGGCGACACACACCTTGCATGATGGGGGTGATCACACTTCTGAGGATCCATGAAAGCGATCAGGTAGTAGTAAATTTGGCTTGTGAGATTTACACATACTATGGGGGAGATTAACTAAAACTAGAGCACTCAGAATCTGGTGCAGCTGCGCATGAAGGCCAATCAGCTACTAAATTCAGAGTGTTCAGTTAAGCTTTGACCTGGAAGCTGAGTTAGTAAACTCCACCATGTGTGTACATCGGTGGCAGAAAAAGGGGTTAAACAATGAATCTGTTCAAATAAATTTTGCAGCCTGTGACGGAACGTCCCTACACTCCTCTTGAGTGCGTTCGTCATATATAACTTCCTTCCAGTCTGGATATAGATATCAGATATTCCAACTGCTCCCAAGCACTAAACGAGACGACACTTGCTTAGTTGCTCAACATGGACTGTTTTATTACAAAGCCAAACTCACATTTATACACAGTAGGAGAGGAGATCCCCCCTCCTGCTCATATTACTCTAACAATACACCTGTAACAACTTAACATAAACTAATTAACTAATCCCTTTAAGCAGCCGATGTGACTCATCAGGATTTCACAACAAGTCAGACTTGTTGTCACCGAGATAAACACAGTTGATTATAAAGTATCATAATTACCACCACAAGACATTTCATCACAATAGCAGGAGACCACCAGTAACAGACGGACCGTTTCCTGCATTGTACAGAGGACAATGTGATCAGCTCTCTCAATTAACATCTTGAGTTCATGACACTAGCATCTGAGAGTGTATGTCCCAACAGCATGAGTCCACACACATTATATATACACATATATACAGCATTGAATCTGACTGGGGTTCTCCTTCACCCTGTGCCCCTTAAAATCCAGGGCCCATAATCGTTTGGCAGGAGGCTCGCATTTAGTCCTCTCAAAAAGCCTGTGTCCCGGCTAGGTCTGTCACACAGCCTATGGGACCTTTAATGTGGTTCATTTTTCTTTTTTCAGTTTTTTACTTTTATTTATTTTTTATTTTATCTGGTGATCCTGTCATACTTCCTGTCCTAGGGTGGCAATGCTCACTTACTGCACTGTATCTGTGGAAAAAAATGTTTTCATCATAGTCAGCTTTCTTCTAATTTTGCACTGTAACCTACATACTTGATAGGCAGCCAGGCTGACAATGCTGCTGCTAATTGCAGGACAGTGGTTTAAAGTTGTCAGCGTATAAGGAAGGTGCTGTTACTGGCAGAATTCCCAGGTAAGATACTTTCCAACATATTCACAAAAAATTATCTGCCAACTGTAACAAACAATGATCTGCCAAATAATGATCACCAACTGTATACGGTGAGGCATAATGCCAAACATGTGCTGGCCCTCCTGTACATCAGCCCCATAAAGTAACCAGCACTGGGTTCCAATGTGCCGCCGCTGCCATGGAGACAGAGACCAGCGCTGTGAATAGCCGGGACAGGACAGCAACCGTGGTAGTTCCACCACTGGTCCACACTGGGAGGATTCCCCCAACCACCTATAATGTGTAGATGAGAGAATTGGATAATTTCTTTTTTTTTCATTCAACCTACTAGTTAAATGAAAAAAGTGATCAATGTATGGGCTACCTAAGTGCTAAGACCAGCCATAGGCAGTTTAAATCTCAGCTGGTTCAGCACTGGCTGAGATTTTAACCATTAATAAGCACGCTGAATGTACCTAGTTGATCGATCAAATTGGGAACAACCAGCCTGCCAGATACTCTTATGATTATCACTAGTGGTTGCTATAGCAACTAGTGATACTCACTGTTTGTTGGGAGAATACAATTGCTGGGCAGGAAGGATATTCCCCTGTCACCACCACTGTCTGTGTTGATGGGGGAATCATGCAAGTTTCTTTCCTGCAATCTGTGGATGTAAGAAAGAAATTTGCACCGTCTATTACCTGCCTAACTGAAAGTGAAAGTAAATTGTGAAGGTCTTGAAAGAACAGGCGAGGGACAGATGGGGGAGAGAAGGATGTGGCGCATCCGCTACGAATGCAAACAAAAAGACATTGCCTTTTTGTAAAAAAAAAAAGTATATAAATTTTTTGGGGGGCACATGGTGGGGCACAGCATAATGTTGGGGGGGTCAGGGCCCCCTCTGGCCCCCCCCCTAGGGTCGCCATTGATTGATAGAAATGTGTAAATATAGCCACCGGAAAGCAAAGAGTTTATTCTGTAAAAAAGTTAAAGGGAGTATATACACTCACCGGCCACTTTATTAGGTACGTCTGTTCAATTGCTTAGTAACACAAATTTTGAATCAGTCAATCACATGGCAGCAACTCAATGCATTTAGGCATTTAGATGTGGTGAAGACAACTTGCTGAAGACGACTCGCTGAATTTCCAACCAAGTATCAGAATGGGGAAAAAAAGGGATTTAAGTGACTTTGAACGTGGCATGGTTATTGGTGCCAGTTCACTGTACTCCAATAGCCTCCACAGTCACCAGATCACATTCCAATAGAGCACCTTTGGGATTTGGTGGAACGGGAGATTGGATGGATGTGCAGCCGACAAATCTGCAGCAACCGTGTAAGGCTATAATGACAATATGGACCAAAACCAAATTTCCAACACCTTGTTGAATCTATGCCACGAAGAATTAAGGCAGTTCTGAAGGCAAAATGGGGTCCAACCTGGTACTAGCAAGGTGTACCCAATAAAGTGGCCAGTGAGTGAATATAAAGCATCAAAAGTGCCTGGGCATCCTGGTTGAAAAAGGCTGCCCTAGAACAATAATGCAAAGGTTCTGCTTTTACATGCTGTATAATTGTTCTGGATGAGTGACTCAGAAAGTAGTGAATGAACTGACAGCGAGACAGCCAGGCATCTATTATGTTCAGAAGGTCAGTAATGACAGTTTACATTATTCCATCTCCACAAGTTTCCTTTAAAGCTAATCTCTGAGTGGGAGAAACAAACTTCCACCTCATCCCCTTTAACTGATCTAGTTTTATTATATTATTTTTTATTATATTAAAAACTCTACCTTACTGCATCCTGTTCTTAACTAAATTGGTGGCCATGTGACATGCTGGGTACCAAGGACTTGTTCTTCTGGATTGTAAAATGGGAGGACCCAGGACTCCACTAAAGGAAGAGGTGCTGCACAGGTAACTAAATGTTGGACTGTGACAGTGCGAGGCCCTGCCACAGTGAAAAGAGAAGTGGATATAACCAGTGGTAACTGGTTGGTTGTAGGTCACGGACGGCCGGGTCACTGGTCGGTACGTAACTTACCCCATCTCGTGGGCAGCTTCCCTCCAGGCTGCTTGCTGCTACTCGGTTCCCTTGCGTGCGTCTTCTCCCTCCTCTCCTGCATGCACTGTGCGACTCCTGCTGGTCAATCCGATCGGATCTCCTTTTGGCCAATCGGGTGACGGGTCTCATGACCCGCTTTCTGATTGGCTGGGAGGAGATTCAATGTTACAATAGCGAATATTCATTCGCTATTGAAACAAAAGTTTTATTTCTGCGCCCTGAGACCACCCTTTTTTGAAGCCTATTAGAGCCTCTGGCTCTAATCACATGCTTAAAAGAGAAAACACAGGTGTCCCTTTATGTAGATCAGGGGGCCAGACACATGGATGGGGGGGTGCAGCGCCCATGCGTCCCTAGTGGACGGGCCGCAACTGGATATGACAGGGTTCAAACAAATGCAAAGTTTGGGGCTCCGGAATATTGATTCTGAACAGAGAAAGGTGTTTTTTTTTTAACTTTCTCCAGGTTTTGGTATTCCCAGATTGGGTTCTGGAGTTTGGAGATGTCAAAGAGTTTTGGGAGAGAAGATATCGCTAACCCAGTATCCAGGTCTTGTAGGAGACCGACAGGCATTGAGTGTAGGTGAGCACAGCCCTTATAGGAGACAGGTGTGCTCCACTCAAGAGAGAGCACTTTATGCTCGAGGAGAGGTTTTTTGTCCATAGGACTGACAAAGTGGAGGCAGCTGAGTCTGGGAGACTGAGAACTGGGCGAGTCCAGGGGACTGAGATAATCTGAAGGTCTCAGGGGAGTAAGAGAGCCTGGGGTGTCAGGAGAACCCTTATTGAGAGGCCAGGGGTTGAAGCCGCGCAGCAGGGTTCTGCAACCAGCCGAGCTTGGGGGCCTAAGCAGTGGTGCTGCTGAAGAGAGAGCCAGGTGGCTCTGCATTTTTCCGTTACCTGTTTTTGGTGATGAAAATTTCTTGTGTGGACAACTGTTTTCTGTTGAAGTTCAGTTTTGTTTTATAAAAATGAGCTGGCAAGCACTGAACTAGACTGGCGTGGTCTCACTACAGATGCACTAAAAGAATCAATGTTTTTTTTAATTTGACTGGGTGGTGTGAGAGGGATGTGGGGTAAGTTTTGGTCCAAAGATGGTGATCCAGCCAGTAACATAATTCCTGTCTTATGCCCCATACACACGGTCGGATTTTCCGACGGAAAATGTCCTATCGGACAATGTTGTCGGAAATTCCGACCGTGTGTAGGCTCCATCGGACTTTTTCCGTCGGATTTTCTGACGGACAAAGTTTTATCTCCTGCTCTCAAATTTTCCTACAACAAAGTCCTATCGGACTTTTTCCGATCGTGTGTAGCGAATTCCGACGGACAAAGTGCCACGCATGCTCAGATCACATTACAAGACCAAAGCTATTGGCTACTAGCTTCTATGTAGTCCCGTCGTACGCAATGAACGTCACCACGTTCAGGATGATCGGATTTTTCGACAACTTTGTCTGACCGTGTGTATGCAACACCAGTGTCGGACAAAATCCGTCGGAAAAAATCAGACGGATTTTGTGGTCGGAATTTCCGACAGAGTGTCTCCAATCTATGGAGGAGCAATGGAGACACATTTTGACAGCAGCATTGTCAATCTGGGGAGATGGCAGTATTAAAGTGGTAGTAAACATTTTTTGACTTGTACCTACAAGAAAGCCTATAATAAGGCTTACCTGTAGGTACACTGAATATCTCGTAAACTTGTACTGTTTAGGAGATATTCACACTGCTGGTGACGTTACCTGCGCATGTGCTCTAAAGGTCCAGCATACCGTGCCGGACCTTCAGAGTATGTGATGCATACTAGCACATTTGTCTAGGCATTTGTCTTACAGGGGAACATTTTTTTCTTCGTTTTTTTTTTTGCAGCAGTTTACTACTTACGACTTTATTAAAAATTAAAGATAACCCCCAGCTAATAATCTTTGAGCAGTTAGGCCCCTTTCACACTGGGTGGTTTTTCAGGCGGTACAGCGCTAAAAACCGGCCCCATTCACTCCAATGTGAAAGCCGGCAGACTTTCACACTGGAGTGGTGCGCTAGCAGGACGGTAAAAAAAAGTCCTGCTAGCAGCATCTTTGGAGCGGTATAGGAGCAGTGTATTCACCGCTCCTATACCGCTCCTACCCATTGATTTCAATGGGATACCGCGGTAATACCGAGTTAATACCGCCGCAAAGCGCCGCTACGGCAGCGCTTTGCGGGGGATTTTACCCTTTTTTCGGCCGCTCGCGGGGGGTAAAACCACACCGCGAGCGGCCGAATCCCGCGGCTAAAACGACGGTAAAGCAGCGCTAAATATAGCGCTGCTTTACCGTCACCGCGGCTCCCGCCCCAGTGTGAAAGGGGCCTTACAGCAAAGGTTTTTTTCCCTTTTGGGATAAAGGTTTTAAATAAATGAATAAATCTGATCAGTGTAAGCACCTCTGTCATTGTTAAATTGTTTGTTTCAACCTTCTAACTGCCACTTTGTCTGGACAGCTCAGTCTGTTAAAGAATACTGAAAAATAACAGACTTACTGGCCAAATCAGTTACTTGCCAAAAAAATAATTATACTCATCTAGGTGGATAGAGCATTAATCTGATCAGCTCTCGGTCTCCAGTCTGCAGAGAGCTGGTGACTAGTGTTGGGCAAAAGGTTTGGTCTGAGCATGAGTTCAGGACAAACAATGGCTGTTCGCCCTGTTCAGGGAACACCCGGGGAACCCTTTGGGTCTGGTATGGATTTTAAGGGGAACCCCGATGCCAATATTGAAAAAAGAACAGCGTGGGGTTCTCCCAAAATCCATACCAGACCCTTATTCAAAGATGCAACTTGGCAGGTGAGGAAGGGGGGGGGGGCAGGGCCGCTGATAAGCCAGTACAACTGGCCCTGTTGTACTGGGCCCAGCCAGCAGGGGGGGCCGGGCAAACTGAGCAGAGAAAGAAAAAAAAAAAATATATTTCTCCAGCCAGCACGAGATGGGGGTCTGACCACCAGAGAGGTGAGGAGCGGCAGGTGCAGCAGCGCCAACCAGAGGCTGGGAGAGGGAGGAGGAGGAGAACACTGGGGAGGAGGAGGAGAACACTTTCAAGACAGTAAGAGAACTCAGGGCACAGGGGTTGGCTTCAGTTCAGCAGCACCGACGGCAAGTAGCCTGCATATGTGACTTGCTCACATTACACTCACATCTCTACTTGTGTCCCTTGTGTCAGTGAGGAGAACAGCACCACTGAAGCCTCTCCTACACTGCTATCTACATATTTTTGCCTCCCAGCAGGATGTCTGACTGCTAATTCTCCCGAATGTAGCTGGAAGCCAATTGGTCTGCTGCTCTGTCACTCAGAGCTGCACCTGCCTCCTCCTGACCTCCAGGCTGTGCAGGAAATACAATGTGCAGCCTGGAGATTTAAATGTCTGCTGGAGCATAAGTGGTAAGAGCCAGTGGCCCCTCTTGTTATAGTTGTACACTGAACCCTGTTTACCATCAATGGTGAACATGTGTGCAGAGGGGTGCACTGAGGGAACATGTGTGCAGCGATGACACATGTACATGAGGGTAAAGCAATGGAACATGTGTACTGTGATATAACATGTGTGCAGAGGTGTACAGTGATAGAACATGTGTACTGTGATAGAACATGTGTACAGAGGTGTACAGTGATAGAACATGTGTACTGTGATAGAACATGTGTGCAGAGGTGTACAGTGATAGAACATGTGTACTGTGATAGAACATGTGTGCAGAGGTGTAAAGTGATGGAACATGTGTACTGTGATAGAACATGTGTACAGAGGTGTAAAGCAATGGAACATGTGTACTGTGATAGAACATGTGTGCAGAGGTGTAAAGTGATGGAACATGTGTACTGTGATAGAACATGTGTACAGAGGTGTACTGTGATGGAACATGTGTACAGAGGTGTACTGTGATGGAACATGTGTACAGACTGGTGTACTGTGATGTGATGGTACATGTGTGCAGAGGTGTACAGTGATGGAACATGTGTGCAGAGGTGTACTGTGATAGAACATGTGTGCAGAGGTGTACTGTGATAGAACATGTGTGCAGAGGTGTACAGTGATATTACATGTGTGCAGAGGTGTACAGTGATAGAACATGTGTGCAGAGGTGTACAGTGATATTACATGTGTGCAGAGGTGTACAGTGATATTACATGTGTGCAGAGGTGTACTGTAATAGAACATGTGTGCAGAGGTGTACAGTGATATTACATGTGTGCAGAGGTGTACTGTGATAGAACATGTGTGAAGAGGTGTACAGTGATAGAACATGTGTGCAGAGGTGTACTGTAATGGAACATGTGTGCAGAGGTGTACTGTGATAGAACATGTGTGCAGAGGTGTACTGTGATGGAACATGTGTGCAGAGGTGTACTGTGATGGAACATGTGTGCAGAGGTGTACTGTGATGGAACATGTGTGCAGAGGTGTACTGTGATGGAACATGTGTGCAGAGGTGTACTGTGATAGAACATGTGTGCAGAGGTGTACTGTGATAGAACATGTGTGCAGAGGTGTACTGTGATAGAACATGTGTGCAGAGGTGTACTGTGATGGAACATGTGTGCAGAGGTGTACAGTGATGGAACATGTGTGCAGAGGTGTACAGTGATAGAACATGTGTGCAGAGGTGTACAGTGATATTACATGTGTGCAGAGGTGTACTGTGATGAAACATGTGTGCAGAGGTGTACTGTGATAAAACATGTGTGCAGAGGTGTACTGTGATGGAACATGTGTGCAGAGGTGTACTGTGATGAACATGTGTGCAGAGGTGTACAGTGATATAACATGTGTGCAGAGGTGTACTGTGATGGAACATGTGTGCAGAGGTGTACTGTGATGGAACATGTGTGCAGAGGTGTATTGTGATGGAACATGTGTGCAGAGGTGTACTGTGATGGAACATGTGTGCAGAGGTGTATTGTGATAAAACATGTGTGCAGAGGTGTACTGTGATGGAACATGTGTGCAGAGGTGTATTGTGATGGAACATGTGTGCAGAGGTGTACAGTACTTCATATAATGGGGGGCCCCTGTGTGTCCTGAGGACAGTGTACTCATAATGGGTGACCCCCTGTCATGTCATGTGGATGGGGAGACGTAACTCTTTATATTGAGAGACCCCTGTGTGTCCTGACTCAATGAGGAGGAGGTAGGGGGGGGGGGCTGAAAGAGGGACCAGGGGTGGGGCTGAAGGAGGACCAGGGGTGGGGCTGAAGGAGGGCCCAGGGGTGGGGGGAGGGGACCCCAGGGGTGGGGGGGCCCCGTCAGGTGGGCTGTAGGGGGCCCCATGATTTCTATCCAGGCATATGGGAGGATCCAAACCATATGGTAGGATCTTTTTAGAGCCTAGGCCAACTCTGAGACATCAGCTGACAGCGGGTCAAAAACAGGTCACATGAGTGCAGAATGAACTGCACACCTTTGATCCATCCTGTGATCCAGAGGAGCAGTACAACCAACAAAGCTTTGACTATACTTCTCCTTTAACCGCTTCCCGACCAGCGCACGACGATATACGTCGACAGAATGGCACGGACAGGCATAAGGGCGTACATGTACGTCCCCTTTAAGATGCCACCGTGCCATCGGTCGGGGCCCCCGTGAGGCCGGCCGCGAGGACACCCGCTATCGTCTCACGGGAAGGCTGAATGGGGAGATGCGGAAATAAACAGCATCTCCCCGTTCTGCCTAGCAACTAGTGACGCCGATCTCTGCTCCCTGTGATTGGAGCAGAGATCAGCATTCACTAGCTGACAGCCACGCCCCCCCACAGTAAGAAACACACCTCTAGGCATACTTAACCCCTACACTGCCACCTAGTGGTTAACCCCTTCACTGCCAGTGTCATTTACACAGGAATCAATGCATTTAAATAGCATTGATTCTGTATAAATGACAATGGTCCCAAAAATGTGTCAAAATGTCCGATGTGTCCGCCATAATGTCGCAGTCACAATAAAAATCGCTGATCGCCGCCATTACTAATAAAAAAAAAAATATTAATAAAAATGCTATAAAACTATCCCCTATCTTGTAAACGCTATAACTTCTGCGCAAACCAATCAATAATCGCTTATTGCGATTTTTTTTTTACCAAAAATATGTAGAAGAATACGTATCGGCCTAAACTGAGGAAAAAAAAATGTTTTTTTATATATTTTTGGGGGATATTTATTATAGCAAAAAATAAAAAAGAATGCGTTTTTTTTCAAAATTGTCACACTTTTTTGTTTATAGCGCAAAAAATAAAAACCGCAGGGGTGATCAAATACCACCAAAAGAAAGCTCTATTTGTGGGAAAAAAAGAACGTCAATTTTTGTTTGGGAGCCACGTCGCACGACCGCGCAATTGTCAGTTAAAGCGACGCAGGGCCGAATCGCAAAAAATGGGGCCTGGTCCTTTGGCTGCAAATTGGTCCGGTCTGAAAGTGGTTAATCAGTTATCTGTTTTATATAGTACTGTCTTACCCTTGCTATGAGAGGGCTGGGGCTGTCACACTATGGATATGGCAATTATTCACAATGACAAGAGTTGAAATACTGTATGTGCAATAGCACAGAGCACAGCTGCAGAACCGCAGAATGTAAACACTGTGCAGTAGTGGGAGGGCTATGGCAGCATCTGCGACACTAACTTGTCTACATCTGTTTATGCTATACAGTATAAATTGCACGAAAAGGGTATTGGGAAAGGGATAGAGTACAGGGATTTTTAGCAGCCCAGTGGCTTGATGGTTAGTACTTATGCCTTGCAGCATTAGGGTGCTTGTTTCAAATCTCAACCAGCACACTACCTGCATGGAGTTTGCATGTTCTTCCCATGCTCGTGCGACATACTGTTAGATTAATTGGTTCTTTCCAAATTGGTGTGAATGTGGGGTACGGGCCTTAGATTGTAATCTCCTTAAAGGTAGGGACTGATGTGAATGTACCATATGTAAAGCATCGCATAAATTATAGGTGCTGTATAAATACCTGTAATAATAAATATATTTAAACTTTTGGTGCTATATACATAAACAATAAGTAAAGACTAAAATACATATTATGCAACAGTAAAAGAATAAATAATAATGAAAAAAAGCGCAAACTGATTATGGCTAACACCATAATGAATTTAGAGGTATGAACAACAAAATCACACTAAATGCCAAGAGATTAAACTACATGGAAAAAGACACATTTGGGTTGATTTACTAAAGGCAAATGTTGTAAAGGAAGTTGCACTTTGCAAGGGAGTTTTCCCCATGGCTTACTGAATGCGGTGAAGCTTTAACGGTTTCCATCATTCAATCGTGCAAGGAAAAATACTGTTTTTTTTTTTCTTGCACATGATTAGGTAATCTTTGTAAAGTGACATTTCACCTTATTCACCAAGCCCTGGGGAAAATTCCCTTGGAAACTAAACAGCCTGTTTGCTGTAATGAATCAACTTCATTGTGTTATACAAGAAGAGAATCACTCTAAAGCTGCAATAGGCAGAGCGATTTTCTTTCCTAAAGAAAATCGCTTGATTTATCCATCAACACAGTCAGTGTTGGTGGGTAATCCATCCATCGAAGCCATTGTGCTTTCCCAGCAGGGAAACATAGTGTTTATTGAAAGCGGCTACAATAATTGCATGTCAAATCCAACAGGCTGGTTGCACCCAAGTTGATCGATCAATCGATTAACTTGAGTACATTCAGCCTGCCCATACATGGTTTTAAACTGGGCCAGTCCCTGCTGAACCGGTCGAGATACAAACCATCTATGGCCGGCCTAATAGATGGAATACTATTTGACTTTTAGGCCTCCTTCACACAATCGATTACTTGCATACACCAGACTCAAACGGCAAAAATCAGCTGATTCTTGCGGCTGGGTTAACAGGTGTATGTGAACAGCGGTGGTGGCTCAGCCTGTACAAAGTATAGGCAACATCTCCGTCCAGGCGTCTGAGAATTCTCCCTCTCGATTTGTTCTGTTTACCATTATCACTGATAGTGTAAGTAAAATAGGGAAAATCTTTCAATTTGGACACTAGTTTTGGTGACCTGGGGGCCCAAAGGGATTCCCTTAATTTTGAGAGATTTCCTCTCACTTCTTGTTTTGACAATGGGACAGAAGGCTCAATTCAATAATATTGCATGCGATAATTGAATCAAGTTACACATTTTTCTGATTATATCATGCAATGCTGAAAATGTCAATACACTATCATCTTATGTGATATTTACCTCAAAAAGCAAAAGCACTCTGTAAATACCTCATAAAACGGCATTAGGTCAATTCACTAAAGGAAAATAAATAAATAAATGCATGAGTTAAATAAGGAATTGTCCAGGCATGCAGTATTTAACCACAATAGTGGGCACTCTTACCCCCTTCCTGACCACTGCAACACTGTACCCAAACAACATTTTTATCATTTTTTTCACACAAATAGAGCTTTATTTTGGTGGTATTTATTCACCACTGGGTGTTTTTATTTTTTTTTTGTGTTAAAAAAATGAAAAAAATGACAAATTTGAAAAAAAAAGTTTTTCTTATATTCTGTTATAAAATGTTCTAACAAGTAATTTTTCTCCTTCGCTGTTGTGCGCTAATGTGGCTGCACTGACGGGCACTGATAGGCTGCACTGATGAGGCGGCACTGATGGGCACTGATGAGGAGGCACTAATATGCAGCACTGATAGGTGGCACTGATATGCAGCACTCATGGCCACTGATAGGCAGCACTGATGGGCACTGATAGGCAGCACTGATGGGCACTGATAGGCAGCACTGATGGGCACTGATAGGCGGCACTGATGGGCACTTGAAAGGCTGCATTGATAGGTGGCACTGATGGGCACTGGTAGGCACTGAAAGGTGGCGGATAGTGTCTACAGCGTGTATGTATGAACACGCAGAAAATGCTATTGGGAAAAAAAAAAAAAAATAAAAAAAATTTTCCAAAAAAAAAATATAACACAGCAAAATTAAATTTTTTTGCAATGTTTTTCCAATATCAGAATACACGGACAGTATCTAAAGCGTGTATGAACACGCAGAAAATGCTATTGGGGAAAAAAAAAAAACACAGCAAAATTAAAAATTTTTGCAATGTTTTTCCAATAGCAGAATACACACAGACTATGGTGTATCTCTTACTATATGCAGTGTTGGTCCTAATGGTGCACTGAGCTTGCAGGTAAAACTTTTATATTTTGTCTAGCACTGGCCTCATGGCACTGTTAAAAGACTGTGCACTGCACCCCAGCCAGGGTACAATTGATAGGAATCTCTTCAATAATTCTTTCTGCCTCTTTCTTTTGCTTAATAAAGAAACTCCCTACTCTACTCTAGCTCTCTACTCTAGCTATGTAGATCGCTCACTGATCTAACTAATTAGAAGAAAATTAAAGGAACGTGGACTGACTGACTGACTGACTTTATCACACTAACTCCTAAAATCCTCTCTCTTAGCAGCACAGGAACCTTTCTATAGCAGAATGACGCTGTGTGCTGTGTGTCTGGACCAGTGGCGGCTGGTGCTCAAAATTTTTGGGGGGGCGCAAACAAACAGCCTCACTGTGCCATCAAACGCTGCCACTGTGCCCATCAAACGCTGCCACTGTGCCCATCAAACGCTGCCACTGTGCCCATCAAACGCTGCCACTGTGCCCATCAAACGCTGCCACTGTGCCCCAAGTTCTGCCACTGTGCCCCAAGTTCTGCCACTGTGCCCCAAGTTCTGCCACTGTGCCCCTTAAGTGCTGCCATTGTTCCCCAAGTTCTGCCATTGTGCCCCTTAAGTGCTGCCATTGTGCCCTTAAGTGCTGCCATTGTGCCCCTTAAGTGCTGCCACTGTGCCCCTTAAGTGCTGCCATTGTGCCCCAAGTTCTGCCATTGTGCCCCTTAAGTGCTGCCATTGTGCCCCTTAAGTGCTGCCATTGTGCCCCTTAAGTGCTGCCATTGTGCCCCAAGTTCTGCCACAAGTTCTGCCATTGTGCCCCAAGTTCTGCCATTGTGCCCCTTAAGTGCTGCCATTGTGCCCCTTAAGTGCTGCCATTGTGCCCCTTAAGTGCTGCCATTGTGCCCCTTAAGTTCTGCCACTGTGCCCCTTAAGTGCTGCCATTGTGCCCCTTAAGTGCTGCTATTGTGCCCCTTAAGTGCTGCCATTGTGCCCCTTAAGTGCTTCCATTGTGCCCCAAGTTCTGCTACTGTGCCCCTTAAGTGCTGCCACTGTGCCCCCTGCCTGCCCTCTGCACTTACCTTGTCCCGGTGTGCAGCTGGTGACGGCGTCAGGCGACGAGCGGTGTCTCCGTCGGATGTCTTCTCCCGCGCTCCTCCTGTCTTCTTCTGCTGTGATTGGACGCTAGGTGATTGGACGCCTAGCGACCAATCACAGCGCCTGTGACTTCAGCCAATCAGGTGACAGGTAACAGACCTGGCAACCTGATTGGCTGAGAGGCGGGTCTGTGTTAGGGAAGCGATGTATTCGCTTCTCTAACACAATACTGTGTAATCAGCGAACGCACGGCCGTGCGCCCGCTGTTTACACTTAGGGAAGCCTATTAGAGCACACCGCTCTAATAGGGTCCCCTATTAGAGCTTACAGCTCTAATAGGGGCGCTTCCAGCAACACCCCCCCCACTGTAATTCAGATGCCCGGCGCCCGATCAGGGGCCGGACACCTGAATAGGGGGCGGCAGAGGTGACCAATAGATAGATTCATGCAATGCATGAATCTATCTATTGGTGATAGAGCGGTGCATACTGCACTGTGCGCCCTTAAAGGGACATGGCGCCCTTAAAGGGACATGTTTAAATACATTTTTTTTTTTTTTTTGAACTTTTTTATTTATTTATTTATTTATTTTTTTTTAACTGCAAGGAGGGGGGGGCGGCGCCCGGGCGCCCCCTATGGATGGGCCGCCACTGGTCTGGACTATATATAGAGGCTGGGTCACATGCTGCACTGCCCAATCACAGCCATGCCATTAGTAGGCATGGCTGTGATGGCTTCTAAGGGCATACTAGTGAAACTAGCGTTGATTGGCTTCCCTGCAGCTGTTAAAAAGGCGCCAATACATTGCCAAACACCGGACCCGAACCCGAACTTACAGCCAATAGTTCGGGTTCGGGTCCGGGTCCCGGACACCCAAAAGTCCGGTACGGACCCGAACTTTACAGTTCGGGTTCGCTCAACCCTACTAGGGAGTGATTCTGTGGGTGGGAGGGGCTATGTGTGACACAACACTGATCACCGCTCCCAATTAAAGGGAGCTGTGATCAGTGTCAGTGTCACTAGGCAGAATGGGGAAAATGCTTGTTTACATCAGCATTTCCCCGTTCTTCCTCTCCGTGAGACGATCGCGGGTATCCCCGCAGACATCGAGTCCGCGGGATCCGCAATCACACTCACGGAGCTCGCGGCATGCCCGCAAACCGCTTCTTAAAGGGCAATGTACAGGTATGTTAATATGCCTGTGTGTGCCTTTCTGCTGACGTATATCGGCGTGAGCCGGTCGGCAAGTGGTAAAGTGGGAGGGGCTATGTGTGACACGACACTGATCACCGCTCCCAATTACAGGGAGCTGTGATCAGTGTCAGTGTCACTAGGCAGAATTGGGAAATGCTTGTTTACATCAGCATTTCCCTGTTCTTCCGTTCCGTGAGACGATCGCGGGTATCCCCGGGGACATCGAGTCCGCAGGACCCACGATCACACTCATGGAGCTCGCAGCATGCCTGCAAGCCGCTTCTTTAAGGGCAACGTACAGGTAAGTTAATATGCCTGTGTGTGGCCTTCTGCTGACGTATATCGGCTTGAGCCGGTCGGCAAGCGGTTAATGTACTTATATTGCAAATATAAAACAGCTTTCCATTAATTCTACACCTGCTTACCTAACTCTCTTCATAGCTGTTTAAACACACTGCTCAATTAGTTCTGCCTTACTTCCTGGACAGACTTTAGGTCATAACACAGAAAGGATTTGGCCAGCTGAGGGTAGATGATGCAGGGTGTGTGCTAATGAGATCAGCTGGTCAACTCCTTCCTGTGTCATGACCTAAAGTCTGACCAGGAAGTAAGGCAGAAGTAATTTACAGCTATGAAGAAAGTTAGGTAAGCCGGTGTAGAAATAACGGAAAGCTGTTTTATTTTTGAAAAATAAGTACATTAATATTATATATTGGTACATGCTAGCATTAGTAAATGGATAGGAAAGTATATTGTATTTACTTGTTTTAACTTTTTTTTACATTTCTTAAGTTAATTCCTGGTCTTCATGCCTAGGCAAAATATGTCATACATTCCAGGAGTCTTCAGGAGGGGAAGAGGGGCTTTCTCAGCTAAGCACATCCTCCTGCCTGCATGCCTGAGTGAAGGGCAGATGGATTCCAGCAAGTTAATGCTACATGAATTATCTGCCCTTACTCAAGATGGCCAAGGCCAGAAATGCTAAGGGGGTTTTTTTCAAAGTGATTTCTCAACAAAATAAAGCATGGAGACCTGGATGGATGGGGGAGTTTGCTTTGAATATTAAAAATAAATTAAATAGTGTTTTTGATTTACAGTGCTCAGATGCAGCATAGTTACGCTTTAAGTGCTTCTTGCATTCATAGTAGATTATAAAATTAGTCTGTATACTAATTCCTGAGTGTCAGGGCTTCCTATTGTCTCTGCCTACAGCAATGGTCATCAGAAATTCTGAAAGTGATGTTCAAAGACTCAGAATAAAAAAGGGGTATGTGTAGAAAGGTCATTAAGTGGCAATCGTACTAATGAAAATGCTAAAAAAAACAAGTTTTCTTTTGTCTGTTATGACTTCTTGTTTGTCATACAATAGGGGAGAGCTACTAAAACTGTGCACACAGAATCTGGTGCAGCTGTGCATGGTAACCAATCGGATTCTAGGTTTTATTGTCAAAGCTTAATTGAACAAGCTGAAGTTTGAAGCTGATTGGTTACTATACACAGCTGCACCAGATTCTGTGTTCACAGGGCTGCTGTTAGAAACCATGGGGCCCCATACAGACAACCTGAAACGGGGCACCATACAGACAACCTGAAACGGGGCCCCATACAGACAACCTGAATCGGGGCCCCATACAGACAACCTGACAAGGAGCCCCATACAGCCAATGCTTCAGTTATGAATGAACACAGTTTGTGATTTGTACTGATCACTCCCTGTGTTTATTCAGGAGAGGAAGGGGCTGGTAAATATGACATATAAACAAAGAAACGGCGCTGGAATAGACGTGTGCAATATTGAACGAGAAAAAGAAAACACAAAAAAATGTGCAGCTGCTGATAAGAAAGTGCTATAACCTTCAAAAAATGCTCAAACCAATAAAACAGCGCTGGCAAACAAAAATTGTGAAAAAATAATAAATGATCCCACAAAATTGACAAACATCAATAATGTGTGTGAAGTGGTTACATGTCTGACACAAACCAATCCCATAAAAAATAAACTAGCATCAAATAATATGTGTGATAAATTATTACATAAGTGACATGATTGAATAATAACCATAAAATTATTTCATAGATACCAAAATTGAATAAGTGATCAATGTGGTAAGAAAATATATTAAAAAAAATAAAAATAAAAAAAAAAAAATAATGTGAGTAAGTCCAGTTATTGTCCCAAAAAAACAAGAACCAAAATAAATGTACATATGAGCTCCTTCTTGGAATAGACTCACCGGGCTAGCAGACAGACAGAGCAGCAAAGCAGAGGGCAGATATGCAGACAAACTGTGGTTCGGCAAGTAGGCACAAAAGCAGAGCTGAATAAACAAGCCAGTGGGATGAGAGGATCCAGGGAGCGATGCATGCACACAAGGCACAGTGATGTTCTTGGAGATATTGTACCGATAATAGAAGAGAGCAAATTTTAAAGTGTTGTAGAAGGATTTTTAAAATGCGCGCTCTGCGCTACTTACAGGATGCATAAAGGAAGGCAAACTTCTCAGATACTTCCGCGGTTGCAGCTGGTTTAGCGTGCGCTCCACGGGAACAGGAAGTGGCGTCAGTGGTTAGATCCTTGGCCGGAAATTACGTCGACGCGTTTCGCCCCTCCTCCAGGGCGTCATCAAAAGACATATTTACCGGACCCTTCCCCTACTCTGAATAATAAAGGATCCTGTTGTGTGCTTGCAGCTGCTAGCGGGAAGGAGGGAAGCTGGTAGCACTGTGGAGGTGGGGGGTCACAGAAGGGAGCCTGGGCAGCAGGGGGGAACATATGGTGCACAGGGCGGGTGATCTGTGTGGTGGGAGGGAAATTACTGGAACTGATCCTTTGTATGGCTCTCTCTGCAGAAGCTGAAAGCCAATGGGGGGGAGAGGAGAAGAAGCCAGATTTCAGCTGCTGCAGAAAGAGCCATAGAGGAGATTGGTTCCAGTAATTGCCCCCTGCCGTACCGCTCATCCTCCCTGTACACATCTGATTCACCCTGCTGCCTGTGCCCCTTACAGGAGGACTGGTGGTACCCCCTTATCTACGGCCCTGTGTGTGCACCAGTTTTAGTACCCCCCCTCCAATGTGGTGCTCTTACACAATTACACCAGAATGTGACAATCTCACTCTCTGTCTAGCGGATTTTCCGTCGGAAAAAATCTTGGATGTTTTTTTCAACGGCTTGCATACACACGGTCACACAAAAGTTCTCGGAACTTTCGACCGTCAAGAACGCGGTGGCGTACAACACTACAACGAGCCTAGAAAATTAAGTTCAATGCTTCCGAGCACGCGTCAAATTGTTTCCGAGCATGCGTAGGAATTTTGCGCGTCGGAATTGCTACAGACAAACGCATTTCCGACCGAAAAATAGAGAACCTGCTCTCAATCTTTTCCTGGCGGGACATTTATGTGAAAGACTAGGGGTGAGCCAAACCCCCCCTGGTTCGGTTCGCACCAGAACTTGTGAACAGGCAAAAGATTTGTACGAACACTGTTAAAGTCTATGGCACATGAACATGAAAAATCAAAAGTGCTAATTTTAAAGGCTTATATGCATATTATTGCAATTAAAAAAAGAGTTTGGGGAACCAGGTCCTGCCCCAGGAGACATATATCAATGCAGAAAAAGTTTTAAAAACTGATGTTTTTTCAGGAGCAGTAATTTTAATAATGCTTAAAGTGAAACAATAAAAATGATTGAACAAAAACGGCATGGGTTCCACTCCAGTCCATTACCAGGCCCTACAGGTCTTGTATGGATATTAAGGGGAACCCTGCACAAAAAGGTTAAAAAAAATGGCGTGGGGGGCACCACGCTATGCGGTTTAGCATGGTCTTGCTGAAATATGCAAGGCCTTCTCTGAAAAAGACATCTGTATGGAAGCATATACTGCTCTAAAACTTTTATATATCTTTCAGCATTGATGGTGCCTTTCCACATGTACAAGCTACCCATTCCATATGCACTAATGCACCCCCATACCATCAGAGATGCACGCTTTTGAATTGAGCGCTGATAACAAACTGGTTGGCCCCTCTCCTCTTTAGTCCGGAGGATGTGGCACCAATGGTTGCCAAAAAGAATGTCACATTTTGAACTTTCTAATCACAGAACAACTTTCCACTTTGCAATAGACCATTTTAAATGAGCTTTGGCCCAGAGAAGATCATGTTCAGATATGGCTTCCTCTTTTCATTTTATATATATATATATATATATATATATATATATATATATATATATATATAATGTAACTTGCATTTTTGGATGGCAGGGCGAACTATGTTCGCAGACTGGCTTGGACTGGCCAGGGGGTACACCGTGCATTTGCCTGGGCCAAATTTTAGGGGCAGACTGGGTCGGGGGGCAGGGTGGCAATTGCCCCCCAGGGCCTCTCTAATGTTTAAAAACTCGGAAGAGACCCAGTTTCGCTGGTTCCACCACTGGCCGCCACTGCCCGCCACTGCCCACTGTCTGGTTGCTAGGACCGCCTGGTGTCTGGCAACCAGTGAAGTTACAAAAGCAGAGAGAGGCTCCAGCATTCAGAATGGAGGAGGATGTAACTTCCTCCTCCTCCTAGTGCTCTGCTCCACCCACCTCCTCCAGCCTCTGTGGTAGTGGGCCCCTGCTCAAAAAAGGAAGTGAATTTGAGAGTCCAAGGTGAGGCCGGGGTTGCAACCTGATGGGCTGTCATGGGGGGGGGGCTGGGCAGAGATGCAGGGATAGAGAGGATGGCAGTTGAGCTGGTGCTGGATGACAGATGACACCCACGGAGGGATAGAAAGGTAAGGAGAAGGTCACATCCTTAGATCTCAGGGGATGTGACCCCCAAAAGTGAAGGACTACAAGTCTCAGCATAAACCCCTCAGAGCTGAGGATGTGACACCCCCCCAACTAGTGAAGGACTACATGTTCCAGCATGAACCCCCGGAGATCTAAGGGGTTATATCCTTAGATCTCAGGGGTTCATGCTGGGACTTAAAGTCCCTCACTTATAGTCCCTCACAGGGAGGGACAGTAGGCTGGTAGCCTAGGTAACTTACAGAGGAGGAATAAAGATGCATCAGGCTACACACATCGTGTAGGATACACAACGTGCTTAGGATACACTATGGGCATAGCCAGATACTGTCTTTATTCTTCTTCTCTGGTGCTGTGCTGGTCTGCCACCCTCCAATAAGCAGGAGTCTTGGTCCTCCTCTCATAGTACGGTTTTGGTTTAAAAAAACATCGCCAGAGGGGTGACACATGTCGGCAGGGCCCAGGGCAACACCACTGCACCAATGATCCCCTTCTCTCGCGGCCGCGGGCTGTCTGAGCGGCTCTGAGCAGTCCTGGCTGTCTCACACAGCCAAGCAGAGTGAAGCCGCCTCCTCTCTGTTTATGTCTATGCAGGAGGAGGGGACCTGCTGTGCATGTCCCGCACTGATGTGAGATACAATATGGGTCTGACTGTACTGAATGGGGGGGTCTGACTGTACTGAATGGGGGGGGTCTGTACTGAATGGGGGGTCTGTACTGAATGGGGGTCTGCACTGTAGGGGGTGTCTGTACTGAATGGGGGGGTCTGCACTGTAGGGGGGTCTGTACTGAATGGGGGGTCTTTATTGAATGGGGGGTCTGTAATGATGGAGTGGTCTGCATTGAAGGGGGGGTTGTACTGCATGAGGTGTCTGCACTGAATGGGGGGTCTGCACTGTAGGGGGTCTGCACTGAATGGGGGGGGTGTGCACTGAAGGGAGAATGTACTGAATGGGGGTGTCTGTACTGAAAAGGGGGGTGTCTGTACTGAAAGGGGGGTCTGTATTGATGGGGGGTCTGTACCGATAGGGGGGTCTATTCTGAGGTAGGGGGTCTGTACTAATGAGAGGGGTCTGTACTTAGGGAGGGGGGTCTGAACTGGTCAGAGGGGTCTGTACTGATGGGAGGGGTCTGTACTGATGGAGGGTGTCTGTATTGAGGGGGGACTATAGTTGGTGGAGGGGGGGTGATGCCATGTTTTTCCGCACCGGGTGACACTAACCCTAGTGACGCCACTGCAGTGCCGTCTGAGGGCCCAAAGATCATGGGAATCCAATATTGCGTTTTGGCCTTGTCCCTTGTGCGCAGAGTTTTTTCCAGATTCTATGATGTTGTTGATGATATAATCTAATGTAGATGATGAGGGGGGTTGAGGTTGTATGCTGACTCACCTGTGTAAAAAAGATGTATATACTTACCTTCAGCCCACTCCGGTCCAATCACATGATCCTGTTCCCCTGTGCCAGCCAGTGGCAGCTGCAGGGGAAAGGAGGGAGCACTGACAATGGATGCTCAATAGTCCATAGTATCAAGGAATGACATCACCACTTCAGTCCGCTTTACCATCCCATGTTGGAGCATGCTCTCTTCTCCCCTGTACCCAGTGCTGGCTGACACAGGGGATCATGTGATCATACTGGAGTGGCCTAAAAAAAATAAAAAAAAATAAAAAGGTAATCTTTTTTACACAGGTTAGCCGGAATATGGAGTTGGGGGGCAGCATTTTTAAGATTAGTTAAGTTTATCCCGAAATTCTAGTTTCAATGTTCATTTGGAAAATAAGAAATGTGTACATAAACCATTTTCTGTATAACCTGAAAGAAAAGCACAATTTTTTTATTTTTAAGAGCTGGAAGCTTCTTATGCCCATTCAGCTTTACACCGTCAATAAGCATATTTTCTGTCGCTCCCTGCTGTCCTCCTCAGTGTACACTGACAGTACCTCTCTCAGCTCCCCTTTGCAAAAGCTATTTTCTGAAGGGTTCCAACACACAATCAGCTTCATAAAGTTTTGTATCCTGCACAGCCTCTCTCTCCAATCTCATCCCTAGTCCCAGTCATCCCCACTTCTTTGACACACTCTCCTTCTAAATGTTACATTTTCTTTTGTGTTTGCTTCACTACTTCTTTGTTGTCATCCTGTGCCTTTGTTGGAGTACAAAGACCCTGGAGTGATTGCATACCCAGCCAGGAAGTGAAGACGGCAAGCTATTCTCTGTAATAGCATATAACACAGTCAGAGACAATGCACGTGTAGTCCTATAGAGTATAGAACACGCAGTCACAACACGACGACAGCCCGCGTGCTAAGTCATAGCAGGCAGACAGAACGCAAAAATGGCACAGTAAGCAGACAGACCACGCACAAAGTCTACACAGAGGCACAGCACATACAGTCACAGACCAAGAACAGACTGTGCGTTCATTCACAGCACACAAACAGACTGCACATTAGGGTTGCCACCTGCCTGGGATTCACCCGGACAGTCCGGTTTTTACATCCTCTGTCCAGGTTTCTGGCTACCTGACACCCGGACACCAGGGAACCCTCAAAAATTCTTCCAACACCCCCATGAAAGCTTAATCAGAATCTAGCATCTATTACATGTATCAGAATGTCACCCATCTTTACATATTTGTAGTTGTCTGGATGCAAACAGCCCTAGTTACAATGGACTTGTTTGTCTCTGTGGAGGGATACAGAACCTCCTGGCCGCAGTTTCCGATGCTCTGCTTATAGTTCCGGTGTCTTGCCGAGAAAGTTCCCCCCAGTGGATAAGGACTCCCCTGTACTGCGCAGGCGCTGCGCTTGTCCATGGAAGCCCTCCCTATAATTAAGGCCCACACTGTAGCCGTCTTTCGGCTATAGCGTTGGCGGCAAGTAGTTAAACCTTATTTGCCATGTAGTTGCCCGCCCCATTAATTTGTTTAGATCTTCTTGCAAGGTTTCCACATTTTGCGGATAAGTTATTGCCCTGCTTAGCTTAGTGTCATCCGCAAATACAGTAATTGAGCTATTTACCCCATTCTCCCGGTAGTTTATGAACATATTAAACAGGATTGGTCCCAGCACAGAACCCTTGCCACCCCTACCCATTCCGAGTATTCCCATTAATCACCATCCTCCGAACTTGCCCTTGTAGCCAGTTTTCAGTCCATGTACTCACCCTATGGTCCATGCCAGCGGACCTTACTTTGTACAGTAAACGTTTATGGTGAACTGTGTCAAATGCTTTTGCAAAATCCAGATACACCATGTCTACGGGCCTTCCTCTATCTAGATGGCAGCTCACCTCCTCATAGAAGGTTTGGTTTGGTAAGAACGATTCTTCATGAATCCATGCTGATTACTGCTAATGATACAGTTTTCATTACTAAAATCTTGTATATAGTCCCTTATCACCCCCTCTAAAGCCCCATACACACGCTCGGATTATCCGAGGACCAGGTCCGTCGGATCATGTCCGTCGTACTTTGTCCGATGTTGGTTTTGCGTACACACGGTCGGACAAAGTTGTCGGAAAATCCGATCATTCTGAACGTGGTGACGTTTGTTGCCTACGACGGGACTACGTAGAGGCTAGTAGCCAATAGCTTTGGTCTTGTAATGTGATCTGAGCATGCGTATCACTTTGTCCGTCGGACAATGCTACACACGATCGGATTTGGTGTGATCGGACCGTGTTGTCAAAAAATCTATCCAGCAGGAGATAGGACTTTGTCCGTCGGACAATCCGACGTACACTGTCCGATGGTGCATACACACGGTCGGATTTTTCAACAACATTGTCCGATCGGACAGAATCCATGCGAAAATCCTACCGTGTGTATGGGGCTTAAGAGTTTACATACTATTGATGTTAGGCTAACTGGTCTGTAATACCCAGGGATGTATTTTGGCCCTTTTTTTATATTTTGGTGCTACATTAGCTTTTCTCCAATCAGCTTGTACCATCCCAGTCAGTAGACTGTCAGTAAAAATTATTAACAATGGTCTGGCAATTACTTGACTGAGTTCCCTAAGTACCCCCGGGTGCAAGCCATCTGGTCCTGGTGTTGTATTAATGTTAAGTTTCCCAAGTCTATTTCTAATTCTGTCCTCTGTTAGCCATGAGGGTGCTTCCTGTGATGTGTCATGAGGAAAAACACTGCAGTTTTGGTTACTGAAGCCCCCCTATTCCCTCGTGAAGACTGAGGAGAAGATCAAATTCAATACCTTTGCCATCTCCCCATCCTTTGTAACCAGATGTCCTCCTCATTCTTTATGGGGCCAATATGGTCTGTCTTGCCTTTTTTATCATTTCTTGGGATTTTTTTTGCTCTCCTCCGCTATTTGTCTTTCGTGTTCTATCTTAGCCACCCTAATTGCACCCTTACATGTCTTGTTGCATTCTTTGTAAAATCTGAATGCTGATGATGATCCCTCAGCCTTGTATTTTTTGAAGGCCTTCTCCTTTGCTTTTATATGCATTTTTACATTAGAGTTAAGCCATCCAGGACTTTTGTTCGCTCTTTTAAATGTATTTCTCAATGGGATGCACTGGCTAATGCCCTTATTTAATATGCTCTTAAAGCAAACCCATCTCTCCTCCGTGTTCTTTGTTTCTAAGATTGTATCCTAATTTATATCTTCTAGCAAGTTTCGTAGTTTAGGGAAGTTGGCCCTTTTGAAATTCAGTGCTTTTGTGTTCCCCCGTGTGTGTCTTATTTGTGTGATTTATACTAAAGCCAATTAACCTGTGATCGCTGTTTCCTAAATTGCCCCGTATCTCCACATCAATGATCAGGTCTGTATTGTTGGTAATCAGTAGATCTAGTAACGCCATGTTTCTAGTTGGTGTGTCTACCATCTACCATGAAATTGTCCTGCAAGACATTTAGGAACTGGCGAGCCTTAGACGAATGCGTAGTTCCCTCCGCCCAGTCTATGTCTGGATAATTAAAACCCCCCATTATGATAACACTTCCCATCCTTGTTGCTAATCCAAGTTGTGATAGGAGATCCGTCTCCCCCTCCTCCCTCAGAGTATTATTTTCCCCTTAACGTCATCCCTTTTGGGGTTTTCCCATACCACCTCCAATTCCACCTCCTCCCTAGCTCCCTTATTGATGTCATCTCTCACATTCACTTGTACATAATATATATATATATATATATATATATATATATATATATATATATATATATATATATATATATATATACACATATATTCTTGATATATAGGCATACCCCTCCCCCATTTTTACCCTCTCTATCCCTGCGATAAAGGGAATACCCTTGAATGACTGCCAGCCAATCATGAGAGCTGTTAAACAAGGTCTCTCAAATTCTCCAAAATCTAAATCCTTCTCGTTTAACAGTATATCTAGTCCACCCATCTTGTCCGCCAGGCTCCTGGCATTGGTGAACATGCCACATAGTTTAGACCGATCGCATACTGTCCTCTTATTGGGTGTCCCGAGATTGCAAATAGGACTTGTTACTATACTTACCTCTGGTTTATGTGCTTTAGTCAACCTACCATTAATGCCCCCAATACTACCCTCTGGAATATATTCATTGCTGACTATCTCTACCTCTGGACCCTCCCCCCTGTCGCCTAGTTTAAAAACCCCTCTAACTTTTTGGCCATCTTCACTCCTAGCAGATCTGCACCCTCCTCATTTAGGTGCAGTCTGTCTGTTGTATAGAACTGGTGACCGACTGAGAAGTCGGCCCAGTTCCCCAGGAACTCAAACCCCTCCTTACTACACCAGCTCCTCAGCCACTTGTTTACTTCCCTAATCTCCCTCTGCCTTTCTGGTGTGGCTCGAGGTACCCGTAGTATTCCTGAGAATACTACTTTGGAGGTCCTTTTCCTCAATTTAGCTCCTAAGTCCCTAAAATCGTTCTTTAGGACACTCCATCTGCCTCTGACTTTGTCATTGGTGCCAACGTGCAGCATGACAGCCGGGTCTTCCCCAGCCCCTCCCAGTAATCTGTCCACCAGATTTGCGATGTGCCGAACCCGAGCGCCCAGTAGACAGCATAGAGTTTGGCGCTTCAGGTCTTTGTCACAGATTGCCCTCTCTGTCCTTCTAAGAATTGAGTCCCCTACCACCAGAATCTGTCTATCCTTTCCCTTCGCTTCCCCCCACTCTCACTGGAGGAGTTCTTCTTTTGGCAGCTAGGAGAGCCCCTCAGCTCCAGCAGTGCTGTTCCCTGACCGGTTTCACCAATGTCACTCAATGGAGCGTACTTATTCGGATGCTCCAGCCCAGGATCGGCCTCCCTGGCACTTCCCCCTCTATCCTTCCTGACTGTCACCCATCTACTATTTTTTAGTGCTGCCCCTTTTTGTCTCGACCCGCCTCTGTGCTGGCCCCTGCCAGCCTCTGCCAGGTACGCTCCCGGCTCTCCTTTAGTATGGAGGGTCTTCTCAGTGCTGACAGTTGCTTCCCTAGATTCAGAACCTGGGCTTCCAGGGAAACAATGTGCTTACATTTTGCACAGCAGTATTCACCCTCGATCAGATGATCAAGGAATGCATACAAGCAGCAAGATGTACACCGAGTTGTATCTCCACACCTGCCGGGCATCGTACCTACTAATTTAATGAGGATTGGGGATTATACCCTTTCCAAATTAACTAACAACTAGCTTCCTGACACTCAGTCACATCACAGACAGACACAGTACAGTCACAGAATATTGAGTCACAGAATACTCAGTCACAGCTAAGACACATCACAGACAGTCACAGAACACTCGGTCAAAGCACAGACAGTCACAGCACAGACATAAATAGGACCCTCAGAGGCAAAGTAAAAACTTTTTATTGTAAAAAAAATAATAAAATGTTCACCAAGGCATACAGCAGTCAATTGATGGTCATGCAGAGACTTGGATTAAAAAACTGACAGTACCTGGAGGCTGGAGCCGCATGGATGACGCAGTGGTTTAGGGAAACCCAGCACAAAGCCATTGGACAAAGAACACAGGAGCACCGCTGGTGGGGGGCCTGTCCAGGACCGTAAGGCCAGGGGTCCGATGAAGGGGGAACCAAACTGCAGGCACAGGAACTGTTGGGGCCAGTATACAGCGGCCGCTCGCACTGTGTACGAAGCCCGGAAGTGATGTCACAGCCTGGGCAAACCCTGCTGCTGGGGCCAATTAGGAACTGCCGATGGAGGAAAGAGTCACACATCGCCGACTGGAGACACTACTTGTTTCGGGGACATGCCCCTTCTTCAGGTTATCTCTCACAGCAAACTCAGTCACAGTACGCAGTCAGTCACAGCACGCAGACAATTACAGTACAGAAATTTACAGCACGCAGCCAGTCACAGCACAGGCAGTTGCAAAACAGACAGCCAGGGCACACTCAGTCACAGTACGCAGTTAGTCACAGCACACTCTTTTACAGTACGCAGTCAGTCACAGCACACTCAGTCACAGCATGCAGTCAGTCACAGCACAGGCAGTCACAGCATAGACAGTCACATCACAGGCAATTACAGCACACTAAGTCACAGCACAGGCAGTCACAGCACAGGCAGTCACAGCACAGGCAGTCACTGCACACTCATTCACAGCATGCAGTCAGACCACACACAGATACAGCACAATCATAGAACATGGAAAGATCACACATTCAGCTACAGCACACATGCAGACTGCTCACAGACCACATACTTAGTCACAAGACACAGGCAGATTCACAGTTAGAGTGCACAAACTACACACAGACAGACTGCACACTGGCAAAGCCAGTGCCAGAATACCAGATAGGCAGAGTAGGCACTGGACTATGGGCATCATGCTGTTTAACCGCTTGCCAACCAGCGCACGCAGATTTACACTGGTGGGCAAAAGGGCATACAGGTATGTCCCCTTTGAGAAGCGGTGCACAGGCGGCGCGTGCGCCCGCCTTGGTCTCCGTGGCCGCGGGTCCTGCGGACTCGATGTGCGCCGGGTGCCCATGATCATGTCACGGAGAGGTAGAATGGGGAGATGCTTTTGTAAACAAAGCATTTCCCCGTTCTGCCTAGTGACAGGCAAGAGATCACTGCTCTTTGTCATCGAGAGCAGTGATCGCTGTCATGTGAGGTGTAGCCCCTCCTCCCCACAGTTAGAATCACTCCTTAGGACACACTTAACCCCTTCACCGCCCCCTAGTGGTTAACCCCTTCACTGCCAGTGTCATTTACACAGTAATCAATTCATTTTTATAGCACTGATCGCTGTATAAATGACAATGGTCCCAAAATAGTGTCAAAAGTGTCCGATCGGTCCGCCATAATGTCGCAGTCCCGATAAAAATCGCAGATCGCCACCATTGCTAATAAAAAAAATTAAAAATAAAAATGCCATACAACTATCCCCTATTTTGTAGACGCTATAAATTTTGTGCAAACCAATCAATATACGCTTATTGTGATCAAATGCCACCAACAGAAAGCTCTATTTGTGGGAAAAAAAGGACATAAATTTTGTTTGGGTACAACGTCGCACGACCGCACAATTGTCAGTTAAAGCGACGCAGTGCCGAATCGCTAGAAGTGCTCTGGTCAGGAAGGGGGTAAATTCTTCCTGGGCTGAAGTGGCTAAAGTGGATGTAAACCCACTCTCATCCTTTCTAAACTACTGCCTGCTATGAGACCCAAAAAAACTGCAGATTTTGTGGGTGGGTCTGTTTTCCAGGGCTCAGTGGGTGGAGTCGTGATGTCAGTAGACTCCCCGCCCACCTCTACACTCCCCTTATCAACATGCATTTTCTCCTGTGTATTTCTTACACTGAACTTCTGCTATGATCACTAACATCCAGTCAAAACCCAGAAAAGTCCCCACATGAATTCAGCATGCCAAATCATGCTGAGGTGTGGAACAGCCAATCCCTGCAGAGCTGCTGAAGAAAGGAGTGGGGGTGGGAATTAAATAATAATGCATGTCTTAGGCTATTGCACGAGATATGTAAATTACCTGTCAATCACAGCAAGGGGGAAGAACGGACAAAGTTTTCACAGTTTGTACGTTTTAGTTCACTGAAAAAAGATATGAGGATTGCTCAGAGCTGGATTAACTCTTTGTGGCAAGACTGGGCACAGCTGATCTGAAATCCCATTCTCTATATTGTGCCGGACCAAAAAAAATTCAAAAAATTCACATCCACTTTAAGGACCCCATGACAACTGATCATATTGAATATTTATTTGATCTTGAAAGAAAATTACATTCATTTTGAAATTGTTTACAAAAGAGTTTAAAAAAATGAATCAACGAAAAAAAAATTCAAAACTTACATTAATTACCTGAAAAACCTTGAGAAACCTGTGAGGAAGACCCCAAGGTTTCAATTGCCTAGGGAACTCCACAGAGTTTAATCCGGCAATGGGCAAAGCACAATACACATGTGCATGTGTGGCAGAGATGCACAGAATATTTTTTTATTGCCCAGACTTTAGTGTATATTAAAAAACTAACTTGTACAAAAAATACCTAAGATAAGCAGTTTTGATGATAGCTGAAACTGTAAAGAGTCCAAACATTTAGTGTTAAAATATTCTGTCTCACTAAGCCACCAGAGCCCCCCAAAATACACTGACTTCAAGACACAACTCCCACTTGCACGCTTGAGCGATGGGGAGGTTCTCTAAGTACCATTTTCAGAATGTCACTATTTGCATAGGAACATCTGTGATCCCCAGCAGCACAGTGGAAATTTTATTGGGACTGCTATCTCCCAGATAGTTTAGCTTAGGCATTTATAGCTGGTAATGGTACACTTTAATAACTAGATATAAGCACAGTTAGCTGAACCAGCCATTCAATGTCTTTAATTGTAGCAACTGTAACGATACTGTCATCCTGCTAACATGGGCGTCCGCAGAACTTTTTTCAGGGGGGGGCATCATTTTAAGGTCTGGTCGTGTGATCTTACCTGTGTCAGTCAACAGCGGCTGCAGGGGAGAAAGCGCTTGGCGACGGCTGATTATGCCTGATGAGGTGATGTCACCCATAGGTTCCCATGTCACAGTTGTTATTGGTGCTCCCTCCTCTCCCCTGCATACGCTGCTGGATCACACAGGTGAGATAACATGACCAGATTGGAACAGTCTGAAAATAGGTTAGTCTGCATAGGTGTTAGGGGTAAGGGGACGGGGGGCAGTTTTTAAGGCTAGCGCAAGCTGGAAATCTACTTTCAATCTACCCTCCCTATTGGTGGCTTGTGGCAGTGTTAAAGCAGAGCTCCACCCAAAAGGGGAAGCACCACTTGTTTGCACCCTCCCCCCTTCCACTGCCACATTTGGCACTTTTTGGGGTAGAGAGTGTACCTGGTTTTGCTGTGGTGATCTGAGCCACATGCAAAACCATGCAAAATATGCTGCGAGCGACCACAGCAAGTAAAGGTATAAATAAACATACAATTAGGCAATCAATCAATTACAAAAAATAAATAAAAAATACACCTGCATGGTGCAGCATTGGCTTAAGACAGTGGAGATTTTAAAATCTGTATGGACACAATAGCATCTTTATGCTGTTGTGCCCATATAGCTGCTTTTGTGCCCATATAGATGCTGGTGTGCCTCAATAGCAGTTATATGGGCACAATAGCATAAAGATGATAAAAGAGGAATGCATCTCCAATGGTTGAGACGCAGGATCTTTCATTCTTTTACCAGTGTAGGACCCACTAATTAAGGGGTACTTTGACGCAGTAAGTGGGCTGCCATATAGTGTGACCAAATCCCCATATTTTTTGAATATATTCAGGTGTTTTTAAATAGCCTTGCAGGATTTAAATGTAATTTTTGTATATGTGCAAGACACATTACAAGAGACGGTCAGAGACTGCAGACATGCTACAGGAGAGGGTCAGAGACTGCAGACATACTACAGGAGAGGGTCAGAGACTGCAGACATACTACAGGAGAGGGTCAGAGACTGCAGACATACTACAGGAGAGGGTCAGAGACTGCAGACATACTACAGGAGAGGGTCAGAGACTGCAGACATACTACAGGAGAGGGTCAGAGACTGCAGACATACTACAGGAGAGGGTCAGAGACTGCAGACATACTACAGGAGAGGGTCAGAGACTGTGCAGACATACTACAGGAGAGGGTCAGAGAGTGCAGACATACTACAGGAGAGGGTCAGAGAGTGCAGACATAATACAGGGGAGGGTCAGAGAGTGCAGACATAATACAGGGGAGGGTCAGAGAGTGCAGACATAATACAGGGGAGGGTCAGAGAGTGCAGACATAATACAGGAGAGGGTCAGAGAGTGCAGACATAATACAGGAGAGGGTCAAAGAGTGCAGACATAATACAGGAGAGGGTCAGAGAGTGCAGACATAATACAGGAGAGGGTCAGAGAGTGCAGACATAATACAGGAGAGGGTCAGAGAGTGCAGACATAATACAGGAGAGGGTCAGAGAGTGCAGACATAATACAGGAGAGGGTCAGAGAGTGCAGACATAATACAGGAGAGGGTCAGAGAGTGCAGACATAATACAGGAGAGGGTCAGAGACTGCAGACATGATACAGGAGAGGGTCAGAGACTGCAGACATGATACAGGAGAGGGTCAGAGACTGCAGACATGATACAGGAGAGGGTCAGAGACTGCAGACATGATACAGGAGAGGGTCAGAGACTGCAGACATGATACAGGAGAGGGTCAGAGACTGCAGACATGATACAGGAGAGGGTCAGAGACTGCAGACATGATACAGGAGAGGGTCAGAGACTGCAGACATGATACAGGAGAGGGTCAGAGACTGCAGACATGATACAGGAGAGGGTCAGAGACTGCAGACATGATACAGGAGAGGGTCAGAGACTGCAGACATGATACAGGAGAGGGTCAGAGACTGCAGACATACTACAGGAGAGGGTCAGAGACTGCAGACATACTACAGGAGAGGGTCAGAGAGTGCAGACATACTACAGGAGAGGGTCAGAGAGTGCAGACATAATACAGGAGAGGGTCAGAGAGTGCAGACATAATACAGGAGAGGGTCAGAGAGTGCAGACATAATACAGGAGAGGGTCAGAGAGTGCAGACATAATACAGGAGAGGGTCAGAGAGGGTGCAGACATAATACAGGAGATAATACAGGAGAGGGTCAGAGACTGCAGACATGATACAGGAGAGGGTCAGAGACTGCAGACATGATACAGGAGAGGGTCAGAGACTGCAGACATGATACAGGAGAGGGTCAGAGACTGCAGACATAATACAGGAGAGGGTCAGAGACTGCAGACATGATACAGGAGAGGGTCAGAGACTGCAGACATGATACAGGAGAGGGTCAGAGACTGCAGACATGATACAGGAGAGGGTCAGAGACTGCAGACATAATACAGGAGAGGGTCAGAGACTGCAGACATAATACAGGAGAGGGTCAGAGACTGCAGACATGATACAGGAGAGGGTCAGAGACTGCAGACATGATACAGGAGAGGGTCAGAGACTGCAGACATGATACAGGAGAGGGTCAGAGACTGCAGACATGATACAGGAGAGGGTCAGAGACTGCAGACATGATACAGGAGAGGGTCAGAGACTGCAGACATGATACAGGAGAGGGTCAGAGACTGCAGACATGATACAGGAGAGGGTCAGAGACTGCAGACATACTACAGGAGAGGGTCAGAGAGTGCAGACATACTACAGGAGAGGGTCAGAGAGTGCAGACATAATACAGGAGAGGGTCAGAGAGTGCAGACATAATACAGGAGAGGGTCAGAGAGTGCAGACATAATACAGGAGAGGGTCAGAGACTGCAGACATGATACAGGAGAGGGGTCAGAGACTGCAGACATGATACAGGAGAGGGTCAGAGACTGCAGACATAATACAGGAGAGGGTCAGAGACTGCAGACATGATACAGGAGAGGGTCAGAGACTGCAGACATGATACAGGAGAGGGTCAGAGACTGCAGACATGATACAGGAGAGGGTCAGAGACTGCAGACATGATACAGGAGAGGGTCAGAGACTGCAGACATAATACAGGAGAGGGTCAGAGACTGCAGACATATACAGGAGAGGGTCAGAGACTGCAGACATACTACAGGAGATGGGCAGAGACTGCAGACATGATACAGGAGAGGGTCAGAGAATGGATGTATGGCTGAACTCAGTGTAAAAGTGTATAGTAGGGCTGCGCTACTCTACTTAAAGCAGCTCTTCAAGATTAAGTTAGTAATCCTCCTTTTAAAGTACAACCAAGTGCCAGAAGACAGCAACACATCCACTTTCCAAAATTCAAATGGTCTTACAGTGACCTGGTCAGGATTAGTGGAGAAAAGTAAACAGTTAATGAGTCTGTGAAGCTTCTAGCCTGAATCAGCAATAAATCATCCAAAAAACATCAAACTGCAGCACACAGAGCTCTGGCTTAATAGCTGAGCTGAAATGGTTAACAGCCAAACGTGTGACCCCTCACTGGACACAGAATGCCAGCCAGCTGCAGCGTCTCCCAGAGATCTTATCAGCAGGTTAGGAAGCTAAAAAAAGAGAGTACAGAGCCAGACAAGAGGGAGGGGAGGCTGATCAGTAACCTGCACACTGACAAGGCAAAGATTTCTGGATGACAGCGGCCTGCCAGCATTACATATGACATTACTCTGTGTGCTGCAGGATTAGTTTTGCTGTGGTCATACCATCCTCTATCTCCTCGGCTTCAGGTACTGTGTATCTCCCTCCCGACGCCCCCATTCATCCCCGATCCAGCACCTCTGTACATTTAAATGTGGCGGGCTGCAGGGGGGGGGGGGGTTACACTGTCTGCTGCATGATGGTTATTTGCTCCTCCGACCCTCGCTGCTACACATTTCCTCAGCCAGCCCCTCCTCCTGTTCACTGCACAGCCGTGCTTCTCGCTCAGCTGTTCTTTAAAAAAAAAAAAAAAAAGTTCCAGAGCTCCTAGCTGACAGCGGCCCCGATTCCAGGGGGGGGCACTTGACCCCCCTTGCCTCTATCTGCGGACGCCCATGCGCGCCTGCCGCGAGCTCCGTGACCATGCCCGTGGGTTCCGTGGACTCGATCGCTGCGGGGATACCCGCGATCGCGTCACGGAGCTCAAGAACGGGGAGATGCTGATGTAAACAGCATCTCCCCGTTCTGCCTAATGACAGCACACTGGTCGTCTGCTCCCTGTCATCGGGAGCAGCTATCAGTGTGGTGTCACACACAGCCACACCCCCAGACAGTTAGAAACATGCCCCTAGGATACACTTAACCCCTCCCCGCCCCTAGTGGTTAACCCCTTCACTGCCAGTGAAATTTTTACAGTAATAAATGCAATTTTATAGCATCGATTGATGTATTAATGCCAATGGTCCCAAAAATGTGTCAAAATTGTCCAATGTGTCCGCCATAATGTAGCAGTCACAATAAAAATAGCTGATTGCCGCCATTACTAGTAAAAAAAAAAAAAATAATAAAAAAATGCCATAAAAACTATCCCCTATTTTGTAAACGCTATAACTTTTGTGCAAACCAATCAATAAACACTTATTGTGATTTTTTTACCAAAAATATGTAGAAGAATACGTATCGGCCTAAACTGCTGAAAAAATATTTTTTTTTATAGATTTTTGGGGGATATTTATTATAGCAAAATTTAAAAAATAATGCATTTTTTTTCAAAATTGTTGCTTTTTTTTTTTGTTTATAGCGCAAAAAATAAAAACCGCAGAGGTGATCAAATACCACCAAAAGAAAGCTCTATTTGTGGGAAAAAAAGCACGTCAATGTTGTTTGGGAGCCACACGATCGCGCAATTGTCAGTAAAAGCGACGAAGTGCCGAATCGCAAAAAACGCTCTGGTCAGGAAGGGGGTAAATCCTTCCAGGGCTGAAGTGGTTAATGTGCCTTGTCCATTTCCTGCTTTATTCCCTTACACTATTGATGTAGGAAACTCTACTATTGTTGCCTCCTTTGATAAAATCCGTCACAAATCCCAGGAGTCTTCAGGCTTTTATTTTTTTTTCTTATTTATTTTTTATCATGAGATTGAGGGGGAGGCAGGAGTAGGGCCAAATTTGGCTGGAGGAGGGTGGAGACGGTTGGAGACAATTTTTGGTTTGGTTTGCGGCAGAACATGCGAACAGACCAAAAATTTGTGCAAACACGCAAACCCCGTTAAAGTCTATGGGACTCGAACGTGAAAAATCAAAAGTGAGAATTTTAAAGGCTAATATGCAAGTTATTGTCCTAAAAAGTTTTTGGGGACCCAGGTCCTGCCCCAAGGAACATGTATCAATGCAAAAAAAAGTTTTAAAAACGGTTGTTTTTTTCGGGAGCAGTGATTTTAATATTGCTTAATCCTTTGAGGACCATAAGATTACCATCATCAATATAAAAATAATTATATTTTTTTTCCCTTTTTAAGAATGTATTTGAACAATAAATAAAAACATTTCCACACTTGTGTCATTTTTGGGGGAGGAATTATGATCCAATAACATCTGAATATTTAGGTTTCAATTTTACCTTTACAAGTGTGAGATCACTTTTATGTTGGAAAAAAAAAATTAAATATTTTATTTTTATGGAAAAAAAATAAGCAATTTTTATTTGAATACAGTTTCGTAAGTTTGTACACTTCAGTTGCTGTAACTAAGCCATTTCATGAAATAACTGGCAAAAAGCTAGATCCATTTGTTGATAAGAACTAATATTTAGACTCAAACCAAGAATTTTGAGTTCTTAATCAGATGATACAAGCAATTAAAAACATGGGACAAATACATCCCTTGGTCCTCAAAGGTTTAAAGTGAATAAATAAAAGTGAAATATTCCTTTAACCACTTCCAGACCAGCCTCGTTTTGGATTTTAGGTGTTTACATGTTTAAAACAGTTTTTTTTTGCTAGAAAATGACTTAGAACCCCCAAACATTATATATTGTTTTTTTTTTTCTAACACCCTAGAGAATAAAATGCCGGACGTTGCAATACTTTTTTTCACACCGTATTTGCGCAGCGGTCTTACAAGCGCACTTTTTTTGGAAAAAAGTCACTTTTTTGAATAAAAAAATAAGACAACAGTAAAATTAGCCCAATTTTTTTTTGGATTGTGAAAGATAATGTTATGCCGAGTAAATTGATACCCAACATGTCACGCTTCAAAATTGCGGCCGCTCGTGGAATGGCGTCAAACTTTTACCCTCAAAAATCTCCATAAGCGACATTTAAAAAATTCTACAGGTTGCATTTTTTGAGTTACAGAGGAGGTCTATGGCTAGAATTATTGCTCTCGCTCTACCGATCGCGGCGATACATCACATGTGTGGTTTGACTACCGTTTTCATATGCGGGCGCTGCTCACGTATGCGTTCGCTTCTGCGCGCGAGCTCGTCGGGACGGGGTGTTTTAAAAAAAAAAAATTTTTTTGTTTTTTATTATTTATTTTACTTAATTGTATTATTTTTTACACTGTTTTAAAAAAAAAAAAATTGATCACTTTTATTCCTATTACAAGGAATGTAAACATCCCTTGTAATAGAAAAAAGCATGACAGGTCCTCTTAAATATGAGATCTGGGGTCAAAAAGTCCTCAGATCTCATATTTGGACTTCAATGGGAAAAAAAAAAAAAAAAAAAAATGTCATTTAAAAAAATGACATTTGTAAATTCCCCTTTAAGACGTATGGGCGGAAGTGACGTTTTTGACGTCGCTTCCGCCCTCCTATGGTATAGAGATGAGTGGCGGCCATCTTAGCCTCACTCATCTCTATACACAGGCAGGGAAAGGACCCGATCGCCTCCGCCGCTGCCGACGGTTCCGGTAAGCGGCGGAAGGCACGGGAGAGCGGCGGGAGGGGGGGGGTACCTCTCCCGCCGCCGATAACGGTGATCTCGCGGCGAATCCGCCGCGATGACCACCATTATCGGAAAGGGGACCGCTCACTGTGAAGAGGGATACCTCGGTTGTGGCAGCAGCTGCTGCCGTTACCGAGATATCCCTCTTCAAAAAAATGACGTATATATACGGTCGTGAAGTGGGTAAATATCGTACCTGGGGGGTGTCTATAGTATGCCTGTAAAGTGGCGTGTGTTTCCCGTCTTTAGAACAGTCCCTGCACAAAATGAAGGGAAAAAAGTATTTTAAAACTGCTTGCGGCTGTAATGTAATGTTGCCCCCCCCCCCAGACCATTAATGGGCCCTTTGGGTCTTATATAGATATTAAGGTGAACCCCGCACCCAATTAAAAAAAAAAGACGTGGGGCCCCCAGGCCCTATATACTCTGAACAGCAATAGTATACAGGTGGTCCCCAGGTTACAAACAAGATAGGGACTGTAGGTTTGTTCTTAAGTTGAATCTGTGTGTAATTTGGAACAGGTACATTTTCTACGTGTAGCTCCAGCCAAAAAATCTATTTAAAATCTATTTAAAATCTTTTTGGATAACATAGGGAAGGGTTATCACCCCTGTAACATTTGTTTTGCTGTCTGTGACCCTGTTCAGACGATTTCACCTGGCACTGTCTGTCCCAATGAGAATTGGATTTTGAAAATGTTGGGTTGTTGTAGAAACAATGATTGGTGATAAAGCATCAGTGGAGACACCTTTTTCCGATATTATCGCTTACAGGAGAGAATTTCCCTTCCTAGAAGTAGATTTCCTCTCACTTCCTGTTGTCTCCCTCCGTTTGTAAGAAGGAGTTGTTTGTAATTTCGATCTTTGAAAATAGAGGACCGCCTGTATATACTATACAGCCTGCCCTATACACTCTGCAGAAAATTGGGCTTTAGGTGTTGGTGGTACTAGAACACTGTAAGCCCTCACAGTTACTCTTGGTGGGCACTGTAATGGGCCCTGCTGCAAAATATTATATCAAGAATTATAATTACATGCCCCTGTTAAACAGGGGCAGAAATATTGGGCATTAGGCAGTTGTGGTGGTGGTGGTGGCACAACACTGTAAAGCTTCACAGATACTCTTGTTGAGTGCAGGAATGGGCCCTGCTGTGAAATATTAGATCAAAAGTTTTAATTATGCACCTCTGTTAAACAGAGGCATACAAATTGGGCCTTAGGCGGTGGTGGTGGTGGCACAACACTGTAACCCCTCACAGATAATCTTGTTGGGCGCAGGAACGGGCCTGCTGTGAAATATTAGATCAAAAATTGTAATTACACGCCCCTGTTAAACAGGGGCATAAAAATTGGGCCTTAGGCGGTGGTGGTGGCACAACACTGTAACCCCTCACAGATACTCTTGTTGGGCGCAGGAACAGGCCCTGCTGTGAAATATTAGATCAAAAATTGTAATTGCACGAGAAAAATTGGGTCTTAGGCAGTGGTGGTGGTGCCACAACACTGCAACCCCTCATAGAGACTCTAGTTGAGCGCAAGAATGAGCCCTGCTGCAAAATATTACAGCAAAAATTGAAATTACACGCCCCTGTTAAACAGGGGCAGAAAAATGGGGCCTTAGGCACTGGTGGTGGTGCCCTGAAACAAAAATGTTCTTAGAAGCTATCAACATGAACATTGAGGAGGAATAGAATAGTCACTCAGCATAACAGGATAGTCACTCAACATAGGCAGTCTTCAAGGGATCTCACATTCATAGAAAAATGAATCGATTACATCAGCATCAGGTGCTTGGTGATCAAAGACTGAATCATTTTTATGAAGGTGAGCCGATCAATTGAGTCTGTGGACAGGCGTGCTCTGTGATCGGTTACAAAGCCTCCAGCAGCACTGAATGTGAGTTCAGAAAGAACGCTGGATGCAGGACAGGCCATTAGCTCAAGTCCATGGGTTTCTGGGGACTGAAAACGACCCCTTGAAGACTGCTGCTGATGCTGAGTGCTAGGCTCCACCTCCATGCTGACACAATCCTCATCCTCCTCCTCTTCCTGTGTGATTGGCAGGCCCAAAGGAATACTGTCAGGATAAAGAGGGCCTTGAGAGGTAAGGAAGTCCTCCTCTTCCTCCCTCTGTTCTGCCTCAAGTGCCCTGTCCATTATTTCACGAAGCGTGTGCTCCAACAGGAAGACAAGAGGGACAGTATCACTGATGCATGCACTATCACTGCTCACCATCCTCGTGGCCTCCTCAAATGGTGACAGGACAGTGCATGCATCCTTGATCAGTAGCCACTGGTATAGCAAAAAAAAGCCAAGCTCCCCTGACCCTGGTTCCATACTCACACAGGTACTCATTGATGGCCCTCTGCTGCGTGTGCAGCCGCTGCAGCATTGCCAACGTTAAGTTCCACCTGGTGGGCATGTCACAAATGAGGCGGTTCTTGGGCAGGTTGCATTCCTTTTGAAGGTCAGCCAGCCAAGCACTGGCATTATATGACCGGCGAAAATGCCCACAGACTTTCCTGGCCTGCCTCAGGAGATCCTATAAGCCCAGGTACCTGAACAAGAACTGCTGCACCACCAAATTAAGGACGTAAGCCAAACAGGGAATATGGGTCAAGTGTCCCTGTCGGAGGGTGGAGAGGAGGTTGGTGCCATTGTCGCAAACCACCATTCCTGGCATGGCATCAACCACCTCTGAGTCTGCCCCTGCAGAGCTGACAGAATCTCTGCCCCAGTGTGGCTCCTTTCCCATAAGCAGACCAACTCAAGCAAAGCATGGCATCTTTTTGCTTGCATAGCCTCTTGAACGCCTATGGAGCACCGCTGGTTCAGAGGAGAAATCTGCAGAGGAAGAGGCCATAGAGGAAGAAGAAGAGGAGGGAGTGGAGGAGAGAGGTGTGGCATAATCACCACTACTAGAATTTTGGAGGCGTGGTGGTGGAACAAGCTCCAACTAATACTGCACCCTGTCCTGCATCCTTCCCAGCTGCCAGCAGACTTACCCAGTGCACTGTGAAAGAAAGGTAACGTCCCTGTCCATGCCTGCTGGACCATGAGTCAGCGGTAATATGCACCTTACCGCTGACCGCCCTGTCCAACGAGGCCAAGACATTGCCTTCCACATGCCGGTAGAGAGCCAGAATGGCCTTCCGTAAAAAGAATTGGCGTTTGGGAACCTGCCACTGAGGTACTGCACATTCCACAAATTCACAAAAGGGGACAGAGACTACCAGCTGAAAAGGCAGCAGTTGGAGTGCTAACAATTTAGCCAAGCTAGCATTCAGCCGCTGAGCATGTGGATGTCTGGGACCGAATTTCTTTCGATGGTTTAGCAACTGGGGTAGGGAAATTTACCTGCTACAATCGGATGTTGGTGTAGCGATAGCAGATTGCCCGCAAGTACTTGGCACACCTAATTCTACACCTTCATTCCTCTCAGTGCAGGTTTCTAAGAGGACTGAAGGTATAGTGGGGTTGGAGATCCCAGCTGATGAGGAGCAAGGAGAGGTCCGCCTTGTTCTTTGGTGTGGGTCTTTTAAGTACTGTTGCCAACGGACTGCATGGGAGGTCGTCATATGTCTGGTCAAGCACGTGGTGCCCAAGCGACTGCTGTTTTGGCCACGCTTGATACGCTTCAGACATATGTTGCAAACAGAAACGGTGCGATCTGCTGCACACGTATCAAAAAAGGCCCACACCAAAGAACTTTTCAAAATACGCAGGGAGTTAGCAGCGCCCCGGAACATGCAGAGCTCTGCGGTGTGATGCAGTCGGGTGGCTGCCCTTAAGCTGGCCCCTGGAGGGCATCCTGCCTCGTTGGAGATGTGCCTCCTCCTCCTCTCTTCTATCAGGCACCCATGTAGAGTCAGTGACCTCATCATCCCCTCCCTCCTCGTCACTGGAGCAAACCTGGCAGTATGCCGCAGCTGGGGGAACATGACTGCCAGTTTCTTGTCCTTCTTGGGCACCCCCTCTCTCTGGGCTCACGTTACTGCCTTCCTCAACCTGGGTACCATCATCGGAGCCTTCAAAACGCTGCGCATCCTCCTGCAGCATGTACCCGACACTGTGGTTGAACAGTTTGGGGGACTCCGTGCATGATGGTGGGGCTAGGAAAGGAGGGACTGATGACATTGAGCCGATGGAATAGGCCGCTTTGGCAACTGCATTGGCAGGCAAGCTGCTCTGAGCCTGGGTGACAGGATGAGGAGGATGAGGACTCTACCAACTCTTCCGCATGTTGTGGATCAACACGGCCAGCTGTCGAAAAAAAGAATATATATGTAGGAGACTGTATATATATATATATTTTATGCACTGCAGATCACTGAATCACCTGCCTGCCTGAAGTATATTAGAAACAGTACACCGGGAACGGACCACAGTGAGATCTAGCTAAACTGTATGCAGTGCATATATATGCACACTAGACTGACTGTATATATATTGTAACCTGGGGGACAGGTAGCAGGTACAAAGCTCCCTGGGATGAGCTGTTATTTAGGCACAGATACCAAATCCACTAGTTGTAGTGAAAACAGTGCTGGGTTTATTTGTGTTAAATACAAGTCCATACATAGGTGCTGCACAGTCTTCCAGCAAACATATCAGAACAGAAATAACAAAACAAAAGTCCTAGCCGTGTCTCGGCTCTAACTATACCATACACAGGCCCTCACTACCAGGCTGAGCAAGCCTACCACTTGTCAGTTTCTGTATAGAGTTTTAAAGCGTTTTACCAACCTTTAGCTCCTTACAAAACATCAAATGTCTGTGTGTCCCAGGCAGAGAGCAAAGGCTGTCTGCTCAGGTGAGCTTAAATTAGCCTGGGGAAGAGTATTAAGATCCGAACTGAATCATGTATCAGAGACCTCTGAATGTGTATGAGAGGAGCCTGGGAGACGTATAAATCCCGAACAAGACTTCTCCTGGCTCTCTCTGGGACGCTCTGCTACAATATATATATATAAAAATACACTGCAGCTAACTGAATCGTCTGCCTGCCAGATGTACAGTGGTGTGAAAAAGTGTTTGCCCCCTTCCTCATTTCCTGTTCCTTTGCATATTTGTCACACTTATGTGTTTCGGAACATCAAACCAATTTAAACAATAGTCAAGGACAACACAAGTAAACACAAAAATGCAATTTGTAAATGAAGGTGTTTATTATTAAAGGTGAAAAAAATCCAAACCATCATGGCCCTGTGTGAAAAAAGTGATTGCCCCCTAAACCTAATAACTGGTTGGGCCACCCTTAGCAGCAACAACTGCAACCAAGCGTTTGCGATAACGTGCAATGAGGCTTTTACAGTGTCCTGGAGGAATTTTGGCCCACTCATCTTTGCAGAATTGTCCTAATTCAGTTACATTAGAGGGTTTTCGAGCATGAATGGCCTTTTTAAGGTCATACCACAACATCTCAATAGGATTCAGGTCAGGACTTTGGCTAGGCCACTCCAAAGTCTTCATTTTGTTTTTCTTCAGCCATTCGGTGGTGGACTTGCTGGTGTGTTTAGGATCATTGTCCTGCTGCAGAACCCAAGTTCGTTTCAGCTTGAGTACACGAACAGATGGTCGGACATTCTCCTTCAGGATCTCTTGGTAGACAGCAGAATTCATAGTTCCTTTTATCACGGCAAGTCTTCCAGGTCCTGAAGCAGCAAAACAGCCCCAGACCATCACACTACCACCACCATATTTTACTGTTGGTATAATGTTCTTTTTCTGAAATGCAGTGTTCCTTCTACGCCAGATATACTTGGACACACACCTTCCAAAGAGTTCCACTTTTGTCTCATCGGTCCACAGAATGTTGTCCCAAAAGTCTTGGGGATCATCAAGATGTGTTGTGGAGAAATTGAGACGAGCTTTGATGTTCTTTTTGCTCAGCAGTGGTTTTCTCCTTGGCACTCTGCCATGCAGGCCATTTTTGCCCAGTCTTTTCCTGATGGTGGAGGCATGAACGCTGACCTTAACTGAGGCAAGTGAGGCCTGCAGTTCCTTGGACGTTGTTGTGGGGTCTTTTGTGACCTCTTGGATGAGTCGTCGCTGCGCTCTTGGGGTAATTTTGGGCGGCCGGCCACTCCTGAGAAGGTTCACCACTGTTCCATGTCTTCGCCATTTGTGGATAATGGCTCTCACTGTGGTTCGCTGGATTCCCAAAGCTTTGGAAATGGCTTTATAACCCTTTCCAGACTAATAGATCTCAATTACTTTCTTTCTCAATTGTTCCTGAATTTCTTTGGGTCTCGGCATGATGTGTAGCTTTTAAGGATCTTCTGGTGGACCTTACTGTGTCAAGCAGCTCCTATTTAAGTGATGCCTTGATTGTGAATAGGTGTGGCAATAATCAGGCCTGGGTGTGGCTAGAGAAATTGAACTCAGGTGTGGACAACCACAGTTATAGTATGTTTTAACAAGGGGAGCAATCACTTTTTCACACAGGGCCATGATGGTTTGGATTTTTTTTCACCTTTAATAATAAACACCTTCATTTACAAATTGCATTTTGTGTTTACTTGTGTTGTCCTTGACTATTGTTTAAATTGGTTTGATGTTCCGAAACACTTAAGTGTGACAAACATGCAAAGGAACAGGAAATGAGGAAGGGGGCAAACACTTTTTCACACCACTGTATAGTAGAAACAATGAGTACACCAGGAACGGACTGCAGTGAGATCTAGCTAAACTGTATGCAGTGGATGGATATATATATATATATATATATATATATATATATATATATACTAGACTGACTATATGTATATGTGTATATATATATATATATATATATATATATATATATATATGAAATACACTGCAGCTAACTGAATGACCTGCCTGCCAGAAGTATAGTAGAAACAGTACACCACCAGGAACGAACGGCAGTGAGATCTAGCTAAACTGTATGCAGTGGATATTTATATATATATATATATATATATATATATATATATATATATATATATATATATATATATATTCTAGACTGACTGTATATATATATATATATATATGAAATACACTACAGCTAACTGAATCACCTGCCTGCCAGAAGTATAGTAGAAACAGTACACCACCAGGATCGGAGCACAGTTAGATCTAGCAGCTAAACTGTATACAGTGGATATATATATATATATATTATATATACTAGACTGACTGTATATATATATATGAAATACACTGCAGCTAACTGAATCACCTGCCTGCCAGAAGTATAATAGAAACAGTACACCACCAGGAACGGACTGCAGTGAGATCTAGCTAAACTGTATGCAGTGGATATATATATATATATATATATATATATATACTAGACTGTCTGTGTGAAATACACTGCAGCTAACTGAATAATCTGCCTGCCTGCCTGCTCAATCTAAATGACACTCTCTCCGTCCACGCCGTTAACAACACATTACACAAGGCCGACTCATGTTCGACCCGAACAAAAAGCTCATCCCTAATAGAGATAGATTACCTTCTCTGTCTCTGTACACTTAGAACCAACTATCACTCAACTCTGTTAGCAGTTTGGTTCTCAATGGGTGAATTCTAAGTGCACAGTTCACAGATCTACCAAGAAAAATGCATAAACCATGCAGAAAAAGAAACTGTGAGGGCCCAGAGAGATTCCTCTGGCAGGCTACACAAACATTTGGCTAAAATTAAATGCCACATTATTTTATTGTCATATAGAACAAAATAAAAGAATAAAAGATAAAAAGCTGAAAACTGAAAATTGATTTACTGTCATGATGAGCATAAACTTAACAAAAAATATATTAATAAAGAGCTTAGCTACAGGATTTTACCTATTGTGTGTGAAAGTGAGAAACTCCATGGAAACATAGCAATGGATTTAATTTAACCAACATATTCACTGTAACTAATAAAGCAATGTTTTTACGGCAGGCTTCAAAATACTGTCATACCAGGCGAGACTGTGAGCAGAAATGTGAAAATCAGTGTAAGAGTGCTACCCAACATTAAAGTCAATGTTTAATAAAGTCATATAACCATAGCACAGTTATATACAATAGTGCAACATAAACTAGCTGGTTAATCGAATGAATCAATAAATGACAATAAATTAAATAGAGTCCACATAAAGTTCATAAGCTTCCACAATCTTCATAGTGCAGATTCAAATTTTCATTGTGCAAATAAAGTGCCAAGTGTGCTGAAACAAATATTCTGTGCAATCCGTGCTCCACTCCTATGTGCGCTCTCACACACCAGATGATATGGACTCCCATAACAGAATTCTTTCTCGCTTGTGTGGATGGCTGGGCTTTGTTGTCCTTCAGGCTGTATCTCAGGCTATATCTCAAGTTATCCTCAGTGTACGCTCATAGGGTATTAAAAAATGGCAGAGAGAAGAAATATAGCGTAATTCTGTTTATATTAACAATAACAACATCTAAAATCCACCCATATGTAAAAACGCTCTGTATTGTGTAAAAAGAATGGAAACCGGAGGTAGGCATCGACTTGCGTTTCACTGGCCAGAAATTACGTCACCACCTTCAGTCTTTGATGCGTTTTTGTCCCTCCCACGAGATGTTATGAAAGGATATCCTTTAATAACATCTCGTGTGAGGGACGAAACCGCATCAGCTGACCGCAAATGGCGACGTCTTTTTTCCGGACGGTGAGATGCAAGTCGATGCCTACTTCCGGTTTGAGTGGATGGTACTTGTTTTTATTGTTAAAATAAACAGAATTACGCTATATTTCTTCTCTCTGCCATTTATTATTACCCTATGAGCGTACACTGAGGATAACTTGAGATACAGAGGCCCGTAGACTTGGTGTCTCTGGATTTTGCAAAAGCATTTGACACAGTTCCCCATAAACGTTTACTGTACAAAGTAAGGTCCATTGGCATGGACCATAGGGTGAGTACATGGATTGAAAACTGGCTACAAGGGCGAGTTCAGAGGGTGGTGATAAATGGGGAATACTCAGAATGGTCAGGGGTGGGAGGTGGTGTCCCCCAGGGTTCTGTGCTGGGACCAATCCTGTTTAATTTGTTCATAAATGACCTGGAGGATGGGGTAAACAGCTCAAACTCTGTATTTGCAGACAACACTAAACTTCTCCGGATGTGGAAACCTTGCAAGACGATCTGAACAAATTAATGGGTTTGGCCAAATGAGGTTAAATGTAGAAAAATGTAAAATAATGCATTTGGGTGGCAAAACTATGAATGCAATCTACTCACTAGGGGATGAACCTCTGGGGGAATCTAGGATGGAAAAGGGCCTGGGGGTCCTAGTAGATGATAGGCTCAGCAATGTTATGCAATGCCAAGCTGGGCCTAACAAAGCAAACAGAATATTGGCATGCATTAAAAATGGGATTAACTCCAGGGATAAAGCGATAATTCTCCCACTCTACAAGACTCTGGTCTGGCCTCATCTGGAGTATGCTGTCCAGTTCTGGGCACCAGTACTCAGGAAGGATGTACTGGAAATGGAGCGAGTACAGAGAAGGGCAACAAAGTTAATAATGGGTCAGGAAGAAATTAGTTATGAAGAAAAGTTGCAAGCATTGAACTTATTCTCTCTGTAGAAGAGGCGCTTGAGCGGGGATATGATTTAAATGTACAAATACCATACTGGTGCCCCCACAAAAGGGATACAACTTTTTTGCCGAAGGGAGTTTAATAAGACACATGGCCACTCACTAAAATTAGAGGAAAAGAGGTTTAACCTTACACTGCATAGAGGGTTCTTTACTGTAAGAGCGGCAAGGATGTGGAATTCCTTCCACAGGTGGTGGTTTCATAATTTAAAAAAACTAGTAGATAAGCACCTGAACGACCGCAACATACAGGGATTTACAAAGAAATACTGACATATAATCACACACATAGGTTAGACTTGATGGACTTGTGTCTTTTGTCAACCTCACCTACTATGTAACTATGTAACTATGTACAGCCTGAGATACAGCCAGAAGGACAACAAAGCCCAGCCATCCACACAAGCGAGAAAGACTTCTATTATGGGAGTCCATATCATCTGGTGAGTGAGAGGGCACACTGGAGGGGAGCATGGATTACACAGAATATTTGTTTCAGCACAATTGGCACTTTATTTGCACAATTAAAATTTGAATCTGCACTATGAACGTTGTGGAAGCTTATGAACTTTATGTGGAGTTTATTAAATTTATTGTCATTTATTGATTAATTTGATTAACCAGCTAGTTTATGTTGTACTATGGTATATAACTGTGCTATGGTTATATGAATTTACTACGCATGGAATTTAATTTTGGGTATCGCTCTTACACTGATTTTCACATTTAAAGGCACAGTCACCTTTTAAGAGCAGCAACTCTAATAATATTTTTTTGCACTTATTTATTTATGATAATTTACACTTATCCTTTAATGCGGGAGTGTATATGGGTGTATTATTACATACACTTATATACTTATTTATTGTGAGCAAAAATGAACACATATTGTTAAGTTATTAGTCTTGTTCTCAAATTTTTTTATGAAGTGGCACCAATCTGGAGGAAGTATGTGAAGGTCATATAAGGGGTTGTAACCCTCCCTTACTCTATCCTTTACTCTTGCCTTCAAGTCTGGTACACACTAACAGTTTTTTCTTTTGTTCAACCCAGCGGGCTGAACAAAAGAAAACCGAAGAGCTTGGGAGGAGCCGCTGTACTACCAATCCGATGTTAGTACAGCGATCTCTCCACTGAACTATTTTGTTGTGACAGGGGGACAGCCTTGGTTGAGAGTGCTGATTGGATGCCGATTGGCAGACCTTTTTTGTTCATGCCCCTTTGATAGAAGCCGGCCAAACAGCTGGCTTCTGTCCGACCGGCTGCCGTACACACGGGCCGAATTCCGTAGATTTCTATTGAACAGGCCGATGCTACCCAACATTTGGCCCCTGTTTACAGCCCTTTAGTTCTACTTTAGGATACGTATTCTATTTACATTTACCATTGTCCTAATCCATATTTAAAACAATTGTGTTTTTTTTTTTTTACAATTTACAGGCAACGATTTGAAGACATGGATAAATCTCCATCCAAACCTTACTCATCCAAGAAAAGGGTAAAAATACACCCCAACACTGTGACAGTTAAATACACATCCCACTATCCACAGCCTGGAGATGAGGGAAATGAAGATACCAGTGAAGAAAATGGGGGTTTTGTAGAGGAGAACCCTAAGAAAAGATTACTAGGAGATGCAAAGAAGAAAGGAAGAACCTTGTTTGGGACTATGGATGCTCGCCCAAAACAGACGCCAGATCCTGATAATGATCTTGCTCAGCAGTTACAAAGCTTTGCAGACAGCTCTATATTTCAATCCCGGAAAATGTGGGCGGTACTCTTTGGGTCAGCTATGGCTCATGGATGTGTAGCACTTATTACTAGACTGGTTTCTGACCGTTCCAAAGTGCCATCTCTGGAGTTAATATTCATTCGTTCTGTCATACAAGTCCTCTCTGTAATTATGGTGTGCTATTATAAAGAAGCTCCTTTTGGACCTCCGGGGTACAGACTACGGTTGTTATTCTATGGTGTGTGCAATGTTATTTCCATTACCTGTGCCTACACCTCATTCTCTATTGTCCCTCCAAGCAATGGCACAATTATGTGGAGAGCAACCACCACTGTTTTTAGTGCTGTTCTGGCCTTCTTGTTATTGGATGAACACATGCCAAATGTAGACTTAATCACTGTTGTTTGCAGTGTGTTTGGGGCATGTTTGGTTATGATTCCAAATATTGTTAATGAAGAGAACTCCTTTCTTGGTGTCTGGAAAGAAGCATTTGGTTATACTATGACAGTAATGGCTGGACTTACAACAGCACTTTCCATGATAGTCTACAGGTCCATTAAAGAGAAAGTCAGCATGTGGACTGCTCTTTTCACCTTTGGGTGGACTGGGAGTATTTGGGGAGCCTGCACAATGTTTGTCCTTCAAGAGCCTATTATTCCTTTAGATGGAGAAACCTGGGGCTACCTTTTTGCAATCTGTCTATGTTCTACTGTGGCATTTCTTGGTGTTTATTATGCTTTATATAAATTTCACCCAGCCTTGGTCAGCACAGTGCAGCATTTGGAGATTGTTGTAGCCATGATCCTACAACTTCTTGTCCTACGCATGTTTCCCAGTGCTTACGACCTAATAGGCGCAGCAGTCATCATAATCAGCGTCTTTGCATTGGCTGGTTACAAACTGTACTTGGGAAGATTGGGTAGACAAGATTATCAAGAAATTCTAGACTCTCCCATTAAATGAGAGACAATTTCTTTGGTTGACTGTCTTGTGTTTGTAACAATGTTGCCTACTATACATTCCACCAATGAAGTGACCAATTTTAAGATTTCACTGCAATAGTGGAGGCAGTAATGAAAAAAAGACAAATATAGATATTAAAATATATTTTACATAATTTATTTTCTGTTAAATACAACTAGTCTAATATAACAAATACTTTTATCAACTGCCTCATTTAGAAGAATTATGTAATTTTTTAGGGCATTAAATCTTGATGAGGTTGGTTGCAGAAGAAAAAAGGTATTTTAGGTTGACATAATGAGCATATAATTTGTTACTTAATAACACAAACTCACTAATTTTATAATGCTTATGTTTTTTTTTCCCCTATATTGCCTTATAGTTGGAACACACCTTTTAATCCTAATAGCTTCTATGCAGGCCAGGCAGCACCAAAAGGCTTCAGTGGCTTCCTGGGACTTTCTACCTTCTTAAAAGAAACCTGACAATAGGAAACCATAGAGGCTGCCAATGCAGAGCTGTCCCCCTGAAAATGCCAGCTGCCTGGCTGTCACGTTAACCTTCCTACTTTAATGTTGAACCACCATCCCAGAACATTTGTGGATAAGGACTTTTTACATATCATTAGCTAACCTCCGTACTATATCCGAGTATGTGATATAAAAATTGTTGGGAAGGTTAGCAAAATTGAAAGAAACTAGCCTTTTCAGAAGGAGGTCAGCCATTGCAGCCCTCATATTTTTCTTATGACAGCTTCACTTCTAGCTATAGCAAGACCATCTTCTAAATTACTGTCAAAAAGCTTTCAGGATGTTAGTGAGCTAATTACATAATTGGGTTGGAACACGGGGCCATCTAGTCTGACTACTGTTGCTCTGGTTGCAAGGAAAAAAATTTTTTGAACAGTTACAGAGCATCATAGCTAGCTGTAGAGTGAATTGAAAAGGTACATTTTAATATCATTAAATCAATTACATCATTTATTTTAAATTATATTATGACGTATTCATTTTATTAAGGCTGGAGTTTCCTTAAACAGTTGAATCTGATATCAGGTTTGTTGCTACTGCACATCATTATTTTTATACTTTCTCATTAAATGAGTCCCTTATTGCATTTTCATAGATTCCTCAATGCTGTAAATTGAATCTTCAAGAAGCAAGCCACCACACACAACCACTTTTGACTTTTATACACAGACTCTACACAAAATGTGTTGTTCATTGTATGGTTATAGTTAGTATAGTTTTATATATGAAATCCTAAAGATTTTATGTTTTGTTGCATTCAGAGCTTTTTTTTTTTTCATTTAATGTACCAGATAATGTTATTGTAATTTCTTTCCAAATACACCAAAGTGGGGAAACATTTTTTTTTTCAAACACCAGACTGTAAACTTTGTGACTCATCCATAAAATATTTGATGTGCCAAACATATTTTTTTTTCAGAAATACAGAGCGCTCAGCAAATAGCAACTGTCACACATGGATGGCAGACTTGACTGGAGGTTTATGTCTTTGTCTCCTGCCATACAGAGAAGGCACATTGCAATGTTGTTTATATGATGTATTTTAGGAGAAACGTTTTAAATGCAGGGAAGTGTTTTTTTGTGCACATTGTGGCTTTAAAAAATAGAACAACATTTATCATGTTGGACAGATGGGGAAAGAGTCTATGCAGTACAACCCTCCTTTGAGTCTTTTGAGAATACTCATGTCAGTATATAATGCTAGATATTGCCATGAAAAGCTTGCTTGGATGGTCATCCTCCTCTAATTAGCATTGGATCTTTAAACATGCTTTGACCCACAGATGAGGGTGTCACTCTGGGTATAGCCTACAGCTGGATCTTGTTATCCTCAGAACTTCCTTAAACCTAATACACATTGGGAGCCCTGACCCCCTGACATTTGTGGGAGGCGCATAATAATCTTGAGTACTAGGAAGATGTTCCAAGGTGAAAACCTCTAGGATGGCACATAGAGGGTTCCTTCAAACCAGACTCATAATTTCCTGTGTATCCCTTGTTGTTTTTCCTATTCATGCAATTATGAGAGACTATTTGCCCATTCATATACAGTGGAGCAGATAATTCTCTGATATACCCAAATGGAGGAGCCACCATTGCAAAGTTTAAAATCCTAGTCTGGAATCTTGCTGATCTTGATCATTTTTCTGACCAATGAGGGCACTAAAATATTTCAGGCAGTCAACAAACAGAAAAAAAAGACAATGAGCAATGATTATGCAATGTGTGCTAAGCTTTCATTGGTTGTGTGTTATTGGCATGTTCTGTACCGTGTCTAAATACTACCTGTGATCCTGCCACAATTAAGTCTCTGCATGATACTTACCATGCTTACACATTAACATCCATAACTTGTAGTTGTGTCTTGGATGAAGAACCCTACTTTTATATGCCCTCATAAAAATAGTTGACAGAGAATAAAACAACACTTGTCTGGGTCTTACTGTAAATCAGAATGCCCACATTAGCGCTAGGAAGGTGTCAATTTGTTCTTTCATTGTAATCACATCTAGGCAATAGATTTGCCGATTAGGACCACAGACTGGAAATGTTCACTTCTACAGGCACTAGCTGGCATTTCCGTAAACTCCAAAAGCAGTATACAGAGTATAAATGATGATCAATTGATCATGAATGGTTCACGTCTTACAGCTTGGAAAGCATGAAAGGAATATTTTCCTCAAAGCACATTTTAAAGGCACACTCACACAGGTGGGAAAATGATAAAACACACCTAGTACCTGTGATATGTCTCTCCTTAATGTCCCTTTCCTAGTCTGGAGGAATTGTAAAGTAGAAAGATATTAAAAGGAAAGTAATTGCAGAGTCAAACACCATGACCACCTTCATTGTGAAACAGCACAGTAGCACTTGTTATGCAGAGTTCTTGCTTGTACTAAATAATTCAGCTCAGTCTACTCTTTCTTGCCCCAGCACCAGGGAGCATGAGCATGAGAAAATTATATTTTAAAGACTGATTGTCAGCTTACATCATGAGTGCTCAACCTGTGGTTCTCCACCTGTTTTGGAACTACAAGTCCCATGAGGCATTGCAAGGCTGACAGTTACACGCATGACTCCAAAAGGCAGAGGCATGATGAGACTTGTAGTTTCGCAACAGCTGGAGGGCCACAGGTTGAGCAACCATGGATTACATAATCACATCTGTTTTTAGTATGGATCACCATGACCTTTTATAGTTATAGTGTTTCTGTTTTTAAGGCCTCATGCACATTGAGAATTTAGCCCTGGTGCACAAGGCTCCAATATTTAGGCATGGGTGGAAGTTACAGGCACACTGTCCAGCCCCGCTACCCGTCAAAGTCTATGTGAAGCTGACAGCTGCTAAAACTAGATGGTTCTCTGAGCGACACTTACGTTTAGTGTAGTAAGCGCTCAGGATAAATAATAATAATAATAAATGCCTGAAATGCAAATGGTCTGCAAAGGTAAGTACAATTTTGTGCACCATCCAGTATCAGCAGCTGTCAGCCTCTCACAGACTTTGACAGGCTGCAGGCAGCAGGGCTGGACAGTGTGCCTGCACCTTCCACCCATGCCTAAATTCCACAGCTTCTTGCATCAGGGCAGTGTTCACAAGGTCTTAGTCATGCCACTGACCCATACTACAGGTAATATTCAAAAATATTTTAAATGTTTGACATAATATAGATGAGTATAGCTTTATGTCAAATAATTGAACGCATTCTTTCCAGTAATATATTCATTACTGAAAATATTTGCTTGGTTGATAAAATATGTATGCTTATATTTTATCCACCTATTCATTCAGCATTGAACTATTCTGCATGTTGTTGTTTTTTCCCCAAGATTTCCTCCTAGCAATGTGCTCTTGAAAAGGAAGTGATAAAAGTAAAGGCTCATAGGAAATCTATATAAGCTCACTGTCCTGGGAATCCTCTGTTCATTCAACACAGTGCTGCATTTTTTTCAAAAACAAAGGTGCTTTTAACTGAGTAAAAGACTGAGGAATTGCTTGTATATCCCCAAACCATAATGTGTTGGTAGAGAAATCACAAGGACTAGATGAAAACACCCAGCTCACTGCCATGTTAAGACAACATTCCACCAATCTGCAATGTATTTTTCTAATGTTCTAGTGAAGGAGTGCCATGTTTTTTGTCTATAAGTGTTAACTGCACAATAAAATAAAATAAATACTTGAAAGTGCTGAGTAGTGTTTTAATAAAAAAAAAAAAAAGTTGGGTTGACTTGTGAATGCCCTAATGGCCAGAGGCCCAGACATCCCCTTTACAACTGTGTGTGTCAAATTTAAAAAATGACAGCCATTCTGATTTGTTTGAAACTAGCAAAGAGGGAAATTTGCACATGGTCAGGGCAATTTGCAAAACAGCATTCGGGGGGTCACCATCACCCTTTCACGCTAGCTAGAAAAAAAAATGTAACTGCTCATCTGTCTCATCTCATTTGTGTATGTAGTATACAATACATATTTATCTATATGCCCAGGAAAGGCAATGCAAAAGGTTCACTTAAATGCTGGTCGGCTTCCCGCTTGACAGCTCTTGTGCCTAGAAATGGGTTATTCATGCATGTGGTGTTACCGCATTTGAGGAAGGTGGGCAAGTCACATACTCTCCATAGAACTCATAGTACTGGGTATTTCTTTTTGATCCTGGGGGGGTGAGGCTGGCAGTAAAGTGAACCTTTCAGTAATGTGATCCTTCCTCTGGATCAACTGTGGGTATAGGATTGGGTATATGGGATTGTATGATATTTTTTATTTTATTTTATTTATTTATTTTAGGGTTGAATAATGCCCCGTATACGCGGTCGTAAATTCCGACGGAAAATGTCTGATCGGACCATGTTTTCGGAAAATCCGACCGTGTGTGTGGGCTCCATCTGACTTTTTCCGTCGGAATATTTGAGATCCTGCTCTCAAATTTTCCGACAACAAAATCCGATCGGACTTTTTTCGATCGTGTGTAGAGAATTCCGACGGACAAAGTGCCACGCATGCTCAGATCAAATTACGAGACCAAAGCTATTGGCTACTAGCCTCTACGTAGTTCCGTCGTACGCAACGAACGTCACCACGTTCAGAATGATCGGATTTTCCGACAACTTTGTCCGACCGTGTGTATGCAACACCAGTGTCAGACAAAATCGGTCTGAAAAAATCAGACGGATTTTGTGGTCGGAATTTCCGACCGTGTGTGTGGGGCATTAGATGGACTTGTGTATTTTTTCAACCTGACTAACTATGTAACTATGTGAGCTCTAGTTCGGTGACTTAAAGTGGAGCTCCAGTCCCCATAAACATTTTTTTTTTAAAAAGCTCCCCCGTGGTTGTTAGTACTTGTACATTTAAATTAGAATACTGCTAGAACAGTATTCATGCTGATTAGTTTTAAATCTTTAAAAATGTACCTGATCTCAGAAGCAGGCTGGTTGCCATCTATGATGTGGGCATCTGATGCCCGCTTGTGTCTTTTTCTGAGATTCGGTGCAGCTGGCTACCCAGCATGCACCTTCCAATCTCGCGCCTGTGCAGTAATGACACCGCACGGCGCAGTTGATTGTAGGCTGTCAAGTATTCAAATACGGCAAGATTTCATTAGGCTTCCCAAAGACTCCTGGGATAGATGACACTGACATCCCAGGAGTCAATGGGAGTCGTCTAATGACGTTATCACCTAATGATGTAATCGCCTCGACGGCCGGGACAGGAAGTGCCGCCCAGAGATATTTAAAAAAAAGTATATTGAAAATTTTCAATTTAGCACTGCACGCTGCCCTTATATGGACACATTCCCTTTTTTAGTCAATGTCATTGGTTAAAAATATGGGCATATGTCCATATAAGGGCACTGACATCATCAGCAACCCACCTCATTATTTAAGTGTAGACGATGCAGGGAATGACCTGACCCGCAGCTGATTGGATTAAGAAAAAGCTAAATTTGATAGTCCAGATAGAGACACGTTCAGAAATGCCTGAGCTCAGTAATAGCCATTTATACTATGTAAGATCCAGAAAATGGTACTGGTCAAGGCTCCACTTTTTCTCTTCAACCACAGATGTATCAGGTGTTGGGTTAGGAAGCCTGCCTATGCTCCATGTGCTGTCGCTGTAACAAACCAGGAGCCACACTCTGATGATGTCACTTCTTTTAAAAAGAATGCTGTAAACCCTGCCTGAGATCATCCCTCTCTGACACATTTCATGCTTTCTCTGGCTCAATAAAGCATTTAGTGATTAAGTGATGTCATTTAGGGTACGGCTCCTGGTTTGTTATATTTGATGCTGATCTACTGTATCACCTCTATTCCCAAATATCAGCAGGCATGTTAGTACATGTAGTTCCATAGCTTTAACTGTGTTTACCCTCATCTGCTGCCTTTGCAGCTTAAAGGGGAGCAATTGGGGGAGGTAAAAACACAACTTAACTGTGTTTTTACCACTCCCTAACTGCAAGTTTAAATAAGGCCTTTACTTAGTGTGCCTTTGCTTGCTCCTAAACTTCCTACACCTGTGTTATTCCCTGTGAGTTTCACCTTGTCATTTGTTACCAGCACCTGTGCATGTCAGTGTGTCTCTGATTCTAGTGATAGTGATTCTAGTAATTCTTGTCTGTCTCTGTGTATTACTACTTGCTCCTAGTGATCCTGTGTATTACTACTTGCTCCTAGTGATCCTGTGTATTACTACTTGCTCCTAGTGATCCTGTGTATTACTACTTGCTCCTAGTGATCCTGTATATTACTACTTGCTCCTAGTGATCCTGTGTATTACTACTTGCTCCTAGTGATCCTGTGTATTACTACTTGCTCCTAGTGATCCTTTGTATCTCCATGCACTTCTACCCATTCCTTTTGTATTTGTGTGTTGCTGTGCTGTACTACCAGCTTGGACTGTACTACATACTGAAAAAAATCATAAGAAGAATGCTCACCGGCCTCATGCATTATCATAGGACTTTCTTTCCCAATAATTTTTATTGGTAAGTTTTACAGTCTATGTACAATATAATTTATTATTATTATAATACAGCATTTATATAGCGCCAACAGTTTACACAGCGCTTTACAATATAAAGGTTACAGTACTATTATAATACAGTTCAATACAGAAGGAATAGAAGGGCCCTGCTGGTGGAGCTTACAAGCTAGAGGGAGAGGGATTTGGTACAAAAGGTAATAGCGGGGGATGATCTGATGGAGGTGACCCAGGTACAGTTCTTAGGTGGATAGGCTTCTCAAAGTTTTCAAAGGATCGCCTTAAGGAAGACAGGGTTGGAGCTGAGCAGACATACTGGGGCAGGGAGTTCAAGAGGATGGGAGAGGCCCTGAAGAGGTTCTGGAGGTGAGCATGAGAGGAGGTAACAAGAGAGCTAGAGAGCAGGAGGTCTTAGGAGGAGTGGGGAGGACTACTTGAATGGTATCTGCAGATGAGGTTGGTGATGTAGCTGATGGTGAGGCGATGGTGTGGATGGCCTTGTATGTTGTGGTTAATATTTTTAAATTTATACAATGGGGTAGGGGAAGCCAGTGAGGAGATTGGCATAGAGGAGCAGCAGTCACGGATCAGTTAGTATGATGTATTAGTCTAGCAGCAGCATTCATAATAGACTTAAGGGGGGAAAGCATGTGTAAAGGTAGGCTAGTGAAGAGGGAGTTGCAGTAGTCAAGGCAGAAAATAACCAAGGAGTATATAAGTTGTTTTGTGGTGTCGTTAGTCAGGAAGAATTCAAAGTCTAGGATTACACCTAGCACCCTAGCATGTGTGGAGGGACCAATGGTTGTGCCGACGATCTCAATGGTGGTCACGGGGAGGGGTTCGGGGAGGAGGAAATATTACAAGCTTAGTTTTAGAAAGATTACGTTTGAGGAAGTGGTGTGACATCCATACTGACATGTCGCTCAGTAAGTTTGTAATATGAGAGGAGATTGGGGAGGGGGGGGGGGGGGTGAGTTGAGTAGATGAGAGATAGATCTAGGTCTCGCCAGCATACAGGTGGTATTGAAAATCATGGGGGGGTTTTCAACTGGCCCAGGGAAGAGGGAGAATAGGAGGGGCCCAAGGATGGAGCCTTGGGGTACCACAACAGAAAGAGCAAGAGGAGCGGAGGAGATGGTTTTGTATGTGACACTGAAAGTTTGCTGAGGTAGGTAGGAGGAGATCCAGGAAAGAACAGAGTCACGGAGGCCAAGGGAGTGGAGTTTGAGTAGGAGTGGGTGGTCAACTGTGTCAAAGGCAGAAAGTTCCAGGAGTATGAGTATGGAGTAATGGCCATTGGTTTTAGCAGTTAGTAGGTCATTGGTGGATTTTAGTAGGACAGTTTTAGTTGAATGTTGTGGGCGGAAGCCAGACTGCAAGGGATCGAGAAGGTTGTAGTCAGGGAGGTAGCAGCTCATATGATTGAGGACAAGTCGTTCAGGAAGCTTGGAGGCAAACAGGAGCAGGAAGATGGGTCTTAAGTTATTCAAACAGGTGGGGTCCAGTGAGGGTTTTTTAAGTATAGGGGGTAACCAGTGCATGTTTGAGCGGGGAGGGAAAGGTGCCAGTGGAGAGGGAGAGGTTGAAGATGTGGGTTCGAGAGTTTGAGATAGAACAGGAAGATGGTCACAGTAATTGTGAGGGGACAGGTGGTGAGGTGGACAACTTCCTCAGAGGTAACAGTGTTGGAGGAAATAAGAGAAGGGAGGAATAGGAGCAAATACAAACTTCTGCAGAGTTAATTCACTAACATAACTAAATCAACTTGGGTTAGCGAGCATGTGGCAAGAGTAAGAACATAGACCACATTAGATCCCATAGTCATGTACCATATTGAGAGGGGGCAGTCACCATCCCGGCCCTCTCCACCCCTGCAACATTGAGCATGCAGGGGCCTGAAGGCAGCAGCAGCCCCCTACACACTAGACTCCACATAAGAGCAATCAAATAGAATAATACAAAACATAAAAAAAAAAATATGAACAA
>CM053028.1:456221709-456491722 GCA_028564925.1 Lithobates sylvaticus
TTATTCATTTGTATACTTTTAAAATATTGTCTTTGTGAGGATGATATATATTGTGCATATTTGTAAATTTACATTGATGGGCGATTGGTTTTAAAGTTCCTTCCCCTCTTTTCATAATTGTTTCAATGATATGTTCGTATATTTATATATTTATTAATACTTTTTCTTTAAATGTTTATACAATAGATTTTATGGTTATTATTGACCTTATGGGTTAATCATTAGGGAGCTGTGTCATCCATCAAGGAGTTTCACCTGACAGCTTGCGGTTTTAAATGGGTGAACATTCATGAAATACTCAGTAATGAATAAGCTCTGACATGTGAAACGCGTTTACTGGCTGCCCTGGAACTGTGTGTGTTTTTTTACATTTTATTTGGATTTACTGAATAAAGAAGTTTTGATTTAATCCACTTTGGAGTGCCGCCACCTTCATCATCAATCTACATTTGTTGCAGTTGCAGACCAGGCTGGCACCTATGTGGTACCGGCATATGTCCATCTCATTGTGGGTTGCTTGGAGCAGCAGTGTGTACACTGTATGCCCTTTCTTCCTGCATAGTTGCCAACCTTTCCAAAAAAACTTTAGGGAAACTTTTTTTTTTCAATGTGTTCAGCCAGCCATTGTAGGTGGATAAGCTTATAAATTCCATGTGTTCCTTCATTTGACCTGCAGTTGACCGCCTTTTAAGCTGCCTAGGGCTGCTTTTGCATTCCCATATACTTGAACTGGGAAAAAAGCAATTCTGATGCAAACAAATGTCAGCATACACAGGTCTGTAAAGAGTAACTAAACTCTGGAAGCTGTGCATCAAAAAAAAGGCAAAGAACTGGTCACCAGAATTACCTGTGGTCATTTTGTGGTCTCTCCCCATTATTGACTTAGACTGTGATAAAAGGGGTAGCAAACCACTGGTGGTCTAGAGAGGCAAGCAATAGAGATATGGTTTGGAGTACACCAATAAGTACAGGTTTTTTGGGTTAATAGACCCATGGTCCCATGCCCCCTAAATTTTGTATGCCTCAATACTGGCCAGTGTGAACACCCAGCACAATAGTCATGCCGCGTACACACGAGCAGACTTTTCGACGGACTAGGTCCGACGGTCTTTCCGAGGGACTTTCGACGGAGTTCTGACGAACTTTTCGAATGACTTGGCCACACACAATCACACTAAGGCTACTTGCACACCGAGGCGCTGGGTGCGCTGGCGGTAAAGCGGCGCTACATTTAGCGCCGTTTTACCATCGTTTTAGCAGCGCTTTCCCCCCCCCCCGAGCGGCGGCCGAAAAAGGGTTAATACCGCCCACAAAGCACCGCTGCAGCAGCGCTTTGCGGGCGGGTTCGGAGCGCTGCCCCATTGTTTTCAATGGGAAGGGGCGCTTTAGGAGCGGTAAATACACCACTCTTACAGCGCACCAAAGATGCGGTTTGCAGGACATTTTTCAGCGTCCTGCAAGCGCACCGCTCCAGTGTGAAAGCTCTCGGGCTTTCACACTGGAGACACAGCAGCGGCTGTTTGAAGGCGCTTTGCAGGTGCTATTTTTAGAACTTTAGCGCCTGCAAATCGCCTCAGTGTGAAAGGGGCCTAAATTCTGACGGATTTGAGCGTGATGACGTACGACCGGACTAGAATAAGGAAGTTCGTAGCCAGTAGCCAATAGCTGCCCTAGCGTCGTTGTTTGTCCGTCGGACAAGCACACAGACGAGCGGATTTTTTGATAGGAACTGGGTCCAGCGGAGTTCCGGCGGGAAAATTTAAAACATGTTCTATTTCTAAAGTCTGTCGGATTTTGACAGCAAAAGTCCGATGGAGCCCACACACGATCAAATTGTCTGACGGATTTGTTCCGTCGGACCTTTTCTGTCGAAAAGTCCTCTCGTGTGTGTACGCGGCATTAGGCTTAGAAGGTGAAAGAGGACAGGTTAGGTTCTTAACAACCAAAGGAGTATGTGCGTATCAATGAACCCAGAAATTCTGGGTCCCTGCTGTGTTCACAGCACTGGATTAGGTTAAGTAATGACATTTCAGATTCACTTACACAGTTAGTTGGCTTTTGCTTTGTCCTTAAATGACTTTTTTTTGAATGTAATATACAATATGTTGCTGTATTAAAATTTTTTCTAGAGAATACGAAAACTAACACTAGTCTATGCTAATCATGAATGTGTAATAGCTTAGGGGTCAATAACCGCTATGATATTAAGCCAAACTGTGGGTGTGCTGTGCAGAAATCTCTTCTGGATAAGCTTTAAATAGAATTCTCATAAAAAAATTATAGTTAGTAAGCTCAGGAACACCAGATGCTATGCAGCATTGTGCTGCAAAGAAGCAAGGTAGAGAAGGAGAGCACCAAACTCACTTATAATTAGGGGTGTTCGGTGAACATAATAATGTCTGCAAACCTCAACCCCATGTCCCGTACACACAATAGGATTTTCAGATGGAAAATCTGTGATAGCACCTTGTTGTCGGAAATTCCGACCGCGTGTAGGCTCCATCACACATTTTCCATAGGAATTTCCGTCACACAAAATTTGAGATCTGGTTCTCAAATTTTCCGACAACAAAATCCGTTGTCGGAAATTCCGATCGTGTGTACACAATTCCGACGAACAAAGTGGCACGCATGCTCGCAATCAAGCAGAAGAGCAGCACTGGCTATAGAACTTCATTTTTCTCGGCTCGTCGTACGTGTTGTACGTCACCGCGCTCTTGACGTTCGGAATTTCCGACCAACTTTGTGTGACCGTGTGTATGCAAGACAAGTTTGAGCCAACATCCGTCTGAAAAAATCCCATGGATTTTGTTGTCGGAAAATCCTATCGTGTGTACAGGGCATAAGTCCAAAACCCTACTCAAATCTACAGGAGCCAAATCTTGCTATTGTTTTTTTCAGGGCTAATAGGCAAGCTTTTGTTAAAAAAAGGGCACAGGGATCAGATCACTGCCATTGGGGACATGGCTTTCTAGTAGAAGTGATTCTGGTAGCTTTACAGGAACCCAATCACTTTCATAGGCTCATAAACACAGGGCTTTTTTTTTTTTCAGAGAATAGGTGCAGGAACTCCCCCTTTCTGAGTCACCCCTTTTCTCCACCCCTACCCACCTTTGATCACCGTTTCTTGGTTCCACCCCCTACCCACCTCCCATTACTGCCCTTTTAGAGAATATAGAACCAAGTATCATTTTGTGGTGATAAGTAATTTGTATGGAATTTGTTAATGATAGCAAGAAAAACAGTAGATCTCTCCTATAAAGGACCCCCCCCCCCCCAAGAAATATATTACCCACCCTCAGCAACAAAAGGACCCCCACCAGCAACAATAGACCCCCTTCAAAAAATGATCCCCTCCAGCTAGAATAGATCCCCCAGCAGCCAGCATTTATAGACCCTGCAGAACACCCCAGCACCCCTTACCATTACATACAGCCAGTGTTGGAGGTGCGTTTCCCCACGTTCCGGTGAAAAAAAGCCCAGCATAAACATACAGTATATACATACAGAGTGCAGGAATGACATTAGGGGTTTCTAAAAGACAGCTAATGTCTCCTTAAATAGAACCTGTGACCTGCACTATTCCCTTTTATAGAGGGCTTAGCCCTCTTGTGATAGAAGTAATGTTAAGTTAAAAAAATAAAGAACATACAGGTTTGGTGAAGTGGGCGCTAATTCATGCAATGTATAATTCACCATCTGATTGCTATTGGAAGGAAAAGGATGGATGGATGGATGGAGGAAGGGGATGGATGAAGGGAGGGGGGGGGGGGGGGAATTGGGGAGGGAGAAAGGAAAGGGAAAAAGGGCGAAACAAAATTGCATATAAACAATCACAAACTGAAAAATGACAATAAATCAAATCATTGTTTTGTGAAAGTCCATGTCATATAGTTTGGGAAACAAGCAACTTGTAGAAGGCAACCCAGTTTGAAGACTAAGAAGCAGCAAAGCAATCCTCTGGAGACACTGGAAATGGAAACAAAGGCGCCATTCTAATGCGGCGTACACACGGTCGGAATTTCCGATGAAAACAGTCCGATGGGAGCCTTTCATCGGATTTTCCGACGTGTGTAAGCCCAACGGTCTTTTTCTGTCGGAATTCCCGACGGACTTTGAATTGAGAACCTGTTCTCAATTTTTCAGACGGAAAACCTTTCTATCGGATTTTCCGATCGTGTGTATGCAATTCCGACACGCAAAATTCCGACGCATGCTCGGAAACAATTTGTCGCATGCTCGGAAGCATTAAACTTCCCTTTTATAGTGCTGTCGAACGTGTTTTATGCCGCTGTGTTATTGACCGTCGGAATTTGGTGTGATCGTGTGTAGGCAACACAGCTTGAGCGGAATTCCGTTGAAATTCCGTCGGAAAAAACTCTGACGGTTATTCCGATCGTGTGTATGCGGCATAAGTGCAGTATTAAAATGGTATTTTTAATGGAGACTTTAAAATTTAGTACTCACAAAAAGGTACAATGTTCAAAGGCATGTGATCAAAAGATGAGCCGGGCATCCATAAAGTTGGCACATCCATGTACTGGAGAGCGGTGATCATTGGTGAATCAGGCTGAGACATCCACTGCTGACACTTCCAGTCGGTGGAGCGCACGCCGACAACCAGGGGAATAATGTCACTTCCAGGGGCTGGAGCCGGTTTGACGAATAGGCAACGCGTTTGCGGAGCTACGCTCCTTCCTCAGGCCCCCACAGGTGTGAGGTCCACACAGAATTTAATACCAAACCCTTAAAGAAGTTGTAAACTGCTGGTTGTTTTTGTTTTCTTTTAGGACCTACTTTAGCTGTAAAAGGCAGATTTCTGTGTCTGTGACAACCCAGTAGAACTAGCACTACAACATATCCAAATTGGGGGCTCCTAGCACAAAGTGGCCCTGAGATACAGGGCCCCAAAGTTGGTCAACTGTGTCCATCTGCAGCAATGTCATTTTGGGACCCTTTGGGTCCAGAGACCCCTGCAACTAGGAGGCATCTAGGAACCCTTAACTACAAAGTTTGAAGTTCGGGGGACCTATGGCTGCAAATGGGCACAGTGAGGCATGCAAATGGGCACAGTGAGGCATGCAAATGGGCATTGTTGAACCTCTTTTACACTAAAGCCCCATACACACGGTCGGACAATCCGCGGACCAGGTCCGTCGGACCATGTCCGTCATACTTTGTCCGATGTTGGTTTTGCGTACACACGGTCGGACAAAGTTGTCGGAAAATCCGATCATTCTGAACGCGGTGACGATTGTTGCCTACGACGGGACTACGTAGAGGCTAGTAGCCAATAGCTTTGGTCTTGTAATGTGATCTGAGCATGCGTAGCACTTTGTCCGGTCGGACAACCGTACACACGATCGGATTTGGTGTGATCGGACCGCGTTGACGGCAAATCTTTCCAGCAGGAGATAAGACTTTGTCCGTCGGTCAAACCGACGAACACTGTCCGATGGTGCATACACACGGTCTGATTTTTCAACAACCTTGTCCGATCGGACAGAATCCATGAAAAAGTCAGACCGTGTGTATGGGGCTTTACAGTAGCTGCGCATTTCTCACCCTAGGCTTATACTCGAGTTAATACGTTTTCCCAGTTTCTTGTGGTAAAATTAGATGCCTTGGCTTATATTCGGGTCAGCTTATACTCGAGTATATACGGTACATTGTATATCCCTGTATTCTGTGGTAGTTTAGGTGCTTATCTAATATTTTTTTTAAATTATCGATGCTCCCCGTTGAAACCACCGCTTGTGGAAGAGAATTCCACATCCTTACCGCTCTTACAGTAAAGAATCCTCTATGCAAGTTAACTGCTTGCCGACCAGCCGCCGCAGTTACACTGCGGCAGAATGGCATGGGCAGGAGAATCACCGTCATTTAATGTCAGCTCCAAAGGTGGCCACTAGGGGGCCCGCGCACCCCCCCCCCACGGAGCAAATGCGAGTGCCCTTGGCGATCTCGTTGACCGCCGGGCTTCCGTGATCGCTCGTAACACAGCGAGAACCGGGAGCTCTGTGTGTAAACACAGAGCTCCCGGTTCTCTGAGGGGAGAAGTGACAGATTGTCTGTTCATACAGAGTATAAACAGCGATCTATCTCTTCCCCTACACTGTCCACCCCCCCTTCATTTAGAACACACATTAGGGAACACATTAACCCCTTACAGTAATCAATGCAATTTATCTCACTGATCGCTGTATTAATGCCAATGGTCCCAAAAATGTGTCAAAATTGTCCGACGTTTCCGCCATAATCTTGCAGTCCTGATAAAAAAATGGCAGATCGCCGCCATTACAGAATGGCTCCTAAAATGTAAACTCCTGCTGGAGTGATTGACCAATTTGTAAAATATAAGGATTAATCGGTTCTAAAGGGATGCAGACATTGCAGCTTTCCTGATTAGAACACAGAAATTGCATCAGCTGATTAATAATGAACCAAACTCTCTCATTCAGAATGAGAATGTGATCAGTCTGGGGAAACAAAGAGCAATTTCTTCACAATAAGAAAAGGTTTTAATCTGCTACAAAGTTTGTTAAAATCACTGCAATGTACATTGATTACCCAGAAGAATTTTTTTTTTTTTTCTAAAAAGTGGGGTTACTTTTTAACATAAAATCTCTCTCTGATCCTCTACCTCAAGGCCTAAATAGGGCTACCCATAGTACACAGAGGCAGTAATAACTTGCTCTCCACGGGGCAGGCACAGCTCTGGGGCTTAACTGGTGCATAAAAGAGGTGTCTTCTTGCCTGCATTTACTTATGTGGAAGTCTGGTTGATTGCTTCAGAAAAAATCAATAAAGAATTGATTGGGCTGTCAGAAAATATCCAATCGTTTTCAAAGGAGTTTTAAAGTTGATAATTTATTGAGTTATTTTTATTCTTCAGTGCTTTAATCTATGACTTCTTATTGAATATAATGTAATTTAAAGCAACTTCTAATGCTTTTAAGAAACATTCCATTTTGGAATCCAGGAATTTTTTTTTCAGCAGGAACGTGAGGGAACAAAGTTCAGGCACCTCCAGCACTGAATGGGATGCTGGTGTATGCTGGAGAGTCTATTAATTCTGGTTGCTAGGGGATCTATTGTCGCTGGGGGGATCAGTTGTTGCTAGGGAGGTCTATTGCTGCTGGTGGGGATCTATTTTTGCTGAGGGGGACAATTGTTGCTGGGAGGGACCTACTTTTGAGTGAGGGTCTATTGTTGCTGGCTGTTGGAGGGACTATTGATGCTGTCTCCAGGGAGATCTATTGTATTGTTAAATTGGGGTTCCATTGTTGTTGGGGTGGTATTTTGTTGTGGGGGATCTATTATTGCTGGGGGAATCTATTGTTCCTGAGGGGGGATCTATTGTTGCAGGTGAATCTATTGTTGTGGGGGATATATTGTTGCTGGGGGGGATCTATAATTGCTGGCTGCAGAGGATCATGCTCAGAGGTGGGTAGGGAACCGAGACAACAAGGGGTGACTCGGAAGAGGGAAGTACCTGCCCTTATTTTCTTAGAAAAAAAGCCCAGTTGGAACCAAATCAGTTTCTCCCTCCATCATTATGCTTTGCTAAACATGTTCCAAGACTATGCATATTGGTACATGTAGTACTTTGTGTGATGTGGGACAGGGCCCTTCCCCCTCAGTGTATAACCACCCGACACCACACTACCAGGGAGGTGGTAGCCCAAAGAAATCATTGGCACAAGGAATGCAGAAGGAGTTGAGATGTGTCAGCATCGCCCAAATACTATACAAAAAAAGATGATATTTTTTCTTTCAAGTATTTACATCTACATTACATCCAAAATAAGTAAAATTCTGTTCAACCAAGTTAGAGCATTTACAGTGGCTTGCGAAAGTATTCGGCCCCCTTGAACTTTTCAACCTTTTGCCACATTTCAGGCTTCAAACATAAAGATATAAAATTTTAATTTTTTGTGAAGAATCACCAACAAGTGGGACACAATTGTGAAGTGGAACGAAATCTTTTGGATTTTTGAAACTTTTTTAAACTAATAAAAAAATGAAAAGTGGGGCGTGCAAAATTATTCGGCCCCCTTGCCTTAATACTTTGTAGAGCCACCTTTTGCTGCGATTACAGCTGCAATTCGCTTGGGGTATGTCTCTATCGGTTTTGCACATCGAGAGACTGAAATTCTTGCCCATTCTTCCTTGCAAAACAGCTCGAGCTCAGTGAGGTTGGATGGAGAGCGTTTGTGAACAGCAGTTTTCAGCTCTTTCCACAGATTCTCGATTGGATTCAGGTCTGGACTTTGACTTGGCCATTCTAACACCTGGATACGTTTATTTGTGAACCGTTCCTTTGTAGATTTTGCTGTAAGTTTGGGATCATTGTCTTGTTGGAAGATAAATCTCCGTCCCAGTTTCAGGTCTTTTGCAGACTCCAACAGGTTTTCATCCAGAATGGTCCTGTATTTGGCTGCATCCATCTTCCCCTCAATTTTAACCATCTTCCCTGTCCCTGCTGAAGAAAAGCAGGCCCAAACCATGATGCTGCCACCACCATGTTTGACAGTGGGGATGGTGTGTTGAGGGTGATGAGCTGTGTTGCTTTTACGCCAAACATATCGTTTTGCATTGTGGCCAAAAAGTTCGATTTTGGTTTCATCGGACCAGAGCACCTTCTTCCACATGTTTGGTGTGTCTCCCAGGTGGCTTGTGGCAAACTTTAGACTAGACTTTTTATGGATATCTTTGAGAAATGGCTTTCTTCTTGCCACTCTTCCATAAAGGCCAGATTTGTGCAGCGTACGACTGATTGTTGTCCTATGGACAGACTCTCCCACCTCAGCTGTAGTTCTCTGCAGTTCATCCAGAGTGATCATGGGCCTCTTGGCTGCATCTCTGATCAGTCTTCTCCTTGTCTGAGCTGAAAGTTTAGAGGGACAGCCAGGTCTTGGTAGATTTGCAGTGGTCTGATACTCCTTCCATTTCAAAATGATCGCTTGCACAGTGCTCCTTGGGATGTTTAAAGCTTGGGAAATCTTTTTGTATCCAAATCCATCAGTCATTTAGGACAACATTGGATCATTCACAGATCCTCGCTGAACTTCTGGAGTGAGTTTGCTGCACTGAAAGTAAAGGGGCCGAATAATTTTGCACGCACCACTTTTCAGTTTTTTATTTGCTAAAAAAGTTTAAAATATCCAATAGATTTCGTTCCACTTCACAATTGTGTCCCACTTGTTGGTGATTCTTCACAAAAAATTAAAATTTTATATCTTTATGTTTGAAGCCTGAAATGTGGCAAAAGGTTGAAAAGTTCAAGGGGGCCGAATACTTTCGCAAGCCACTGTAGCTCTAGATACGTATGAAACAAGAAATATCTGGATGGCTGCACACCAACAATCCACTTTTATTGATCAGTTAAAGTGATTGTAAAGTTTTTTTTTTTTTTCCTATAAAAATAACAAACATGTTATACTTACCTGCCCTGTTGCAGTGCATTTGCACAGAGCAGCCTGGATCCTTCTCTTCTCGGGTCCCTCATCTGTGCTCCTGGCCCCTCCCTCCTTTTGAGTGCCCCCACAGCAAGCCGAGTCACAGCTCCCTATGTCCATTCAGGATGGGCATCACTGATAGGGAGACATCTGGCAGGCATTGGTAATGGGCACTGACTGGCACCATTTGTGGGCACTGATTGTCATATTTTGGGCACTGTTTGTCATCCCTGGTGGCAATGGGTGGCATACCTGGTCATCCATCCGTGGTGTCCATCCCTGGTGGTCTTGGTGGCATCCCTGGTGGTCCAGTGTGGGCATCCCTGGGGGGCTGCGCTGAGAATCAATCAGCACAGACATCTCCTGTCAGGAGAGCTGCCGATCGGCTCTCCTCTACTCGCGTCTATAAGATGCGAGTGAGGAAAAGCCGATATACAGCTTTTACTGTTTACACTGTGATTGGACATTGCTGATCACGTGGTAAAGAGCCTCCGTCAGAGGGATCGATGTAGCGGTGTGTCAGACTGACAAGCCACACCACCAATTGCCGCGTCATATGAAGTCCAATCAGGATAACTGATTGGCCGGGCTGCTGCTCCGTGTGTCTATTCAGACATGAAGCTGCAGTTCAGCCCCAATCAGGATAACTGAACCACCGCCCGGTTGTCATTTTGCTATATGCCGGGCGGGAAGTGGTTAATGGGGTAATGAATAAGGGCTGTCTTTAGTGCAAAACGCGTTTACCTATCAGTCCTCTACTGTACCTGTACCATCTGTCCTTTGGTCTTAAAGTGGTTGTAAAGGCAGAAGGCTTTTTAATGTAATGCATTCCATGCATTAAGATAAAAAGCCTTCTGTGTGCAGCAGCCCCCCTAACACTTATCTGAGGCCCCTCTCTGTGCAGCAATGTCCACAAGTGTCTCATCTGTCTGAGATTCTCCCTTCTGATTGGCTGTAACACAGCAGCAACACCATTGACTCCCGTTGCTGTCAATCAAAGTCAGCTAGACAATCAGGGGAGAGCGTGGGCAGGGCCGGGTCAGGGTTCCGTGTCTGTATGGACATAGGGAGCTGTGACTCGGCTTGCTGTGGGGGCACTTAAAAGGAGGGAGGGGCCAGGAGCACAGATGAGGGACCCGAGAAGAGAAGAATCCAGGCTGCTCTGTGCAAATGCACTGCAACAGGGCAGGTAAGTATAACATGTTTCTTATTTTTATAGGAAAAAAAACGAAACTTTACAATCACTTTAACTGATCAATAAAAGTGGATCGTTTGTGTGCAGCCATCGAGATATTTCTTGTTTCATACTTATTTGTAATGTTTTGCTATACCTGCAAAAGGGACCAGCCTATTCCATGTTAAGAACCTAGGTATAAAAAAAAAACACAGACTACTGTCTCTAGCACCTTCAAGCCCCACAAAATAAGTGCCAAAGTGCTGTACGTGTTTCCTAGACCCCAGGTTGGGCACCATGGCTCTACAGTACATTATCAGAAGTGTGGAAAGGGTGTATTGGATGTTCATATATACAGTATTTGCCAAAAAAAAAGGTGTTTGTCTTCCCAATCACAGAAAATTGGGAGGAATCTCAAATAAGATATATACACCTGCAGGCAGATTCTGTGGAGTTGGGAGCTTATATTGTTGGGACACCTCTTTCCTTTATCTCTTGGTGTTGCATACTTCAGTTCTCTGCACCTACAATAATGCTGGCTGTCGTCCACACATAGTTCAAGTGATATTAAAGTCTCGGTTTTATTTTCTTTAAATATAACAAACATGTTATACTTACCTGCTCTGTGTAATGGTTTTGCACAGAGGAGCCCAGATCCTCCTCCTCTTCTCAGGTCCCTCGCCAGCTCTCCTGGCTCCTCCCTCCTGTCACGTGCCCCCACAGCAAGAAGCTTGCTATGGGGGCACCCGAGGTGAGCCAAGCTGCAGCTCCCTGTGTCTATTCAGACATGGAGCTGTGGTTCGGCCCCTCCCCCTCCTCATTGGATCACTGACTTAGATTGACAGCAGTGGGAGCCAATGGCACCACGCTGCCATCTCAGCCAATGAGGAGGGAGAGTCCCGGGCAGTCGAGACATCGCTGGATCAAGATGGGGCTCAGATAAGTATTAAGGGGGTTGAGGGGGGCTGCTGCACACAGAAGTTTTTTTTTTTAAAAAAACCTTCTGACCTTACAATCACTTTCAGTCACAATCGACAGCATCTTCCTCTATAGCAAAAACCATACTCAGTACACGTGTACAGCAGGACTTCCTACAGAAGCTACAAGGCATGGTTCTGGGCTGCTACTTTTTTCTCGACAATTTCACTTCTAGCATGTCACCATGTTAAAGAGGCATCATTTTATATACATCAATACAACAGACGTAAAAGAGAGACAATTGTGGAGAAAATGAAAATGATATCCAAAAGAAAGACCATAGGACATTAACCTCTTATAATGTGGGACATTGTTTACATTTTTGACACATGTTAAAATCTATGTTTAGACAGAAAATTACTTAAAGTTGTATTATCCAAAAAAACAAACAAACATCTAAATGTTGCAGTTTACCAAGCCTTAAATGTGGTGACTGTATTAGTTTTCTTTTTTTTTTTATTTATGTGGAAATGTATGTAAGAAAAAAATAAAATTGCAAACAGGCAGGATTTTAATGCAGAAGAGACATACTGTGGGGGTTATTTACTAAAGGAAAAGCCACTTTGCACTGAAAGTGCACTTGGAAGTAAAGTCGCTGTAGATCCGAGGGGGACATGCAAGGAAAATAAAAATAGCATTTTAGCTTGTACATGATTGGATGATACTAGGCAACAAACACGAACATAGTGACGTTTCAACGTACTGACGACACTTCAAAAGAGGACATTCAATTACTCTAGCGCCACCCTTTGGTCAACTTCTGTATTGTTGGCTGATCTTTTGCATTGGTTCTGAGCATGCGTGTTTGTACTTTGTACAAAAGTCCGATGGTTTTGTGTACACACGATCGGACTTTGCTCCATCGGACTTTTGTTGCCAGAAAGTTTGTCCGTTCGCACAGCCAACAAAAGTCCGATGAAAACCGAAAAAGTTTGTCCGATGGAGCGTACACGCGGTCGGATGTTGCCTTAAAACAGCTAATTTGCATGTTTGTTGTCAAAAAGTCCGATCGTGTGTACGGGCCTTTTGATTTAGAGCGACTGCACTTCCAAGTGCACTTTCAGTGCAAAGTGGATTTGCCTTTCGTAAATAACCCCCACTATGTCTCTCCTGTATTAAAATTCCATTACCTGTCTGCACACATGTAGCGCTCATTGTATACATTTTGGCAATGCTGAGATGAAAGAACTCCAACGCATGTGTGGGAGTGACGTCAACTTAGCCAGACCAATGAAAATAGCCGAGTATCAGTACATGGTAGCCGATCCAGCCGAGGATGACAACAGCTGGTGTAGTCCGGCAGTTACCATGCATGCTGCAACACACATGGAGCAGTGTATATCCAGCCTTAGGGACAGGGGTGCTTCAACACAAGTAAAAGCACTTCCCCACTCCTGTCATTGTTCTTTCAGAATTCTTTACCCTTTTCCAGGCACATTTCCAAGTCTACAATAAGATGCATAATGTTGAGAACTGGAGTGGAACTTTAGCCAGCATCCTCCTCCCCCAATAAAAAACAAATGTGTATTTCTGTCTAAAGAAAAATCCCAGATCTGAACCATATAGATCGGATAGAAAAAAATAAATCTATCAAAAAAGTGACCCATGAGCGGCTGGCATTACAAAGGCTCCACAGGGGGGTACAACAAGCCATAGAAATAAATAAATAAATAAATATATATATATATATATATATATATATATATATACACACACACACACACACACACACACAATACCAAGGTGGGACACCTCTGCCGTATAGCCGATTTCCTTACACAGGATTACATCTGATGTGGCACTCCTTTTCTCCACCAGATATATATAAAACCAACTGCAGATGCAATCTCAATTTAACCACTTGCTTACTGGGCACCTAAACCCCCCTCCTGCCCAGAACATTTTTCAGCTTTTAGCGCTGTCCCTCTTTGAATGACAATTGCGCATGTCATACAACACTGTAACCAAATGACATTTTTATCATTTTTTTCCCACAAATAGAGATTTCTTTTGGTGGTATTTGATCACCTCTGCATTTTTTATTTTTCGTAAAATTTTTTTTTAAAAAGACCAACTTAAAAAAAAAAAATACAAAAACGTTTTATATTTTGTTAATAAATTTTGCAAACTGGTAGTTTTTCTTCTTCATTGATGTACGCTGATGAGCACTGATAAGCTGCTCTGATGGGCACTGATAAGGCGACACTGATGGGCATTGATAGGCGTCACTGGTGGGTACTAATGGGCATTGATAGGTGGCACTGAAGGGCACTAATAGGTGGCACTGATGGGTGGCAGTGATGGGTGGCAGTGATTGGCGCCACTGGTGGGCATTGATAGGTGGCACTGATTGCTGGCACTGAAGTAACGTGGGCACAGATTGGTGGGCACTGGCAGGCGGTACAGGTGGGCACATAAGAGGCTAGTGATCGGCTGTCAGAGTGAGAAGAAAAAAAAAAAGATTACTGATCTTCTGTTTACATCACGTGATCAGCGGTCATTGGCTGGCAACCGATCACGTGGTAAGGGCCTGGGATCGGCCCCTTACTCAGATCTGTGATCACCCGAGTCTCATTGATTCAGGTGATCGCGCCTTCAGGGGGGCCTGGTGAGCCTGCAAATTGGAGGACGTCAATAGATGTACTCCCGGCAAAGCAGATCCGCGCTGTAGCCGTCATTCAGCTATAACACGGCTCTGAAGGAGTTAAGTTGAATTCCTTTACGAATATAAAAGTTACAAGCAACTGCATAGTTTCGATGCATGAAGACTGAAGTAAAGGAATTTGAATTATACTGAGATTGCATCACCAATTTTATATATAAGTGTAAGGCTGACCGCAGGTACCGTAGCTAGTCGCCATTGTCACTCTAGGGCAGTGATGGCAAACCTTGGCACCCCAGATGTTTTGGAACTACACTTCCCATGATGCTCCACTACACTGCAGAGTGCCAGAGCATGATGGGAAATGTAGTTCCAAAACATCTGGGGTGCCAAGGTTCGCCATCACTGCTCTAAGGTCTCTGCTAAAATGATATATATAGGGATTCTACGTAATTTTCTAGCAAAAAATACAGATTTTTAACAAGCGTCAGCAATCAGCTTAGTCTTGAAATTTTTAAATACCACCAAAAGAAAGCTCTATGTGTGTGAAAAAAAAATAAAAATATGCTAAAAATGTCATAAGGGTACAGTGTAGCATGACTGCGCAATTGTCCTTCCAAGTGTGAGAGAGTTGAGGCTCTGTTCACATTGGTGCGATACTGCCACCCTGCGAATCCTCTGTGGGTTCCCGCATGGCACCTGACTCGCAGGCAGTTCACACTGTTGTATGCCAACAGCTGGGAGTCTCAAAACAAAGTTAATGACACTCCCGGGTTCACATATCGCAGTGCCAACTGTTAATTTGGACAGGAATCGGATCGCATTGCATTGGGTGTGAACACCCGTACGATCCGATTCTGGTGCGGACCACAAAAAACGTCCTGTGCGAGTTTGGTCCGTATACAAATTCAGCCATAAAATCTGTATGGCTGAAATGGCACCGCACAGACGTGGCATGCGATTTGCACTGAGGATCACATGTGTATCGCACCAGTGTGAACCAAGTGTACAAGCTGAACATTGGCCTGGGCAGGAAGGGGGTGAAAGTGTTGAGTATTGAAGTGGTTAAAGTAAGCGCCCATTTCCTCACCATGCCTGGGAAATACTGAAGAGCAAGTAGAGTTCTGAGAATACAACACACAGGATCCCAAAGACTTCCATCTTTAGGGAGACCACAAAGCCCAGCATGCCCTCCCCACAGCACACATGCAGCAAGCTCTGACATTCCACGCATGCGTACTGCGAGCGGTGACGTCGTCCCAGCATTCCTTCCTAAATGACCGCCTTCAGGGGGGGGTGGAACAAGCCGTGCAACGTCATCACCAAGGCACGACTGAAATTCCACTGACTGTGGTGACAGAGAGCACCCGGCGTAGCGGCCGCCATGTACCCAATCACCGGCCGCTCCTCAGAGCCGCGCTTATCTAAGCAGAAGAGACGAGAGCGCCATCGCAGTCTTTGAAGAAGGAGACGAGCGGGCGTGGCTATACCGAGAGGCGTGGCTGAATCTAAGGCGTGGTGATTGAGTCGAGTCGCTGGTTGGGCGTGTCCAGTGGCTGCGCTTTGCCGGGGGTGGGCGGGGCGAGGCTGGTCGGGCTGTCTGTGGTCAGTTGAGCTGGGCGCTCCGGGCGGTGTGTGGCTGAGGAGGGAGCGCTGGAGGCGGCGAGGACACACAGGACGGAGCCGGGGGAGCCTTCAGGTGAGTGCTCCAACCTACCTATTCTATATAGAGCCTGGCACAGGAGGGGGGACTCTCCCACAATGCTGTGCGTGAGGCCTGCGGGGCTGACAGGGCAGGAGCCCCTCACTACAGGAGACACTCTGCCTACCAAGCACAGTCTATAGATCTGTCTGTGTGTGTGACATATACAGAGCCAGGGGAGAATGGGCATAGCAACCAATCAGCTTCTATCTTCTGCTTCATCAGTTAGGTTTTGGGATTGAAAGCTGGGTGCTGATTGGTTGGCATGTACAGCTGCTCACAGATTGGATAGATTTCCCTCACTGTGTGTACATAGTCTGTGGTTGTATGGTATGAACAATTGGGGGAGGGGGGGGGGGGGATTTATCAGAGGCAGAGCAGTTGTGCCAATCAGATTGTGTTATTAACTGAGCAAGCTCAAGCTAGAAGCTGATTGGTCTGTACTGTAGTCTGCATACAATTTGAAAGCTGGGTGCTGATTGGTTGGCATGTACAGCTGCTCCCAGATAGGATAGATTTCCCTCGCTGTGTGTGAACATAGTCTGTGGTTGTATGATATAAGTAATGGGAGGGGGAGAAGTGGAGCAGTTGTGCATAGCAACCAATCAGATTCTGTCATTCTTAACTGAACAAGCTCAAGCTAGAAACTGATTGGTCTGTATACAATACACTATTTGATTGGGTGACAGCTGTTCCTGGTGTACAGTAAGGCCTCGGTCACACCTTTGCGTTCCAGGAATGTACGCAGAAATGTGCAACTGGATTATTTCCTAATGGTACCTGGAATGATGGCCAGGGGATAACAGGTGCCAGGGCTTCTTTGTTGTGCATAGGACAGGCCTATAAAGATGAAGTGGATGCCCCATGTTGTCACATGACAAACGTGTGACTAAAATGTGTCATGTGAATGAGACCCCAAGGCAGGCTGTGTCATAGGATCTCCGCTATCTGCCTCTTTTATCCAGCTTACCTTTAGACCCCTTTCACACTCAGGCAGTTTTCAGGCGTTTTAGCGCTAGAAATGGCGCCTGAAAACTGCCTCCTATTCATTGCAATGGGTGCTTTTACACCCGGGTTGTGCGCTCCCAAAATGCCCCTGCGCTCCGTAAGCACTGCAATACTGGAGTTTTTAACCCCTTCTTTGGGGTTAAAGGCACCCCGCTAGCGGCCGAAAAACCCTGCTTAAACAGCGCTAAAGCACCACTAAAACAAGTGCGGAAGGGGCCTTATACAGGTACAATAACTTGATTTTTGCTGATAAAATAAAATTTGTTTTCTTCTCATCGTAATTGGCCACATACAGGCTTGGAGGGCAAGATGGAGTGACGTAAATAGTTGGGGTTTAATTGCCACTGCTATGTTTTTAGTAAACTGAAGTCAGACTGTGTAGTAAATAACACACACACACACACACACACACACACACACACACACACACACACACACACACACACACACACACACCCCTACACCTTTTATGACCACCCAGCTAAAATTGAGTAGGTTCCACTTTTGCCACCAAACCAGCCCTGACCCGTGTCCAGACATGGACTCCACTAGACCTCTGAAGGTATGCTGTGGTATGACACCAAGCTGTCAGTAGCAGATCCTTTAGGGCAGTGATGGCAAACCTTGGCATCCCGATGTTTTGAAACTACATTTCCCATGGTGCTCAACTACACTGGAGAGTGCATGAGCATCATGGGAATTGTAGTTCCAAAACATCTGGGGTGCCAAAGTTTGCCATCACTGCTTTAGGTCCTGTAAGCTGCGAGGTAAAAACACCTCTGTAGATCGGACTTGTTGGTTCAGCATGACCAATAGATGCTCGATGGATTGAGATCTGGAGGCCAAGTGCCTTCTTCCCTTAGTACATCCTGGTGCCATCTCTTTCCCAGGTAAGTGATGCACTTGATGTAAAAGAAAATGTGTTTTATCAGACCAGGCCACCATCTTCCATTGCTCTCTGGTCCAGTTCTGATGCTCACGTGCCCATTGTAGGCGCTTTTGGCTGTGGACACGGGTCAACATGGGCACCAGTCTATGGCTGCATAGCCCCATACACAACAAAACAACAATGTCAATTTTTTCTCCTTTCAACCTATGAACTTCAGGGACAACATGTTTACTTGCTACCTAATATATCCCACCAACTTTCAGATGCCATTGCAGCAAGATAATCAATGTTATTCACTTTACCTGTCAGTGGTCATACAATTATGGCTGATCAGTGTGTGTGTGTAATATATAATATTACATACACGCACACATTTTTTATATTATATTTTGTCTCTTATCATACGTGTGTTGTGGCTGTTCCTCTATTTTGCTCTTCCTCAGTTTATAATCCTAGGGCTGGAATCACACCGTTGTGGTTTTGGCCGGTGCTTGTTCCTTGGAGATCAGTGGAAATGCATGAAAACGCACAGCAATGTGCATTGTATGCTGCTTGATGCTCTTCCAATGATTTTATTGGAAATTGTATCCGGCAAAACAAATGCACCAAACACAAAATATGAATGGGTCTCACCACTTATAATGCTTTATGCCTAAAATCACTTCAGCAGCATGATATCCCGGGAAAGGATTTGGGAATGTTGGCACTTGTATGTAGGCAGAGATATTGGGGAAGTGTGTATAGGCTTTGTGTGTCCTACATGTATGCTTGTGTGTGCGTTTTGGCCTCATTCACATTTGCAGTAAAAAAAACTCCAGTTTTTTTTTTTTTTTCAACCACCCACCTCCAAAATGAATGTGGCGGCCGCTCAGGTAAGCACACATTGCCGCGATGAGAAGCATCATAGTTAGCCAGTTTTAACTATGCTTGTTGAGTTTGACAAGCAGCACTTCCTGTCATGCTTGCCCATTGAACTCAATGGTACCAACCCACAACCATGAGCCAAATGCTTGGCTTGTGTTTGCTGCGCAGTAATTTAATGCAAGATCCCTTGGCTGGGGAAAAAATCGCAGTGGCTTAAGGAAGAATTCATGAGCTTTAAAGTCTCATCACATGTTCATACATTCATTTCTAAATACCTGAATTAAAGTGGAATTAAAATGTTTAAAAATGTTCCCACCCCTTTCCTGCTACATATCCTGCCTAACATGTGTATACATAGCTTTCTAGTCCACTCTGTTCTGGTCATGTGATCTTGCAGCTCCAGCTTTCCTTATGCCCCGTACACACGTTCCGATTATCGTACGACAGATCGTTCGCATTTTGTGGCATACAACTAAGTGCAAAATGTGTGAAAGATTTTTGTCGTACGATTCTGGAAAAATCTTCCACTGTGCGTAGCTACGTATTTTCAATGATGTCAAATACGTGTGACCCCCTGTGTCCTGGTTTATTTTCGTGTTTCCGAGCATGCGTGGTGTTTGTCGAATGACTTTTATCGGATGCATACTGTACTGATTACACGATTGTCGTACGATGGGCTATCGTCCGACCAAAGTTTTCCTGTTTGTCCCTTCAGATTTGGTTGGACAGACTGTCGTGATCGGCTGTCGAAAGCTGCGTACTAACGATCAGATTATCGAACGATCTGTCCGAAAGCGACTTTTGTCATCCGATATCCGGGAACGTGTGTACAGGGCATTGGTGTTGGGCTGGAATTACACTTTAAAGCAAAGCTCCACCCAAAAGGGGCAAGCGCCGCTTGTTTGCACCCGCCCACCCTCCACTGCCGCACTTTTTTTGGGGGAAGCGTGTACCTGGTTTTGACAGGTACCGGCTCCCACTTCCGGCTCAGATGTTCGTGGCGATCTATGAGCATGTGGGCCCCCCCCCCCCCCCCCGCAGCCTTCTGGAACACTTGCAGGTCCCAGAAGACTACGGGACTATTCACAAAATGCAGAGCAACCCGCGCATGTGCAGTAGGTATCCGCCTGTGAAGCCAGTTTCCCCTGCTTACGGTACAGGGGCCTGCACCCAAAGCCGATTGAAAAATCGGTTCACGTGCCGCCATTGTGGGATCCCTGGACAGGTAAGTGTCCTTATATTAAAAGTCATCAGCTGCAGTATTTGTAGCTGCTGACTTTTTTTTTTTTTGGTGGAAGGGCTGGAGCTCTGCTCTAAAGAGGAGCTCAAGTCTCCCAATTTTTTTTTTTTTTAAAGTTAGCAGTGACAAATATTGTAGCTGCTGACTTTAAAATTTTAAGACACTTACCTGTCCAGGGATCCTGCAATGTCGGCACCCCAGCTGATTTTTAAAATTTTTTTTTTTTTTTTTTTCCATCTGACTCTCGGGTACTGCTGCCACCATTCTTTGTAAGGAGGGGGGCAAACTTCTGGGGGACCTCGCAGTGGGTACAGGTACCTGTCAAAAACGGGTACCCCTTCCCCCCAAAAGGTGCCAAATGTGGCAGTGGAGGGGGGAGGCAGCAAACAAGCGAAGCGTCCCCTTTTGGGTGGAGCTCTGCTTTTAACATCCCTAATGAAGCAATATTGAAATGTTAAGAAAATCTCTTTATTCTTTTCTTTCTCTGCCCATCCTTTGATAGAAAGCCAATTTGGGGGCACTATTAACCTTAAACTCAGATGCCATTGCCCTCTGTATAGTGGGCACACCTGGTGGAGGGGGACTGTCTTGGCTAGAGGGCTCCCATCAAGTTCCCCCTGCACCACTTCCTTTGTCTGTGTTGCTAGGAAGTTGGTGGCTGGGAATCACATAATCATTAGTTGCTATGGTGCTGCCGGTTTCCTGTCTCCTAGCAACCAATAACAAAGAGGGGGTGTAACGAGGGATCTGACGCACCCTCCCCCTGCATACCTAGTGCTGGTACTTGCTTCAGGGAAGCGCCTGATTCTTGAGGCAAGCATTGTCAGTCATAGTTATTATTCTTCTCATTGCTAGATGCATGGTCCCAAGTAGTGTGGGAGGGCAAATTAGAAACATAGTACAAGGGACTACATGCACTTTATTTCTTGGGGGACAGGAGAAAAAAAAAAAGTGGGGTGATAGAAGTCTAACCACACTGGTGATTTTCTGTTGCCTGAACTTGCCATTGAAGAAGCTGAAGCTTCTGTTGCTGTTTGTTGTGATAAATGACATCCATTCATGTTACTAACTTCTACAATTGATGTACTCTTAGTGGCTGATCAGGACTACAAGCGGTGTCATTAAAAATGATAGATGGTAGCTAATTGCTACAGAGTTGTGGTTCTTGTGTAGTGCCGCGCTGAGTACCGGTTTGTATAGCATTGTGTTTTGCATGAATGTTGTGTTCATATTGCCAATAAAGGCTGCATTGCAGGTCCATCTTCTGCATGGTTTAAACTACAACACACATCAGTCACGTAGCCTACATACCAGGCTTGTGATGTTGTCTGTAAGTGTTTCCATTTGTTGACAAAGATTGTAAATTGTGATTTTTTTTTTGTGCCCTGTGAGAGTAGCAATTGTCCTCTCCCTAATTCCTGCATAATTTCACAAGAGTTGACTGCCCTTACTATACTCAGAAGAGGAAGAGTATAGCATTGTTTCCCCTAGAGGCAGGAAACCGCTCGAGACATGAAATAACTTACATTTTTGTTTTTTTTTACTTGTTGTCTAAAGTTTTATATTTGTAGGCTATAGAAAATAACATTTTCCTTTTTAGGTTCTAATACCCTTTAGGCTCGGTTCACACATATGTGAGAACCCGTGCGATTTCCCGCATCGCAGGTCACCCACCGGTGGTTCACATGCCAACCGCTGCAGGTGTCAATACAAAGTTAATGACACCCCCAGATCGGTGTGCATATCGCAGTGCAAACTGTCAAATGTTTCAGGAATCGGATCACATGGGTGTGACCACCCATGCGATCCGATTCCAGTGCAGACCAAAAAAAGTGTCTTGCACCATTTTGGTGCGAACGCAATGCGATTTTCAGCCATACAGTTAGTATTTGCACCACGCAGACATCGCATATGATCTGCAGAGCAATGCGATGCCAATCGCATGCAATGTCTGTGATCACACTAGTGTGAGCCCAGCCTTAAAGTGGTTCTAAAGGCAGAAGTTGTTTCACCTTAATGCATTCTATGTATTAATATAAAAAGAACCTGTGTGCAGCGCCCCCCCCCCCCCCCCCCCCCCCATGTGAGGTATCGCCGCGAACGTTAGAGCGAGAGAAATGATTCTAGCCCTAGAACTCCTCTGTAACTCAAAATGGGTAACCAGTAAAACATTTTAAAGCGTTGCATATGGGGATTTTTAAGTACCGAAGTTTGGCGCCATTCCACGAGCGTGTGCAATTTTTAAGCCTGACATGTTGGGTGTTTATTTACTCGGGGTAACTTCATCTTTTACATTATGCAAAAAAAATTGGGCCAACTTTACTGTTTATTTATTTATTTTTTTAAAGCACGAAACAGTTTTTTTTAAAAAAAAAAAAAAAAAAAAACGTTTGAAAAATTGCTCCGCAAATACCTGCGAGATAAAAAGTTGCAATGGCCGCCATTGTATTCTCTAGGGTCTTTGCTAAAAAAAAACATATATAATGTATGGGGGTTCTATGTAATTTTCCAGCAAAAAAAATATGATATTTACATGTAGGAGAGAAATGTCAGAATTTGGCCTGGTTGGTAAGTGGTTAAAATGCAAATCAATTTATGACTTTTTTGAAATGCGTTTTTCTGGATTTTGTTATTCTGTCTCTCACTGGTAAAATAAACCTACCATTAAAATTAGACTGATCATTTCTTTGTCAGTGGGCAAACATACAAAATCAGCAGGGGATCCAATACTTTTTTTCCCTCACTGTATAGGTAGTGTAAATCTCTCCTAAATGTGCACCATTACATTACATCATCCAGTGACATCACTGGCGCATGCACCACCGTGCCATTCCTTCAGAACCCTGCGCCGTGAATGGCGGGAGTGACGTCATCATGGCTCAGGCCAGTCATAGCCGGACCCCGCGACCCCGGAAGCAAGGTGGGTGAAGATGGATGTGGCTGCAGTGCTGACATCACAGCGCTGGAACAGCTTTGTTTTAAGGTAAGTTTCACATAATGTGCTAGTATGCGATGCCGCTTCGTGCTCCAGTCTGAACCCTGGCATACGCTTCAGGAGGTGAATTTTTCTTAGAGGTTGTAAACCTCAAAAAAAAAAACCTGCAAGACAAAGTCATAATGAGCGAATATGTATCGCATACTAGCTCATTATGAAATACTTACCTTTTAGAATGAAGCCCTGCAGCGGCTCCCACACAATGCTGACATGGCAGACCTCTTTCCCCGGAGTACTTCCGGGTTCGTGGGCTCCAGTGCTGTGATTATCCGGAGCTGCGATGACATCACTCCCGTGTATGAGCGCGGGAGCCGCCAGTGACAGCACGGGCCCTGAAGAAACTGCACGGGCGGCCGTTTCTTCAGAGCGCATGCGCAGATGATGTAATCCACGCAGCAGACAGTAAATGCCACCTAAACGGTGCAAGTTTAGGAGATATTTACACTACCTATAGGTAAGCCTCATTTATAGGCTTTACCTATGGGTACAAAAACGCCAGGGGAGTTTACGTCCTCTTTAAAGCAAATCTGTCGGTTCCTTAAGTCTTTTTGAGGACTTGTAGAGTTTGAAATCTTGGTGCAAAAATTGTAAAACCTACCGTCATAGACTAGGCCTGGTCTGTTTCCTTCTGCTTCTTCTCATTGGTCAGTAAGGCTTCATGTACACTTAAACTACTTTTGACTGCCGGCCACGGAAAAACGCAATATGTGGCAAAACTACACTGCAGTTTTACTGCGTTTGGCAGCCGGCGGTCAAAACGGTCCAATCCTGAACGCGATTGTTCCGCTTTCAGGAGATGCAGCAGCTCCTAAACGATACATAAGCTTTTATGGAGTTGAGTTTAGGAGGTTTGGCAAAAAAAAGTCAAACTCCTAAACTCAAATTTAGGAGCTGCCAGTGTACAGATTGCCTTTCATATTGATGACCAATCCTAAATTTTACTGCAACAGTCAAGATTTACCTGTATTTTTGTATCTGATTGTTTTGATTTGCAGTTTTCCCCTGAAGATAAAATTGTAATGACTTTTTTTCCAGCATATGCATGGTTGTAATTGTTTAATGTGTACTCCTTATATGTGGCGGTTTGTGTGGTAGCATATGGAAAATCTGCAAAACCATTGCCATTTTTTAGAAATGTCACCTTTTTAAAGCAGTGTTCTAGTCAGCAACTACAAACACTGCAGCTGCTGACTTTTTTAATAAGGGCACTTACCTGTCCAGCGAGCCCGTGATGTCAGACCTCCGAGGCCGATCTTCCATTGGATCGGTTGCTGGCGCCGCCATGGCAACTAAGGGAAACCGGCAGTGGAGCTTTGCGGCTTCACTGCGCGTTTCCTACTGCGCATGCTCGAGTCGCGCAGGGCTTTATGAATGGCCCCGTTGTCTTCTGGGACACACACAGCCGAAGAGGAGGAAGTGACGGAACAGCTCCACGGACTAGGAAGACTGCATAGCAACAGGGGTTTCTGTTAAGTTTAAAAAAAAAATAAAAAATGTTTTATTTATTTCAAAGAAAATTTTAATGTATAAATGTTGTTTAGGGTGGACCTCCGCTTTAACTACTTTGAACTTTTGACCTGAGGTAACCTTAGAAACAACAAAATGTGACTAAGCACAATGCGCTATAGTGCATCTAAACTCGTAAAAAGAATAGACAGGCATATGGCAATCTAGGAAGTCCCCTGTCGAGTTCCAAGCTGCTAAGCCTTGGGTTGCTTGTGACAGTTGTCATCTTCCAGGGATAGATTTCCCTGTTCTTTTTCTGCATAGTGCATCAACAATATCATATAGTGTGTGTGTGTGTGTGTGTGTGTGTGTGTGTGTGTTTCTATCTCTCTCCCCCCAATAAAACTTGATTATCGACGTGGACATAATAAAAAAATAGAAACATGCTCAAAAGTTTGCATACCCTGGCAGGGATCCTGAAATTTTGGCATTAATATTGAAAATGCCTTTTAATTAGGGATAGTGATCATACGAAGCCATTTATTATCACATAGTTGTTGCGCTCCTTTTTTAAAATAACTGAAATCACCCAAATGTGGCCCTGATCAAAAGTTTGCATACCCTGGAATGTTTGGCCTTTGGTACAGACACACAAGGTGACACAAACAGGTTAAAATGGCAATTAAATGTTAATTTCACAGATGTGGCTTTTTAAATTGCAATCAGTGTCTGTGTATAAATAGTCAATGAGTTTGTTAGCTCTCACATGGATGCACTGAGCAGGGTGTGTGAGCTCTAAAGTCACAGGGAATCTTGTTAAACTTGATGGCAAGATTAATGCAGCATGTTATCAGGAATTATTGGCGGACAATTTGCATTCTTCTGCATGAAAGTTGCGCATGAGATGCTCTTGGACTTTCCAGCATGACAATGACTCTAAGCACAGGGCAGAGTTGACCCTCCTGTGGTTACAGCAGAAAAAGGTGAAGGTTCTGGAGTGGCCATCAGTCTCCTGACATTGAGGGCTAGTTCACACCATAGAAACGCAGTCCGGATATGTTCTGAAAGAGTTTTCTGCAAATGCATTTTTGATAGTTTTTTGGTGCGTTACAGTGTTTTTTTTTTTTTTTTTTTTCCTCCTTTTTTTCGTTATCTTAAATGACGTGTGTGCAAGTGCATTTTTGATGTGTTGAGGTGGGTTCTGGTGTGTTTTTTTTCTGCGTTTTTTTTTTTTTCAGTGCAGAAAAAATACAGCATGTTCTACATTTTTTCTGAAACTGACTGCACTGGTGTGAACTATGCCATTGAGAACAATATAACCTACTATCCATGCATTTTTGATACAGAAAAAACACACTGGACTGCATGTGGTGTGAACCGGCCCTAAAATCATCGAGCCACTCTGGGGAGATGTCAAATGTGCGATCTATGCAAGACAATAAATGAGTTTGCATGAACAAAAAATGGGTAGTGGTGCTGCTAAATGGTATGAGATTTAATACATTAGTCCATCAATAAGTCCTTGAAGTGGATACTCAGTATATGTGGAGGGGGAGCGATGAAGAGGGGAGACCTGTATAGATTATTTTAGAAGTCCAAAACAACCTTGGCTGCCCTTGAGGGGGGAGTTGAAAGCAGACTCCAGATATGCAAATGAGAAGAGTAACATCGGCGCCTCTTGGTTAGAATTGTAAACATAATGATACAGGTGCATTATCCACTTCCATGGAGGTTACACTGGTGGGTTGCAACGGCAATGCAGCCCACCAGTGACGTCATCACGCCCGGCACCGTGTTCCAGCCCTCACCATCGGCTTTATCCAAGCCTCGGTTTCATCACTGTGGTCCCAGAGATCCTGCTGGCTAGAAATTCTCCCCCAATGGCAGGAAAATCAGCTGATCGGAACGCCACGCCAGTGTGGATGGACTCCTGCCTTACTTCCTTAACCTCCATAGAAGTGGATAATGCACCTGTATCATTAAAATGTTCACAGTTCTAACCAAGAGGCGCCTGTGTTTATCTTCTCAATGACTTTGCATGACCCTAGACAACTATATTATATTATATTATAATTTGTGTGTGTGTAATTAATATAAAAATTACTACACAAGCCATTTTATATATTAAAGTGGTTCTCAAGGCTGAAGCTTTTTTTTAGCTTTGTGCATGAAGGTGAAAAAACCTGTGCCGCTCCTCCGTAATACTTACCTGAGCCCCATCTCGATCCAGTGCAGTGCATGAGAGCAGCGTCTTTCCCAGGTCTCTCCCTCTTTATTGGCTGAGATGATGCAACAGGAGCTATTGGCTCCCACTACTGTCAATCACAGCCAGTGAGGAGGGAGTGGGGGTGGGGCTGAGCTACGTTCTCTGTTTTTTATGGGCACATCGCTGGCTCAAGAGCGAGCATGCTGTGGGGCACTCAGCAAGAGGAAGGGGCCCAGAGTGCCAGCGGGGGGATCCGAGAAGAGGAGGATCGGGGCTACGTATAACGCGTTGTTTTTTTATTTAAACAGGGCTTGACAAATCCCAGGCGCCATGGCGACTAGAAAATGCATCCTGGGCTTTTGGAAGATCATTCCCAGACATGAGCCATTCCTATTCCACGATGCCCTGGACATGCAGTTTCTGGCTCCTGGAAGCTGGTTGCCAACTGTGCGCCCCCCTGTGCACCCATCAGCTCTGTGATTGCTTTGCCATTTTGGGCCATTTACCTTGTGATCGGCTGTTAACTTGCAGCTGATCACATTGTAAACAGACGGAATTGCCGGCTATCTGCAGTACTTTTCTCATGTGCTGTCAGTGTGAGAAAAGGAAAGCCAGTACCCGGCAATTGTGACAGGCTCATTTACACTTATAATCAGTTTCCATCATTGCAGTCTCATCAGCGAAGAAGAAATTACTTTTTTGATACATTTTCTAACAAAAAGTACAAAAAATGTTATATTTTTAACAAAAACCCCCAGTGGTGATTAAATACCACCAAAAGAATGCTCTGTCTCATGGTTACAGTGCTGCATGACCGTGCAATTGTTGTTCAAAGTGTGACAGCGCTGAAAGCTGCAAATTGTCCAGAAGGGGGTGAACGTGTCTTTAACCACTTCCCACCCGGCCACTGTACATATATGGCCGTGTGGGAGCCGTCTACTTCTGAATGGACGTTCCGGGACGTCCTTCAGAAGTAGAGGGATCGCGCGCGTGCCCGCGCGGTGGCGCGATCCCGATGCGGCCGTGTCACCCGGACACGGCGCATCTCGGATCGGCAGGAGGGCTCGGTGATTGGCCCTCCTGATCACATGACGGCCGTGTCGAATCACAGCCGTCATGTGATGTAAACAAACAGCCGGTTGCTAGGCAATCGGCTCTCCTCTACTCACACGGAAGTCGTCGGTGAGGAGAGCGGATCGCTGCAGCCGGCTGGTGATCAGTGAGTATTAGCTGTTTTTTTTACTCACTGATCACCAGTCTAGTGTCCCCACAATAAAACACACATGTCCCCAAAACACATATGTCCCCAAATAATAAAAACACATGTCCCTCACATATGTCCCAGTAAAATCACATGTGTCAATGATTTTCTGCACACATATGTCCGTGATCACCTGCACACATATGTCCGTGATCACCTGCACACATCTGTACATGATCATTTGCGTACATATGTCCGTGATCACGCGAACCAATTATTATACACTTAACGGAATTTTTTTTACAAAAAACATGTAGCAGAATACATTTTGGCTTAAATTTATGACCAAATTTGATTTTATTGGATTTCTTTTAAAAAAAAAGAAAGGAGAAAATATTGTTGTTTTTCAAAATTTCCGCTATGTTTTCGCTTCTATCGCAAAAAATAAAAAACGGAGTCGCGAATAAATACCACCAAACTAAAGTTCTATTTGTGCGAACAAAATGATAAAAAATTCATTTGGTTACAGCATTGCATGACCGCGCAATTGTCATTGAAAGTGCGAGAACGCTGAAAGCTGAAAATTGGTCTGGGCAGGAAGGGTGTTTAAGTGCACAGTAAACAAGTGGTTAATATCTTAAATAAAATTTTTTTTTTTTTTTTTTTTTTTTTAGTTCTGCTGCTTTCCAGCAGCAGAGCTAAATGTGTGTGTGTGTGTGTGTGTGTGTGTGTGTGTGTGTGTGTGTGTGTGTGTGTGTGTGTGTGGTTTTTTTTTTTTTTTTTCTTCACATACCTCTGTGTATTTGTGTGTAAACCTGTGTCATGCATCTGTAAAGATGCACATCAGGGCTACATAAGGAGTTTTGTCATTTTAAAATAAAGCTTTGTTAGTAAAAAAATAAATAAAAATAAACGGTCTGTTTTTAGCTGGCTCTTAGATTTAAATCAAATTAGTCAATCACTGTGCTTTACAATCACTGTAATGTTATTAAATACAATTTCATATCTGCAGCTGCTGTAAATTTTTTAAATTGGCAAAAAATAAATGTGTGATGTGCACTGCTGGTGTATGGAATGCCCCAGAAATGTTATTTCCAGCACTAAAATACAAGTTGAAACTTGGGCATCCCATGACAATTCATTTTTGGTGAGGAAAGGAATATGTGAAACAAGCAGAAGGTCTTTCAGGACAGAAAAAGGGGAGGGATCTGGTGCAAAGTTTGTTACCCAAAGGTTTTTATTTTTGTAAAATGTCAAGCCTTATTTTACATGCATGTTTTTGCCACTTTTATCCATTTTTACATAAGCTATTTGTAGAGAATGCTGTAGCAGCCCAAGAAATCACTTTTGGCATAACTCATTCTATTTGGTTAGCATTTTCTGCACTAGGTGTGTCCCTTCGGATGGTAGAAAGTTTTTAGAGTGGAATATTGTTCACTCCTAAACCTAAACCTATTCTTTCTAATGAAATCTGAGATTACGGTCAGATTACAGAATCCCAGTAGGGATTCAGTTTACTACTACACACGCTTCAATTATCGTACGACGTATCATTCGCATTTTGTTGCATAAAACTAATATCGAATACAACAGTGATAAATGTGCTCCTCAAAGTAAGATTTTTGCCGTCCGATTCTGGAAAAACCTTCCGCTGTGCGTAGCTATGTATTTTAAATGATGTCAAATATGTGTGACCCCCTGTGTCCTTCTGGTTTATTTTCATGTTTCCGATCATGCGTGGTGTTCGTCTATCGATTTTTAGCAGACGCATACTGTACTGGTTAAACGATTGTCGTACGATGGGCTGTTGTCCGAGCAAAGTTTTTTTCGTGTTTATCCCTTCGGATTTTGTAGCGGCGCCGGCATTCTTACTGTGGGCACCCGGCTGAGGCTTCACAGCCGGGCACCCACTGCGCATGCGCGAGCAGCACCGTGATACGCCACGCAGTCATCTGGGACCTGTCGCGTGTCCCAGATGACTGACTGCGCTGAGGGGAAGTCATGTCAGTGCCCGGGCATTGAAGGAGGCAGACTACGAGGGACCCCTTAGCAACAGGCATTTAGAGGTGAGTAAAATTTTTTTTTTTTTTATGAATTTTAAGCAATTTTTAAATTTTTGGTGGAAACACCACTTTAATGACGCCCCCAGATCAGTTTGCGTATTGAAGTGCGAATTTTCAATTCGGACAGGAATCGGAAAACAACGATTTTGTTCTTTCTTTCTTTCTTTCTTTCTTTCTTTCTTTCTTTCTTTCTTTCTTTCTTTCTTTCTTTCTTTCTTTCTTTCTTTCTTTCTTTCTTTCTTTCTTTCTTTCTTTCTTTCTTTCTTTCTTTCTTTCTTTCTTTCTTTCTTTCTTTCTTTCTCATAGTGGCCTAAACTGATGAAGAAAATTTTTTTGGGGAGATATTTATTATACAAAAAAATCTTTTATTTTATTTTTGTTTTATAGTGCATAAAATAAAGCTCTATTTGTTTGGGTACAGTGTCGCACGACCGCACAATTTTCAGTTAAAATTACGCAGTGCCGTATCGCAAAAAAATTGCCTGCCGAGGAAAGGGGAAACACTTCCGGTCCTTAAGTGATTCAATTATTTTTATAAAACTACATCTTAGGCCTCTTGCTTGAAAAAGAGCTAAAATACAGCCCATTAATTGTATTGTGCCTGTGCGCACAAACAAGCACCGGGCATTGTTTAGTAAAAAAAATAGAAAAATCTGCATTTTTGATCAGTACGGTAATTTAATGTCTCATGCTCACAAATACACGCAAGTGCGTACAAATGCACGCAAATGTCCATTAGCATATTGTACAGAGCAAGAACAAATTTGCACGAGTACACGACAACGTGCGAACGCGTATGTGTGTGTGTGTGTGTGTGTATATGTATGTATATATAGTATGTGTGTGTGTGTATATATATATATATATATATATATATATATATATATATATATATATATATATATATATATATATATATATATATTGATACAAACTAGAATGGAAACCAATCAAAAACTACCTTTTGTAGGAACACTGAGGTGCTTTTTATCTTCTGCATAAGACATGCATGTAGCTCACCTGATTGACTCCTAGTACTCCTCCTCCTTCTCTCACTCACTCCGTTTGAGTGATATTGAACAAGAGGCAAGTTTAAGTACTTAGGTCAGTTGTGTTTACCAGATACCTTTTTTTTTTTTTTTTTTTAAACCTATTTTATAAATGGTAGCTCCTTGCTTTTTTTTTTTTTTTTTTTTGCCTTGAATTCCTCCTGAGAGTCACCCATGTAGCCTTGGTCTGAGTTCTTCAATGAGTGTGTTGGGGATTGTACAGCTGTAAACTGGTTGCATTTAGCTACAGAGAAGTCAACTCCTGGCAAATAAAAGCGGATGTGTGAAACGCTTAGGAATGTGGATCCTTTTCTGTTCATGAGCCGCCCTTGAGTACTTCTGGGCACATACTCTCATGACATAGTGTCTTAAGAGACCCTTGTAATTAACCCTTCCTTAATAACGGGGTTGGCTGTTGTATAGTTCTTCACTTCTAGTTTTGATGTACGTATTAAATATTTCAACCTCCTAAAAGCACAATTTGGAAAGCTCAATAAGCAGCTGTAATATCTATACCCTGACCATATACCAGGCATATGTTGGAAAGCCTTGGCACGTATACTTGCTAGTTTTCAGGTTTGAGAAAAGATTTTGGTGTGCGTTTTTTTTGCTGGATATAGACTGCTTTGGCAAAATCTCCCCTTTTTACATAGGATTAAGGAGACTGAGATGATCTCCATGGTTGCACTATTGACCATTGGGAATTAGGCCTGGTTCACACTGGTGCGACATATACTTTGGGATGTGTATAAATCAATGGTTCCCCATGAGTGCCGTCTTAACTGGTCTGACACAAGTTGGTCCGACTTTGAAAAAGGTTCCTGTACTACTTTGGTCAGACTTGGGCATGATTTCAGCCCATTGATTTGAATTTAAGTCTTAAATGACCTGACTTGTGGCATGCAAAAAAGGTATGCCCCCCCCCAATCCAAACCCTTATCAAAGCATGCAGCCCCATGGGCCAAACCAGGCCACACGCCCTTAACGTGGGGTGGGGATGGGTGCTTTGAGGCAGGGGGGCTTTGCACCATGTTGGTGGAGTCAAGGGCATCTTCCCGACAACCCTGGGCGGTTGTGGGGGTCTGCGGGCAGGGGGCTTTTTGGAATCTGGAAGCCCTCTTTAACAAGGGGAGGCCCCCAAATCCCAGCCCCCTCCCATATGAATAAGTAGGGGGTAGCCCTACCCATTCACCAAAAAAAGTGTCAAAAATAACAGTATGCAGGTTTTAAAGTGTTTTTTATTAAAAATGAATTATGTCCCCTGTCGTAGCGCCAATTTGTCTTCTTTCTACGGTGATGTCTTCTACCTCCTCTGGTTCTTCTCCTGATGCTATCTCCCGCAGTTGTGCCAGCTTCGTTCTCTGACGGTTCTTATCTAAACATGGGGCATGGCCATCCGGTGACGTCATCCGGAGACCACACCCAATTATGATGTGTCCACCCCATCATGCCCCCCGGGCGGTGACGTCATAAAAGGGTTGGGGTCACCGGATGGCCATGCCCCATGTCTATATAAGAAAAAAAGAGCTGGCAAAACTGTAGGAGCAAGCACCAGGAGAAGAACCAAAGAAGAAGATATCGGCAGCAGTGGAAGAAGAACCAGAGGAAGAAGACATCAGCAGCGGAGGGGTAAGGACTGGAGGAGGAAGACTTTACCGGTGAAAACAGACAGGTTAGAGCTACAACGGGGGACATTCTTAATTTTTAATAAAGGACTTTAAAACCTGTATGTGCTGTTTTTATTTATTTTTGATACTTATTTGGTGAATGGGTAGGGGTACAATGTACCCCATACTCATTCACATGTGGGGGTGGGATCTGGGTGCCCCCCTGTTTAAGATCTTGAAAAGCCCCCTGCCCGCAGACCCCCCCACAACCACCACCCAGGGTTGTTGTTGTTGGTTGTATGTTTATTTCTCTTAAATTTTGGCGTGGGTTCCCCTTCAAGATTCATACTGGACTTAAAGGGGTTGTAAACCCTCATGGTTTTTCACCTTAATGCATTCTATGCATTAAAGTGGTGTTGCACTCAAAAAAAAAAAAAAAAAAACATTTGGAAATTTTTTTTTTTTAACTCGCCTCTAAATGGCTGTTGCTAGGGGGTCCCTCGTAGTCTGCCTCCTTCAGTGCCTGGGCTGGTGACATCACTTCCCCTCGGCGCAGGAAGGGCTCAGCTCTGCCTCCTCCCTCCTGTCAGTCATCTAGAATAAGGCTTACCTATAGGTAGTGGAAATATCTCCTAAACGTGCGCCGTTTACGAGATATTTCACTGGTATTCCCCTGGAAGTCGCTACTGCGCATGCGCAGGGAAGAAACGAACCTAAAGGCCGTTTCTTCCCTAGCATATGCCGTAGGTCGCGGCTCCCGTGCGCATGCGCAGGAGTGACGTCACGCGGCTCCGGCAAATCACAGAGCCGGAGTCCGCGCCCCCCGAAGGAAGAGGGCAAGAAGATGGATGCTGCTTACACAGGGGACGCCGCTGGATTCTTTTGCAGGTAAGTGGTACATAATGGGCTAGTATGCGATGCATACTAGCCCATTATGCTTTTCATTTGCAGGCTATACAGGGAGAAGAAGAGGAAGTAAAACCCATTAGGGTTTACTTCCTCTTTAATGCATAGTCTATGGATAATAAAATGTACATAGTTTGTCGCTGCTGCACAGGCTTGCGCAATGTTAAAGCATGACCTTTTTATATTTTACCAAACAATTGGTTATTAAATTATGTTTTTGCACAATAAAATTAAAGTGTATTTTTTTCCCCCCAAAAAAATGCGTTTGAAAAACAAATACCGTGTGACATAGAATGTTGCAGTGCCCACCATTTTATTCTCTAGGGTCTCTACTTTAAAATGTATGTTTTAGGGGTTCTAAGTAGTTTTTAGACAAAAAATACTGACGTGTAAAGAAATTGTCAGAAAATGCCTGGTCTTCAAGTGGTTAAAGCAGACTTTGCATACAAATGAAAGAAGAGAACATTTGGCAACCCCTCACTCTCCAAATAAAAACAATTGTATGCTAATGTGAAAACGCATGAAAATTAGAAAGCAGAAAGTGACTTGACATCCTGGCTTCCAGCCCTAGCCCTAGGCTCTGGTGATGTCGCAAGAGCTGAATGCATGCTTAGTTATTTCCTTTTTTTTTTCTTCTGCTTTTAAGCCGACCTTGCAGAAAAATGCAAGACATGCATATTAGCCCTCATGGGCCTGAATATAAAAAAATATATATATTCTAGGTTACAGTGAAAATAAAAAAAGGGTAGAAAAAAGTGTTGATGGGAAATCCAGAATATTGTAAAAAATTGTTATCCAAATCTTGTCACTAGAGCAAGAGGGGGGTTAATATATCCAATGGGATCAAATGTCTTGACAGAATGCCTTGTGAGATTTCCTATAATTTATTTTATTACAGGGCTTGACATGAAATCTGCTTTGAATGTGCGGCAATATGTAACGTGTATTGCAACCAATGTTCATTTGTAGACGTGTTTATACTTGTACATGTATGTGGGGGGCATTAGAAATAATTTTTTTGGGGAGGTTTTTATGTGCGTGGGTGTAACTTAAACTTAAACTCAACGGGGACCCAGAAGTGATGTCATACACGTTGCTTCCGGGTCAGGAACAAGATTGGGTGAGTGAACGTGTGTCCGCTCTCCTCCCTCCCCTGTACCCTGCGGCGCCCACTATGCTGGTCACCGGTCTGCAGATGGGCAAGCGGAGCCTGGGATACATAGCAGGGGGGACACTTTTAACTGCATGTGTGAAAGAAAATTAGCGTCAATGTAGAAAAAAAAAAACCTGCCTGGCGCCAGGCACTGCATGGGCGTCAGGCGATACAAATTGGGCATCCCTGCAGAAGTGAATGGGCTGACAAAAGCCCAGGCACCAGGACACAATTTTCTAGTCACCATTGTGACCTGGCGCCTGGGATTTGTTGAGCCCTGTTACGTAATGAGTAAAAGTTTGGATCTTACCCTAGCTACGGTTAACAATTTTCAGTGAATACACAAATATGTTCATGTGATGGTGGTGTTCATATTTATTGCCTGGCCTTTAGCTCCTCAGACAATGCATGGCAGCATAAATCTGGTTTTGGAGCCAACACTCCCATGCACATTGAAGACTACTGTTGCATGACCCTTGGAGGTAAGACCAATCTAATCTAAGGCAAATGGCACCTGTCCAGAATCGCCAAGGTTGTGGTGTTCCTGCCTTTGAACTGGCTCTGATCCTAGAAGTCACCATTTCTTGTTCCCTTGAACAAGTTAGGAGGTAGAGTGGCATGCTTTTCATGTCTTGGTCTTCTGCAGGGTTTTTCTCCTCCTCACTGCTTTCGCACAACTACAATCCGATGGCAAAATTATTGTTGAAACGCAAGTTCTGACATCCCCTTAGTTTTCCATTGTCCATGCCAATATTTTTGTGGTTTTGTTGCCCTTTATGTTCTCTTAGGATCTCTTAGGTTTCCTAAACATGAAATAGGCAGTTGTATGTACCCTCCAGAGGAAAGGAGACCTTCTAATGAGAAGCATTTACAGCAAGGCTTAGGATGCCACACCGTAATTCCACAAAGCTCCTGTGTACAGTGCCTTGAAAAAGTATTCATACCCCTTAACATTTTCAACTTTTTGTTATGTTGCAACCAAAAACGTAAATGTGTTTTATTGGGAATTTGTTATCAACCAACACAAAGTGGCACATAATTGTGAAGTGGAAGGAAAATAAGTGTTTTTTTTTTTCAAATTCTTTTATTTTTTTCCTTACAAATATCTGAAAAGTGTGAAGTGCATTTGTATTCAGCCCCCCTGAGTCAATACTTGTAGAACCACCTTTCGCTGCAATTACAGCTGCAAGTCTTTTTGGGTATGTCTCTGCCAGTTTTGCACATCTAGAGTGGAATTTTTGCCCATTCTTCTTTGCAAAATAGCTCAAGCTCTGTCAGATTGGATGGAGAGTGTCTGAACAGCAATTTTAGAATCTTGTCACAGATTTTCATTTGAATTTAGATCTGGACTTTGACTGGGCCATTCTAACACATGTATATACATTTGATCTAAACCATTCCATTGTAGCTCTGCCTGTATGTTTAGAGTCGTTGTCCTGCTGGAAGGTTAATCTCTGCCCCAGTCTCAAGTCTTTTCCAGCCTCTAATAGTTTTTTTTGTAAGATTGCCCTGTATTTGATTCCATCCATCTTCCCATCAACTCTGACCAGCTTCCCTGTCCCTGCTGAAGAAAAACATCCCCACAACATGATGCTGCCACCACCATGTTTCAAGGTGGTGATGGTGTGTTCGGGATTATGGGCAGTGTTGGTTTTCCTCCACACATAGTGTTTTGCATTTAGGTCAAAAATGTCAATTTTGGTCTCATCGGACCAGAGCACCTTCTTCCACATGTTTCCTGTGTCCCCCACATGGCTTCTCACAAACGGCAAACAGGACTTCTTATGGTTTTCTTTCAACAATGGCTTTCCTCTTGCCACTCTTCCATAAAGGCCAGATCTGAGTGTACAATTAATTGTTGTCCTGTGGACAGATTCTTCCACCTGAGCTGTGGATCTCTGCAGCTCCTTCAGAGTTTCCATGTCCTTTTTGGCTGCTTCTCTGATTAATGCTCTCCTTGCCCGGCCTGTCCGTTTAGGTGGATGGCCATGTCTTGGTAGGTCTGCAGTTGTACCATACTCTTTCTATTTTCGAAAGATGGATTGAACAGTGGCTCCGTGAGATGTTCAAAACTTGGGATGTTTTTTTAATAACCTAACCCTCCTTTAAACTTCTCTACAACTTTATCCCTGACCTGTCTGGTGTATTCCTTGGCCTTCATGATGCTGTTTGTTTACTAAGGTTCTCTAACAAACTTCTGAGGGCTTCACAGAGCAGCTGTTTGTATACAGAGCTTCAATTACACACAGGTCAACTCTATTTATTTATTTATTTATTTATTAATTAGGTGATTTATGAAGGCAATTGCTTCCACTAGATTTTAGTTAGGGGTATCAGAGTAAAGGGGGCTGAATAGAAAATGCACGCCACACTTTTCATATATATATATTAGTAAAAAATGTTGAAAACCATTTATAGTTTTCCTTTCGCTACACAATTATATGTCACTTTGTGTTGGTCTATCACAGAGGTCTCCAAAATGCGGCCCTTCGCTTGCCTTTATCTGGCCCTTTATGGCGCCATTCCATCCAATGACACCAACAAGGGGGCATGATTCCTGTCGTTGGCACCAACAATGGAGCACTATCAAAAGGGCACAATACCTTCAATTGACACCAATGATGGGCTGCTATTTCTCCCGCTGACACCAACGATGGGAAAGAATTCTTTCCATTGACACCCACTATGGGGCACTAGTCCTCCCACTGACACCAAAGATGGTGTATGCTTTACTCCCACTGGATACCAGGACATTTTCTACTCCCGACCCGCCCTCCTAAAATGTGAAGGACAGTAAACTGGCCCTTTGCTTAGAAAATTTGGAGACCCCTGGTCTATCATATAAAATCTCAATACAATACATTTTACGTTTTTGGTTGTAACATGACAAAATGTGGAAAATTTCAAGATGTATGAATACTTTTTGAGGCAATGTAGCTGAGGTTGTGGTTCCTGAATAATGGGAAAAATGCCTATATTCATTTGTCCCACCATTAGGGACAGCTCTATTTATAGTTGCTTATTTGATTTTCTTTCTGCTGTACATTTGGACTTGTATGAAAATGTGATACATAAAACTACGACTTTGCTGAATATTTTTGGATGTCTTTGTTTTTTTTTTTTTTATTTATTTATTTATTTATTTATTTTTAGTTTTGAGAGTTGTGTAGTCACTATTAGTGTCTTTGGGCTGAGAGAATCTGGATAAAAAAAAAAAAAAAATGAATGCTTTAGAAAAAAAACAAGGTTCAGGGCCTCTTCTGTCTTCAGCCAGCTGAGATTTGTCAGGTTTATTTTTATTTTGGCTCTCGGGAGCTGTGGGATCTGTGCAGTTTTCCAGTGGGGGTAGTTAAGCTTTAGCCAATGGAAAAATCTTAAGGCTGCAGGACAGCATTGCCTATCGCTGTTAATTATTTTAAAGTAAATGACAGCAGTTTTTTCATTGATTTATTTTTCTTAGCGGTTTTACATTTCATGCACTGACCTTCCATTATTGAACTGCAAATCACACACTGAATAAAAAATAAACCCCCTGCATTACTATTGCATTTGAACTTTAATGCCATTGTTAGTACTTGTTGAATCGCGATTTCACAACGCTCTGTCAAATCGCACAATGCAAATTTCAGACGCCATTCATTTCAATGGCACCTAAAAATGCGGTTAAGTTCTGCCGTGATCGTCATGCGCTAAATGGTGGCAAACCACATTGCGCAAAGCTTGTCGCCGAAAAGAAGCTCCTGAACCTTTTTTAGGGCAGCAAGCTTCACGCGTTGCAGTTTGCCACGATTGCTGCATTATTACTGCCGCAGAACCGTACCACGTTTTTAGGGGCCATTAAATTGGCATCTAGAATTCGTGGTTCTGTGATTTGTCATTTTAGCAGTGTTTTGACTTTGCGGGCAGAATCATGCTGATTTTTTTACCCACGATTCAAAACACCCAGGTGTGACTGAAGCCTAAAATTTTTGTTGTGCGATTTGTCATTTAACAGAGTGGTTTGAAATCGTGGACTGAATCACGCCAATTCTGCCCGTGATTCAAATGCCCAAGTGTGAACAGAGCCCTAAAGTTCCCAACTCTAGAGTCTTTTTCATCATTAAAGTGTATGATCATTGAAGGTGAGAGTACTCAGGCCACTGATTTACCAAACTGCAGTCTATAGTATGCCTTATCAGCCTTATCCGCTTAGAGAAGTATATCTGAAGAAGGAAGTTGTGTAGAATCACTAGACATGGTATTGCACATGATCAGTCTTTTCTCACCACCGACATGTGCTGTGTAATGTAAAGGGCTCCAGAGGTGCTTTGTAATGTAAAGGGGTCCAGAGGTGCAGGGTGCTGTGTAATGTAAAGGGGTGCAGGGTGCTGTGTAATGTAAAGGGGTCTAGAGGTGCAGGGTGCTGTGTAATGTAAAGGGGTCTAGAGGTGCAGGGTGCTGTGTAATGTGCAGGGTGCTGTGTAATGTAAAGGGGTGCAGGGTGCTGTGTAATGTAAAGGGGTCTAGAGGTGCAGGGTGCTGTGTATTGTAAAGGGGTCCAGAGGTGCAGGGGGGTGTGTAATGTACACAGTAGTGACAGAGATATTTAAGGATGCAGGGAGCACAGTGAGGTGTTTTTACGTTTTAAGGTGGGGGTGCCAGATATAGGATCCGCCCCGGGTGCTAAATTCACCTAGTCACCCTTGCACTCAGAGACCAGCCCGACACAATAAGATGAGCTGGCACTTTTAGGAATATTTTTCACATCCAACTCTTTCCGTTGTATCAGGTGCCTGTGTCCCCAGCCATAGGCCTCTACGTTGCTATAGTACATAGTGGTGTGAAGACCAACACAGACAATTAGTCACTTCAGCATTGTCATTTACCTTTAGTCACTTTGCTTACTGGGTCATATTGACATAGAGTGGAGGTAACTGTAACTGTAAATGTTCTTTGGTCTTGTTCCTTCACGGAAGTAGGTTGAAGCCTTAGATAAAAGTTTTTTTTTTATTTTTTTTTTATTTTCAATAAATGTACTGCTTGAAAAATCCTAAGCAATGCCGTGATTAAATTTGCGATCAGTGAAAACTTGCAAAATAGTTTTAAGTACTTGTTGGTGCTCCCATTGGTTTCTCTGTCCTTTTAGTAAATCTAAAAGGTCACAGAAGGTTGCAATGTTTAACTGGGTATTGATTAAAATGTATCTCCTTCTGACCTGCACTCTTGGTTTAAATGATTTACACAATGTCATGCACTGAAGATATGTTTCTAAATGTCATTGCAGCAGGCACTGTCTATTACTTATCAGACATGGCTCATGGCTGTTACTGATGGCTTCAGTTTCCACTGGTGATCGGAACCCATTAGAATGGTTCCAGATCATGTGATTGCTGTCAGCTAGGACATAGTTATCACATGCAAGCTAAAGGATTCATTGAGAAAATAATGGCTTCAACTTGCATTGGGCACTACAGATGGCAGTGTGCCTCTCTTTAACCCCTTTCATGAGGGCTACATCGTGGCTACACTTTGCCTGGAGGCCGTCGTATGATGATGTCCTGTGCTCGCACAGCCTGTGCACGCCCCCCCTCCCACACACATCCGCAGTTATCGCTAGGGATAAAGAACCAATCACGGTGGCTCTTTACCACGTGATCAGCTGTGTCCAATCACAGCTGATCAGGGATGTAAACAGGATTTGTCGGTTATCAGAAATTCTCCCTTCACACTGACTCATGAGGAGAGGAGAGGAGAGCCGAAAACCGGCAAATCCACACAGGGGGCATCTGCACTGATCATCAGTGTCTTGGTGATCAGTGCTGCCCATCATTTCTGCCTCATCAGTGCCCATCAATGCAGCCTCATCAGCGAAGGAGGAAAAATTACTACTTTACCAAATTTTATAACCGACTAAGAATTTTATTTATTTTAATTTTTTTAATTTTTTTTTACCTTTTTTTTGTTTAGCAAAAAATAAACACAGTGGTGATTAAATCCCACCAGAAGAAAGCTCTGTGTGTCGCAAAAAATAAAATAAAATGTAGTTTGGGTACAGTGTTGCATGACTGTGCAATTGTCATTTAGAGTGTGACAGCGCTGAAAGCTGGAAATTGGCCTGGGCAGGAAGGGGGTGAAAGTGCTCAGTAGGCAAGTGGTTAACACTCTCTCTCATGGTCTGATACATCTACTGGATGGCCTTATTGACAAATAGTTGCAGAAGACAGAGGAAGCAAGCCAAAGCACTCCCAAGCTCTTGCTCTTCCACGGTCTTCCCCACCGACCCTCCTCCCTGATCCAAGGGCTTTGTGGGTGATACCAGGTTAAAAGGTGAGAGCAAATTGCCTTCAGGACATGTAGGTTTTGAACTGCACCTTCCCTGCGCCACTCTGGATTGAAAAAACACTCCGTGCTTTCCATACAAAGACTGGGCGGGGGGGGATTGGGACTTTATGTGAGGCATGTATCCACTGGTAAATAGAGTACATTTATAACAATATAACCATAATAACAAAAAATAAATACATAAGAGCAAATGTTTTATTATAAAGTACATTCCAACCAGAGATGGTACAAATTAAAACCACGGGTCAAATACTTGCACACAAATACTTGCACACAGCAGTGATACATTAACACTGTAACATTCATAAGTTTGTATGCTGATAGAAACCGTGGAGAGATTTAAAAAAAAAAACACTGTGTGTGTGTATATATATATATATATATATATATATATATATATATATATATATATATATATATATATATATACACCTCGGTTTGCGGTTAACGAGCACTGCATTTCTAAAAATTCGAACTCGGTTTGCGAGTGTTGTCTTGCAAAACAAGCAGGATTCAGGCCAAAAGTGGTGTGCAGTACCGCTTTTGGCCTGAGGTGGGGGTGCCGGAGCCGAACAGTGCCGATCGCCGGCGTTCAGAAATGCACGGAAAGACCCAAGGACAGTTCGGCTGACCTCGGCAAACCTCAGAAAGGCTCGTGAATGGAGTCTTTCCGAGGTTTGCCGAGGTCTGCCAAAGTGTGCTCGTGCCTTTTCGGATGCTCTCCGGCGCCCCCGCCTCTGGCAACATGCAGTATTGCATCCCATTGAAGTCAATGCGGAACAAATTATTTTCGTTTCCATTGACTTCAATGGGAAAACTCAGATTGGTGATATATCTATTATAGATATATCACCAATTTTACAATAAAAACAAAAATCAAAAAGGTATATTACTTAGAAAAGGAGCAAACAGAAAATAGTAACCTTCAAAGGTTGACTTGTTGATCAGCTTAGACTGTGCACCTGTGGCATAGAGGGCCAGGGGTTGACTAGAGTAGAGCCCTCCTGACACCCAGTCCCCCTTGATGCCCTTCTGGCACCCAGCTTTTCTGATCCCACTCTAACCTCCTGACCTTTCAGTACTGTACTCTCCTGACCCCACTATACCTTGCCCTCCTGATCCCAGTACTACCTACCTACTGACCTCTGTACGCTGCCCTGCATGCTACTGACCTCTGTACGCTGCCCTGCATGCTACTGACCTCTGTACGCTGCCCTGCATGCTACTGACCTCTGTACGCTGCCCTGCATGCTACTGACCTCTGTACGCTGCCCTGCATGCTACTGACCTCTGTACGCTGCCCTGCATGCTACTGACCTCTGTACGCTGCCCTGCATGCTACTGACCTCTGTACGCTGCCCTGCATGCTACTGACCTCTGTACGCTGCCCTGCATGCTACTGAATTTAAAGTGACATTAGTTTTAGAAGATTTTTCTAGGTTTTTTTTCATGCCGTCTTTACTTTTAATTGGGGGGGGGGGGGGGGGCTTGCTAAGAAAGCACCAGAATAACATCTGTGCAGTGTCAATGTAAATCGCAACCCAAAAGTAGTACAGAAACGACTTTTTGAAATCGGTGCAGCGCCACATATGCGGCGTCGCACCAATTAGGACGGTGCCATTGACGTCAATTGCCGCGGATTTGACATGTCAAATCGCATTTGTCAAAACACTCCATTTCGAACCAGGGCTTCATGTCAGTTTACCAGCAGCAGTGTACATGAGGCCTAAGTGTGCAATCTAAAGGCAGCAGTGCTAATGCTCTAACCTTTTTTTTTCTTTTTTTGTGTGTTAAAATTTTATGCCATGATAGGAAACAGGGCTTTGTGCATTGGGACTGCTGCCTTAAATCACCACTAAACAAAACAAACTTTGTTGTTCTGTTGGACTTTAATTTTTCAAAATGTAGCAAAAATGGGTCGTTTTTATTGAAAACATAGTGAACTTTTGTCTGCACTTGTTGCAATTTCATTTTTGTAACCTGCCCAGACTTGAGACTTGGAATTACCAGAACATCCGGTACACCTCCAGCTTTATATACATGAAGTGTCTTGCCTAAAGTAGTATTAAACCCTAATTTATTTATTTTTCTTTAGTTTAACACCACATCAAAATAGACGTTAGCTAGTAAATTATTTTGGTCTATTCTTACCCCGGTACTTGCAGTTTACAACTTTATGTGGCTGGATTTTGCTCCCTTGGTGCTGCTTCCCTGTACTTCTGGTCTTCATAGGAAAGAGCTTACAGTGGACAGTGCAGTCTTGAGTCAGTCTGTTAACTTAGGGGGGGGGGGGGCGGTGGGCCTTGCCATCCTAGGCTACTGTGTATTTCTATTGAAAGAGTCACCCTGAAACTGAAAACCTGGGGCAGCAGTCATGACACCAGCTTAAACTGGAACATACAATAATTAAGGATTAAAAGATAAAAAGCTGCATAGTCCGTAAGCAATTAAATCAGCTGCTGAAAGTTAATTTAAAAAAAGGGGGATTTTAATATCACAATAAATGTATTTTTCTGTGCTGGTCTGAGGCTGTCGAGGACTATCCTAACAGAACTATTTATATGCTGTAGCCATGGATCTGTAAATGTCTTGTGTGTCTTCTAAGTACAAAGCACCATGACACCCCAGAGACTCGATTCTAGCTTTGCTTGTCCCTTTCTTATAGGTTTTGTGGCAGGCCATCATTCAGATGAGACATATACCGCAACTGACTTTCTTGCTGGCAGTATATAACGTTCAGTTACACTTGTCTTATGTATTTTTAAAATTCTCTAGGAATCAATAATGCCCTTCTGCAGATGCTTCCTTTTTGTGGTTCCCTTTTTAATTGTGTAATCTTCCTTTCATCACAATGGTATGCTTACCAGAAACCAAGAGCCTTTTTAGATTTTTAGGGAAGGCAAAATTTGTCACAGCCCTATTATATATATATATATATATATAATATAATATATATAATATAATATAATATAATATAATATATATATATATATATATATATATATATATATATATATTTTTTTTTTAGTAGATGCCCTAGAGAATAAAATGGTGGTTGTTGCAATATTTTATGTCACACTGTATTTGCGCAGCGGTCTTTCAAATGCATTTTTTTTTAAAAGAATTACTTTGAGTTAAGTTAGCCCCCTTTTTTTTTTTTTTTTTTTTTTTGTAGAATGTGAAAGATTTTACGTTGTGAGAATCGTGATCTTTTTATTCTAAGCAAAACAAATTGTGATTCTCATTTTGGCCAGAATCGTGCAGCTCTAGTACCCATGATCATTACGGATCCGTCCCGTGTGAAAGGGGCCTTAAAGCGATAGTAAAATGCAGCTTTAAAAAAAAAAAAAAAGGGGGTTTCACACTGGAGTGGTGCGCTGGCAGGGTGTCAGAAAAAGTCCTGCCAGCAGCTTCTTTGGAGCGGTGAACTCACCGCTCCTAAAGTACCCCTGCCCATTGAAACTGAACCATCGGCAAAGTGGCATGTAGCGGCACTTTGCGGGCGGTTTTAGCCCTTTTTCGGCAGCTAGCGGGGGTTAAAAGCGCCCTACTAGCGGCCGAATAGCGCCACAAAAACTACGGTAAAGCATCGCTAAAAATAGCCACGTTTTTTACCGTTGACGCCCAGGGCGGCTCAGTGTGAAAGGGCTCTAAAGGGGAAAAGAAAACTTTCAGCTTGTAAAACGCTCGGTTCTGAAGCTCCAAAAGCCCAACAAGCATAATTCCATTCATTTCAATGGTCTCTGTTCACATCTGAGCGTTCTGCCCCCTAAAGCAATACGCCTGAAACTCAAAGTACATGAGCTTCTTTTTGGCAGATTACAAGCATTTTTGGCCCCATAGACTTCAATAGAAACACCTGACTTGAGCAGAAAAACGCTCGTAAAATGCTAAAATCGCAACTCTCTACCCCTAATTTCCTCTCCCTCTCTTCCCCCAATTTCCTCTCCCTCTCTTCCCCCCTAGTTCTTTCTATTGGCTAAACAAAAATGCCTGAAGCTGTAAAACGCTTGTAATACACTTCCTAAACGCTTTAATAAAAAGCTTGAAAAAAATCAGAAAACTGCCAATAAATCGATATGCTCAGGTGTGAATGGAGCCTTAAGGCTAAATACACACTGCTGTATTGAGGCATAAATGTATGCCTAGACTCTCTTTGTGGTCTTAAAGTCCAAGATGACAAAGAAAAGAAGGAACAATGTATGGGGCCATGTGCAGCCTATCCGGTGCGCCAACTGTACCCGCTGTGTCCTAGAGGACAAAGCTGTCAAGAAGTTTGTGATTGGAAACATGGTTGAGGCTGCAGCTGTCAGGGATATCTCTGGTTCTAGTGTCTTTGATTCATATGCACTGCCTAAGCTTTATGTGAAAGTTCACTACTGTTTTAGCTGTACCAATTCTCTGCAAGGTGGTCAGAAACCACGCTCGTGAGGCACGTAAGGATCGCACACCACCACCAAGGTTCCAAGGCGGTGGGTGCACCACCAAGAGTAGCTCCCAAACCATTGTAAAGAAATCTGCTCAGATATGTTATCCAATAAAGTGTAAAAAAAAAAAAAAATGGCAAAATTGTCTAGCGTAAAATCATAGTTTAATGCTCCTGGGAAAGCCACAGGTGGTGACACCTTCTCAGGTGCGTTTTGTCTATTTAGACTGATGTGCTAAAGCTTCAGGGTATATCCTAGTAAAAACATGTACAGCCATTCACGTCAATGGCTGGTTGAATGTACCACCTGCGGCTTCCTGGTAGTGAAGAAAACTGGATTTACTTTAACTCCTAAATACATGTGTGTGCACGTAGCCCAAGATGGTGGACTTTGGAGATGGTCTGCGCTTGTCTATCAGTTATTTTTACCATCAGTGGTACTGCATTTATAATGTCTACTTTAATTCCTCAGATTGCCAGTAGCATTTTTTGCAGTTTGAGATAATTTTAAATTTTTTTAAATGGCAGATCAAAAATGTCCAAGATGGGATTAAAAACATCCATTTTTTTTTTTATTTTTTATTTTTTTTTTGACCTATAGTCTTGGGCTGTGGCTGGTAACTTCTGTGTGTGTATATTTATTCTAGTCACATGTGCATGTTTCGGAGAAAATAAAATTAATAAAGAGGAACCTTAATTTCTAGGAAACCTTTTCATATGAAAAGGAAGTTGGCAATTTTCTTCTTCTGCTTTCCTAAAGAAGCATCACAACTGCAGTTTGGCATGCCTAACAGAAATAGGCTTCCAAATGCACATTGTGTGTGTGTGTGTGTGTGTGTGTGTGTGTGTAATTATATATATATATAAATATATATATATATAATATAATTTTTTTTTTTTTTTCATACAAATAGATTATTATTTTTTTTTTTGGTTATTTGATCATCACTTATTTTTATTTTTTAATTTTTTTTGTGCTATAAATGAAAAAAGCCCAGTATTTTCAATCAAATTTATTTTTTAACTTTTTGTTATAAAACGTATCCAATAAAAAAAATTAAGAAATCAAATTTCTTCATAAATTTAGGCCAAAATGTATTCTACATGCCTTTTTAGTAAAAAAAAATCCTAATAAGTGTATATTGGTTTGGTCACAGGTCGAAATGGGTTCCCTCTTCCCGGCTCATCCCTGTTCTCCTAGGATCCTAGACTACAAGGGTTATGTTTAGCCCCATTGTTATTTACGCTGAAGATATGGCGTGCATGTGTTACCAAGTTCTCTCTAAGTTCGCTAATTTTGTTCACCCTGTCACCCACAGGCTTCGTATCTTTGGTGACCTTCAGGCCAAGTATCACATAACTAAAAATATGCTTTATTCTTACTGTGACAGACCTAGCTGGGACACAGTCTTTTTGAGAGGACTGAATGCGAGCCTCTTGCCGACTGATTATGGGCCCTGGATTTTAAGGGGCACAGGGTGAATGAGAACCCCACTATAATCTGTGCTAGTCAAATTCAATGCTGTGTATATATAATGTGTGTTGTCCCATGCTGTTGGGACACACACTGTCGGATGCTAATATCATCAACTCCAGCCACCTGTCTGTCTTGTATAATGTAAATGAGTCTAGTCTAGCTTGTAAGAGTATTCCACACATTGTTGTTTATGCTACTTAACCCTGTGTTAATGTTTATGGTAATGTGTATTGAATAGTTAGTGAGCCGTAAAGTTTTACCCTGAAAAGTCTTATCTCTCAGTCAACTAGTCTGAGTGTTGATTTAGATAATTAGCTCAGGTTAATTCTGTTTCTGGCTACAGTTGTATTGTTGGAATATTATGAGCAGGAGGGGGGACCTCCTCTTCTACTGTATTATAAATACTTGTCATTTTGGTTCTAATAAATCAGTCCATGTTGGCACTAAGCAAGTGTCGTCTTGTTTTATGCTTGGGAGTGGTTGGGATCTCTGATATCTATATTCAGATTGGGAGGAAGTGGTATATGACAAAAGCACTCGAGGAGTGTAGGGACTTACCTTCAAATTAAACACTATCTCTCCACTCTCCCCATCCCTTACATTGCCCAAACCAACTGCCTTTGAGTATATCTCCTCCCAAGGACCACACCAATTACATTTAATGTCCTCTATCTTTCATTTAATCCACAAGGCCTCTTCACTGACTGAGGGCCTCCATACCTATATGCGAAAATCTATTGTTCAGTGGCCCATCACTCTCCCCCCTGCTGGGACAAGATATGGTCCTCATCGTCTAAAATATCCAGATGCGTGGTGCAGAGACGGCCTTTAAAATTTAGTTTTTGTACAGAACATCTGAAGTGTTACATCGTCAGAATCCTTCAATCTCCCCTCCTATGCTGGCATTGTGGTAAAACAAATGGTACTCCTTTATCATATATTTTGGCAATGTGAGCTTATTGTGCCCTTTTGGTCTATGGTAATGCCCCTGTTCCAACAATTACTCGAGTTTCCCCTTCCATTGGATCCGCTACATTATCTTTTGGGCCTCCCTTTTCCTGGGATTGGGAAATCTCTGAATAAGCTAGCCTCATACATTTTGTTAGCAGCCAAGAGTTATTCCACTGCATTGGCTATATACAATTTCTCCCCCCACCCCCGGTTCGGCTTTTGAATGTGCTCTCAGAAATTTGCATGAAGGAGCATATGGCGGCTCAGGTTTAATGATGCTGTGACATGGCTCAATAAAATATGGGATGCTTGGGATAGATCTGAATATGGTTCCTCTCCCACGCCTTGTCGAGATTGGGCTTGGGCCATTATGGTACACAAAACCCATCTCCCCCCCCTTTGATGTATTGGCTTCCTATATCCTGACCCCCTGGTGTATGTATTTGTTTTTTTATTTTATTTCATTAGTGCTCTCCTTTTTTTGGTTTGATACCTGTTCTTCATGTGGTTATGCTCATTTGTTGAGTATGTTAATACTTTTTATGAGGATTATGATTGAGTGAGTGTATCAGGATTTGCAATTTTTCCTGTTTTTTTAAGATCCTATTGTTTTCTTTCTGTCTTTACAAAAATACAAGTTATGCATCGTAAACTTTAATAAACAATTTTTTTTTTTTTTAAGAAAAGTGTATATTGGTTAACTTGAAAGTTATAGTATTTACAAACTATGGGGTAAATATACTGGAATTGTTTACTTTTATACTAGTAATGGCGATGGTCAGTGACTGCGATAGGGCGACAGACAATCTGAAACTTTGTGGGAACTGGCTAACTGCCACTGACATCTCCAGTGACACGAATACAGTGATCAGTGCTAATAATATGGATTGACACTGTACCAATGATAATGGCAGGGAAGGGGTTAACATCTGGGGCAATCAAAGGGTTAAATGTGTGCCTAACTATCTGTAAAGTGTTTACTGTGTGGCATTATGTTTTTGGCATTATTTTTTACTTATTGCGCTAGTAATATAATATGTTTTTTGTCGCTATGTTTATAGCGCAAAAAGTAAAAACCGCAGAGGTGAGATACCACCAAAAGAAAGCTCGATTTGTGGGGAATAAAGGACAACAATTTTGTTTTGGAGCCACGTCGCATGATCGCGCAATTGTCAGTTAAAGCGATGCAGTGCTGAATCGCAAAAAGTGCTCTGGTCTTTGGCCAGCCAAATGGTCCGTGGCTTAAGTGGTTAAAGAGAAGTGTAGTTTTTTTTTTTTTTATGCATACTTGCATACTTGCCTAGGTGGATGCAGCATCAGGCCAATGCTGCATCTGTCCTGGCATTAAGAGCCGAGCCACCGAATATCACCAATGGCTCCATTTTCACAGATCTCCGAGAGGAGAGCTGCTGACTATCAGTCAGCATCTCTTCTCTCTGCTTCTCCACGCTCACTGGAGCAATGAGCTGTTGAGTGGGGAGTGGCCGTTTTAGCGGCTCTCTGAGACTGCAATCATTCATGGCAGCTGGCGGATCCAGACTTGGAAGTCGGGATGACGCATTGCCTCGACTGATGGCAGTGACATCAGCAGAAAACGGGTCACAGGAGTGCAAAACAAATTGCACTCCTGTGACCCAGAGGAAAACCCAGCCTAAAAAGTTCAGGCTGGATGTCTCCTTTTAAGTAAAATATAGTTTGTCCCCATCTTTTTTTCCCTCTGTTTTGGGTATGTTCTTATGTGTGTTTATGTAAACTAAAGCTAAATCTAAAGCAGTTTCAGAGCTTAAAGTGTTTGTAAAGGACTCATTCAATTTAAAATAGGCAAAACGTTTTTATATAAATACATTCTAAATACCCCCTTTTTTTTTTTTTAATACGTAAACACATTCTCTCTCTGTTCTCCTCTGCATAAGAGCTGGGGGAGGAGAAGCAGCAGTACACTGAGCTTCCCAGTGAATGGCTGTGCAGTGGGGGTGTGTCAGGTTAAATCTGATCATTGGAAGAGAGCACACTGAGTTCCCAGCATAGCTAGAGAACTGACCACGAGGTGTTCTCCTACTTAGTGTGGTGAGTTTTTAATAGGAAAGCAGAAGGACTGGCAGGAACACCAGGGATTTCACACAAAGGAAGCAATACAAAGAGCACTGTATACTTTCTCATACAAGTACATGGTACAGCAGGCACGTATCGGGGTAACAAACGCTTTAAGAATATTACTATTCCAAAACCATTACAGTTTAACTTCACTTCCCTTGTGATTGCTCCTTTAAAGGAAAGCTTCCCAAATTGGCCACATGTATTGCAAGTAGTTCAAGGGGTTGCCAAGACAAATGGTGACCCTCCATTTACATTGCTATTAGAAAGAATCCCTTCTTGTTAGAAAATGTGGAACCTCATCCTATTGACAATGCTTGGTGGACTAAAGTATGATAATTGTGGTAGTCGTTTTCATAGCGAATGAAAGGAGTTTATCGCTGCCATGCAATGCCATATTTCAACAGGACTACAACACTAGACATCTTATTAAATAGTTGTAAACAATGAATGCATTATGAATGGAGCAGCCCCAATCTTCCTCTTCTCTGGTCCCTCGCCAGCGCTCCTGGCCCCTCCCACTGCTGAGTGCGCCCAGAGCAAGCAGCGTGCAATGGGGGCACCCAAGCGGGCTCATTCCTGAGTCGTGGCTTTGCATGTCCATTCACACACAGAGCTGTGGCTCGTCCACACCACCCCCTCGCCTCATTGGCTCACTGGCTGTGGTTGATAGCGGGAACCAATGGCTCCCCCTGTTCTCAGCCAGTGAGGAGGGAGAGTCTCTGGAGAGCCGAGGCTTTTCCGTGCACATCACTGGAGGAAGATCAGGCTCAGGTAAGTATTGGGGGGGGGGGGGGCCTGCTAGACACAGGAGGTTTTTTACCTTCATACAAAGAATGCATGAAGGTAAAAAACCTTGAGCCTGAACTTGTGTTCTGTGCATTTTGGAGTGTTAACAGAGCTACATTGATCACTTTGTTGACCTGGGATAAGGCTCAGAAACTTTATTTGTTGATAATTTCCTCCAATAAACCACTAAGCAGCACCTTTTATATATTTCTCTATTTGTGTCCTAGAGTTGGCCATAGTCGGCAATGCTGAATGGGTATTTTTTAGTAGCTGTGTCTGTAATGAGCTTCCTCCCTGTAATTTCATGAGAAAATGTTTGTTTTATCACTTTCAGAATGCTTACTCTGCAGATGCCACGTAACACACACTTCACCAGTGTATTATCATACCCAAACAAAAACAGCTGTCAGTCGCCATTTACAACACGATTAACCAGCACTTAAAGAACACAGAGGAGCTGCTTAACAAAAGAAGTCAAGACCGTACAAATAAAATAACAGGTTTATACTTACCTACTCTGTACAATGAGTTGCACAGAGCAAGCCCCTATCCTACTCTTCTTGAGTTCCCCCATAGGTGCTCCTGGCTATTCCCCCCCCCCCCCCTGCTGAGTTCTGCCACAGTACGCCGCTTGCTATGGGGGCACTTGTGCTTGCTCGGTCCCGAGCCCTGCTCAGTGTGTCCATAAGACACCCAAAGCGGGGCTCGGCCCTGCCCCACACTCCCTTGTCACTGGCCCTGATTGACGGCAGCGTGAGCCAATGAGAAGCGAGAGACCCTAGACTCTCGTGCTCATTGCTTGCTCGAGATTAGGCTGGGGTATGTATTCAGGGTGGGTTGAATACAAGAACTGTCAAAATGCAAATGGGCTGCAATGCACTTTAGCACAGCATAACACCTCCTGTGCATTGTGCTGAGTGAAATTCAGACATGTATAATGTGGAGGTGTGTTGGGGTAACATTCAAAAGGAATAGCACAGTAGCTCATGCATTGCCTGTTGTGTAAATGAGCATTTACAGGAAAATCTGTCATGCGGTAAAGATTGATCTTGCACTTACCATGCAAAAAACTGAATTCTGTGATACTTTTTTTTTTTTTTTTCCACAAAAAATTGTGATACACATTTACTATACCCTGTGTGTTACACATTTTAGAGCCTGCCTTCTGAACTACAGAGGTGATACTGTAAATGTGGGATTGTGATTAGGTGCAGATGGGAAAACCCATTCAAAGTGATGTGAGCCAGACAGTCCCTTCATCTATTTGCAGTCTTCAGGTGTAATCACTCATGCAGCGATTACTTGTTGAGTATTGGCCCTGCACACAAATGGCGGCATTTGCAAGTGTGAATGGGGCCTTTAAAGAGAAGTGTGTGTGTGTGTGTGTGTGTGTGTGTGTGTGTGTGTGTGTGTGTGTTTCCCCCCCCCCCCCTACTTGGGTGGATGCTGCATCTGTATCCCGGTGCCTCTGCACTGAGAACCAAGCGATAGAACATCGCCTATGTGTCGGTTCTCACAGCTCCCCGAGCAGAGAGCTGCTGCCTGTCAGTCAGCAGCTCTCCGCTCTGCCCCCTTGCGCTTACTGGAGCGTTGAGCTGTGGAGGGGCAGGGAGCGGCCGTCTATGGCTCTCATCGGCTTGCTGAGAGCCTGAGACGGGTATCAGTCCAGGCACCAGGCGGATCCAGACTTTATTGTCGTGATGACGTGGTGCCTGGACTGATTCCTCTGACGAATTGCACTCCTGTGACCCATAGGAGAAGCCCAGCCAAACGAGCTTAGGCTGGACTTCTCCTTTGAACTGATGGATTTTGAAGTTTGTAAACTTTGTGATGATAACCCCACATTTAATTCCTTTAATTCTTTGATTTTATGCTCTGTAGGTAAACACTGCTGTGCTCTTTGCATTAAAAAAAATGCTGAGAGGAGTAGAATTAAGAGGAGTCAGTACAGGAAGGGCGGCACAGTGGTGTAGTGGGTAGCACTCTAACCTAGCAGTAAAAAGGGTCACTGGTTTGAATCCCAACCACGACACTACCTACCTGGAGTTTGCATGTTCTCCCTGTGTGGGTTTCCTCCAGGTACTCCGGTTTCCTCCCACACTCCAAAGACATGCTGGTAGGTTAATTGGCTTCTGTCTAAATTGGCCCTAGTATATGTATGTGAGTTGGGGACCTTAGATTGTAAGCTCCTTGAGAGTAGGGACTGATGTGAATGTACAATGCATATGAGAAGCGCTGCATAAATTGACGGTGCTATACAAGTACCTTAAATTAATAATATGTAGTAATTAGAAAATGAAAGTAAACAGCAAAGCATGCAGGGAATCCAGGAAGCTGTGAAAAGAGATGGCGAGCAGACAGGCACAACTCACAACGTGAGAGGAACATTTTTCAAGTAAGCTTATATTAGGCTTGTCAAAAAAAAAACTATTTTTATTACAATGTTCTATAATGTAAGTGTATGCTGTGGACATAGATTCCATTTGATATAATTGTCACTAAGTAAAATTGGATATTCTATAAATCTAGATTTAAACATAGTATGTTTATATAGAGGTGTGTCTGTGTGTGTGTGTGTTTGTTTGTTTTTTAAGTCTCTAATCAACTCCAGACATAGTGAGGTCAGACTGTTTGCTGTGATAAATATCCACGTGTCCATGATGAAACTTCTCAATTCAAGCCAATTTTATTTTTTTGTATATCAAAAAGAAGATATCTGCTTTTGTGTGAATGTTGGTGTAGATTTCCAAAGACAAATCTGTGCAATAGTTTTATATATTAAAAGGTAAACTGTGTTAAACAAAATATAAAAATTGAGTGTGACCTCTTATGATGGAAAGTAAAAATAGGAATATAGAAACTTGTACCATCATCCAGAAATCACGTGATATAGAGATTGGGAGCCTAATCCTCCAACTAGGCTACCAGAGAATATGGGGGCAGTTTGGACTTTTGTGGTACAGTAAAAGCAGTACAATGAATAATATAACAAAAATTATAAATATAAAAGTTACAGGTGATTTTATTGATGCCAGAATACAAATCATCATTTACATGCTAAAAACATAATAGCGGTGTGTGTTTGTGTGTGTGTGTGTATGTGTATATATGTATGTAATGTGTGTGTGTGTGTGTGTGTGTGTGTGTATATGTCACCAGTGAGTAGTCACAATAACACAATTGATCACAGATGTCATTTTCCTCGACTGGTTTCGCAGACATTTACCAATTCATCGGGAGGTTATCTGTGGTTAGATCAAAAAACCTATATGATGATCAAAAAGTAGAGAGAAAACATTATCATACAGCATCATGATTAAACAAATCTTTTAGGAATAAGAACGGGTAAAGAGCAACGCAGCTTCCCATGCTCCAGCAGGCTTCAAGCTCATAGTGCTACCACCTGATAGATGGTCCCCCGCGGAAACTCGGGGGAGCTACATAGGGTTAAATAGAAGATATCTAAATGTCTCACTCAATTCAAAAAATCCCAAAACAAGCATTTTTGCTCCTATTAAAGAATTCTGGCCAAAGCTATTTTGGCTCTACTTTTCCTGTGGGTCACAGGAGTGTACTTGGTTCTGCAGTCCTGTGACCCAGATTCAGCCAACAGTGGCCTATAGTCAACTGTTGGCTGACGTCACAGAGCTGGTCCAGGCTCTGCAGGGACCCTGCCAATGTCTGTATCCACCCAGATGCCTGACCATTTGTACATCTATGGCCAGATGGCACGTGGTCAAATCAGAAAGAAGAATTACCTGTATACTTGTTTTACCTCTAGATTTGCCTTTTTGGCAGCTTGTGTGTTGTCTGCTCTCCTGCCTCTGCAAGAAATCAAATTTAAAGTTGGGTCCAATAAGCGCTCCCCCAGTGTACCCCCTGTGAGTTACTTTGTTTAGCTTGTAGTGAAGTGTGAGCCTGCAGGGAGTGTAGTACATGGAAGAGGAGAAAGTATTCCAAACACTTGGAAGTGTGTAATACATGCAGAGGCCAGGGAACAGCATTGTGAGTGGTGGTTCAGCCCATGGGCCACTGATAGGTGTTGATATCTGAGGGTTGTATGACTCCAATAAGTGCCAGGACCCACATCGATCAATCCTGAGGTAACTAGGGGGGGGGGAGCACTGATTGTTGACTTCTAAGTGTTTCCCTCATTGGTCCAGTTGTTGTCGGAGCATGAAATTGGCTTGCTTAAAGTGAGCCTTAAGCCCCGTACACACGGTCGGACTTTTGACAACCAACATGCAAATTAGGTGGTTTGGACCAACATCCGACCGTGTGTACGCTCCATCGGACCAACTTTTTCCAGGTTGATCGGACTTTTGTTGGCTGTGCGAACGGACCAACTTTCTGCCAACAAAAGTCCGAAGGACGAAAGTCCGAACGTGTGTATGCAGTACCAACTGACTTTTGTCCACAGTACAAACACGCATGCTCAGAACCAATGCAAAAGATCAGACAATATAGAAGTTGACCAAAGGTGGCGCTGGAGTATTCGAACGTCCTCTTTTGAAGTGTCGTCAGTACGTTGAAACGTCACTACGTTCGTGTTGGTTGTCTCAAATGTCCGACCGTGTGTATGCAGTACCAACTTGAGGGCCAACGCCCTTTGGACAAAAGTCCAAGGGAAAGTTGGTCCACGGTCCGACCGTGTGTATGGGGCTTAAGTCACGCTCAATAAAGCTCCTACTCAGGCAATAAAGGGTGTTGCTGTACAGTTTTGTATGTACATAATGTGTACGTAATGGCATGCTTAGGAAAGGGATGGCACATAAATAAAAATTCAAATCCCTTAGTAGTGGTGCACCGAACTGAAAATTCTGGACCAATGTATATAATTATGTATGTATAATATTTGTATTACCTTTTGATTTTTCATTTTCTAAGTGAATATCATGAATTTTTAAAGGGGTTGTAAATCCTCGTGGTTTTTAACCTTAATGCATTCTATGCATTGAGGTGAAAAAGGTTCTGTAGTGCTGCAGCCCTCCAGACCCCCCGTTAAACTTAACTGAACCCGGTTCTCTTCCCCCTGGGGACGAGTACACCAGTGTGTCATGTCCTGATTGGATAGATGGATATCAGTGCAGCCATTGGCTCCCACTGCTGTCAATCAAATCCAATGACGCGGGCGCTGGGGGGTGGGGCCGAGTCCTGCTTTCTGTCAATAGACGCGAAGCAGGACTCTGGAGCGTGCCCACACGGGTGTTCGCTTCTCTGATGGGACACTCGATGCAGGGAGGAGCTACTAGCACAACTGAGGGACCTCAGAAGAGGAAAGAGGATCGGGCCGCTCTGTGCAAAACGAACTGCACAGTGGAGGTATGAATGACGTGTATTTATTTTTATTTTTTTAAATAACAAACACAAGTGTTTAGTAACCCTTTTAAATTTTATTTTTGAGTCACATGATCAATGAAAAACACGCTGTATAAACACAGTAAAATCAAGGCAAAATGGCGCGCATTTATTGGCGGATATTTTCGGCACCTTTTTTTTTTCCTATTGGCCAAATGCAGATAACCCTATTTTCGCCCGATATTTTTCGGTGACTGATATATTTGTGCATCCCTACCTTTTTTCAAGGAGGTGGGAACATCTTCTTTTCCTGCCTAAATACTGTGGCTGCTGACTTTTAACCAGTTAACAACCGGCCCATAGCGGCTACAGGGCGGTTGCTTAACTCTGGGAGGCCGTTAATTAACGGCCTCACAGAATTCTGCTCTTGCGCGCCCCCTGGTGCGCGCACTCGAGAGCATCCATGATCGCCGGGTCCAGAGGACCCGGCGGATCATGGATCACGGTAAACGGCCGCTCATCGCGGCCGTTTACCACGTGATCGCTCCGTCAAATGACGGAGTGATCACATGTAAGCAAACCGGCGTCATTTGATGACGCCGGTTCCTCTCTCCTCCTCTCTCTGTACCGATCGGTACAGTGTGAGAGGAGAGGGGGAGGGATCGGTGGCAGCAGTGCTGTGGGCGGGATCTGTAGTGCCCACAGCCTGCTCTGCCACCACCGATCCATCCATCCATCCATCCATCCATGCTCAGCCATCCCTCCATACCCTGCAATACACAGCAATAGCCTGCAGTGTATTGCTGGGTATTGCAGGGTATGGAGGGATGGCTAAGCATGGATGGATTCTCTGCCATCCCCCCCAATACTGTGCCATACCCCCCTATACTGTGCCATACCCCCCTATACTGTGCCATACCCCCTATACTGTGCCATACCCCCCTATACCCCCCTATACTGTGCCATACCCCCCTATACTGTGCCATACCCCCCCCCCCCCCCCCCCCCCCCCCCCCCTATACTGTGCCATACCCCGCTATACTGTGCCATACCCCCCTATACTGTGCCATACCCCCCAATACTCTGCCATACCCCGCAATACTCTGCCATACCCCGCAATACTGTGCCATACCCCGCAATACTCTGCCATATCCCGCAATACTCTGCCATACCCCGCAATACTCTGCCATACCCCGCGATACTCTGCCATACCCCGCGATACTCTGCCATACCCTGCGATACTCTGCCATACCCTGCGATACTCTGCCATACCCTGCGATACTCTGCCATACCCTGCGATACTCTGCCATACCCTGCGATACTCTGCCATACCCTGCGATACTCTGCCATACCCTGCGATACCCTGCCGATACCCTGCCATACCCTGCGATACTCTGCCATACCCTGCCATACCCTGCCATACCCTGCCATACCCTGCCATACCCTGCCATACCCTGCGATACCCTGCCATACCCTGCGATACCCTGCCATACCCTTTGATACTCTGCGATGCTCTGCCATACCCTGCGATACCTGGCGATACTCTGCCATACCCTGCGATACTCTGCAATACTCTACCATACCCTGCGATACTCTGCAATACCCGGCGATACTCTGCAATACCCTGCGATACTCTGCCATACCCTGCAATACCCAACAATACCCTGCGATACTCGCTACGATCAAAGCCAGGATCGTTTTTTTTTTTTTTATTTCAGGCTTTCCAGCCTAGAGGTGAGATGTGGGGTCTTATTGACCCCATATCTCACTGTAAAGAGGACCTGTAATGCCATATTCCTATTACAAGGGATGTTTACATTCCTTGTAATAGGAATAAAAGTGATCAAAAAAAATTTTTGGGGGGAAAAAAAGGGTCAAACTAAAATAAATAAAGTAAAATGAACAATAAAATATAAAAAAAAATATATATATATTTTTTTAAAGCGCCCCTGTCCCCGTGTGCTCGCACGCAGAAGCGAACGCATACGTAAGTCCCGCCCACATATGAAAACGGTGTTCAAACCACACATGTGAGGTATCGCTGCGAACGTTAGAGCGAGAACAATAATTTTGGCCCTAGACCTCCTCTGTAACTCAAAACATGTAACCAGTAAACAAAATTAAAGCCTATGGGGATTTTTAAGTAGCGAAGTTTGGCGCCATTTCACGAGTGTGTGCAATTTTGAAGCGTGACATGTTGGGTATCTATTTACTCGGCGTAACTTCATCTTTCACATTATGCAAAAACATTGGGCTAAATTTACAGTTTTGTTTTTTGTAAAGCACAAAACATTTTTTTTCCAAATAAAACACGTTCGAAAAATTGCTGCGCAAGTACCGTGCTAGATAAAAAGTTGCAACGACCGCCATTGTATTCTCTAGGGTCTTTGCTAAAAAAACATATATAATGTTTTGGGGTTCTATCTAATTTTCTAGCAAATAAATGATGATTTTTACATGTAGGAGAGAAATGTCAGAATTGTCCTGGGTGCTCCAGAACACCTGATGGTGCTCCCTGCATGTTGGGCCTCTGTATGTGGCCACGCTGTGTAAAAGTCTCACACATGTGGTATCGCCGTACTCAGGAGTAATAGCAGAATGTGTTTTGGGGTGTAATTTGTGCTATGCATATGCTGTGTGTGAGAAATAACCTGCTAATATGACAATTTTGTGAAAAAAAAAAAAAATTAAAAAAAATCTTGATATTGCAAAGAATTGTGGGAAAAAATGACAACTTCAAAAAACTCACCATGCCTCTTTCCAAATACCTTGGAATGTCTTCTTTCCAAAAAGGGGTCATTTGGGGGGTATTTGTACTTTTATGGCATGTTAGGGTCTCAAGAAATGAGATAGGCCGTCAGTACTTCAGGTGTGATCAATTTTCAGATATTGGCACCATAGCTTGTGGACTCTATAACTTTCACAAAGACCAAATAATATACCCCAATTTGTACTTATTTTTACCAAAGATATGTAGCAGTATAAATTTTGGCCAAAATTTATCAAGAAAAATTACAAATTTGCTAAATTTTATAACAAAAACGAAGAAAAATTCATTTTTTTTTACTGAATTTTCAGTCATTTTTCTTTTATAGCGCAAAAAATAAAAAACCCAGAGGTGATTAAATACCACCAAAAGAAAGCTCTATTTGTGTGAAAAAAAGGACAAAAATTTCATATGGGTACAGTGTTGTATGAATGAGTAATTGTCATTCAAAGTGTGAGAGCACCGAAAGCTGAAAATTGGTCTGGTTATTAACCACTTCAGCCCCGGACCATTTGGCAGCCAAAGGACCAGAGGTCTTTTTTCAATTTCGCACTGCACTACTTTAACTGGTAATTGCGCGGTCATGCAATTTTGTAACCAAACGAAATTTGCGTCCTTTTCTTCCCACAAATAGAGCTTTCTTTTGATGGTATTTGATTGCCTCTGTGATTTTTATTTTTTGCGATATAAACGGAAAAAGAGCGAAAATTTTGAAAAAAAAAAAGAGATTTTCTACTTTTTGTTATAAAAAAAAATCTAATAAACTCAATTTTAGTCAAACATTTGGGCCAAAATGTATTCAGCCACATGTCTTTAGTAAAAAAAATGCCAATAAGCGTATATTTATTGGTTTGCGCAAAAGTTATAGCGTCTACAAACTAGAGTACATTTTCTGGAATTTACACCGCTTTTAATTTATGACTGCCTATTTCATTTCTTGAGGTGCTAAAATGGCAGAGAAGTACAAAACCCCCCCAAATGACCCCATTTTGGAAAGTAGACACCCCAAGCTATTTGCTGAGAGGCATGTTGAGCCCATTGAATATTTTTTTTTTTAGTCCCAAGTGATTGAATAAAGACAAAAATAAAAAAGATTTTTTTTTTTTTTCAAAAAGTTGTCACTAAATGATATATTGCTCACACATGCCATAGTTATATGTGGAATTGCACCCCAAAATACATTTTGCTGCTTCTCCTGAGTATGGGGATACCACATGTGTGGGACTTTTTGGGAGCCTAGCCGCGTACGGGGCCCCGAAACCCAAGCACCGCCTTCAGGATTTCTAAGGGTGCAAATTTTTGATTTCACTCCTCACTACCTATCACCGTTTCGAAGGCCATAAAATGCCAAAATAGCACAAAACCCCCCCAAATGACCCCATTTTGGAAAGTAGACACCCCAAGCTATTTGTTGAGAGGCATGGTGAGTATTTTACAGCTCTCATTTGTTTTTGAAAATGAAGAAAGTAAAAAAAAAAAATTTTTTTTTTTTTTTTTTTCAATTTTCAAAACTTTGTGACAAAACGCTACATCTGCAAAATACTCACAATACCTCTCAGCAAATAGCTTGGGGTGTCTACTTTCCAAAATGGGGTCATTTTGGGGGGTTTTATGCCATCTGGGCATTCCATGGCCTCCGAAACTGTGATTGGCAGTGAGAAGTGAAATAAAAAAATTACACCCTTAGAAAGCCTGAAGGCGGTGATTGGTTTTTGGGGTTCCGTACGCAGCTAGGCTCCCAAAAAGTCCCACACATGTGGTATCCCCGTACTCAGGAGAAGCAACAGAATGTATTTTGGGGTGTATTTCCACATATGCCCATGACATGTTTGAGCAATATATCATTTAGTGACAACTTTTTGTAAAAAAAAAAATATATATATTTTTTTTTTTTCATTATTCAATCTCTTGGGACAAAAAAAAAAAAATATTTAATGGGCTCAACATTGCTCTCATCAAATAGCTTGGGGTGTCTACTTTCCAAAATGGGGTCATTTGGGGGGGGTTTGAACTGTCCTGGCATTTTATGCACAACATTTAGAAGCCTATGTCACACGTCACCCACTCTTCTAACCACTTGTAGACAAAGCCCTTTCTGACACTTTTTGTTTACATGAAAACATATTTTTTTTTTGCAAGAAAATTACGTTGAACCCCCAAACACTATATATAATGTTAAAGCAAAGGCCCTACAGATTAAAATGGTGGGTGTTGCATTTTTTTTTTCCACACAGTATTTGCGCAGCGATTTTTCAAACGCATTTTTTGTGGAAAAAATACACTTTTTTTTATTTTAATGCACTAAAACACACTATATTGCTCAAATTTTTGATGAAATAAAAAATATGATCTTAGGCCGAGTACATGGATACCAAACACGACATGCTTTAAAATTGCGCACAAACACGCAGTGGCGACAAACTACATACATTTTTAAAAGCCTTTAAAAGCCTTTACATGATACCACATTAGATTCACGGAGGAGGTCTACTGCTAAAATTACTGCCCTCGATCTGACCTTCGCGGTGATACCTCACATGCATGGTGCAATTGCTGTTTACATATGACGCCAGACCAACGCTTGTGTACGCCTTTGCGCAAGAGAAGGGGGGGCAGGGGTGCTTTTTTTTTTTTTTTTGGTTTTTTTTTTATTTATTTAGCTTTTTTATTTTATTTTTAAACTGTTCCTTCCATTTTTTTTCTTTGTTATGATTTTTATTGTTATCTCAGGGAATGTAAATATCCCCTATGATAGCAATAGGCAGTGACAGGTACTCTTTTTTTGAAAAAATTGGGGTCTATTAGACCCTAGATCTTTCCTCTGCCCTCAAAGCATCTGACCACACCAAGATTGGTGTGATAAAATGCTTTCCCAATTTCCCAATGGCGCGGTTTATATCCGGGAGGGGGGACATTCCCTCCCACTGCTTGTAAAAGCAGTCTAGAGGCTAATTACCCGCTAGAATTGCTTTTACATGAAAGCCGATCACTGGCTGAAAAGAATGATACCAAGATGATACCTAAACCTGCAGGCATCATTCTGGTATAACCATTCAAAGTCCAGCAACATACTGGACATATATTGTAATCTTTTTTTTTTTCATGCAGCCTCTTGGCTGAACGAAAAAAGAGATTGATTGGTGGGTATGCCCACCATTAGAATACCTCCCTTCATCCACCCACTTCTAATGATGGGCATACATGCACCATTTATATATGCCGATGCATGGGGGCATCCTCCCGCAAAAGTTATGCCGTGTACACACGGTCGGAATTTCGACCGTATGTACGTGGCATTAGGAGCCAATCGCTCCCCCCCCCTGCTGCCCCCATGCTTCGGCATATATGCTCTTTTTTTTAACTGTGGTGGTGAAATCACCTCCTACAGCGTTGGAGTCGCGGCTTTATGTATCGTGGGAGCAAACGCTGTTGCTGTCAAGATAAATAAATCCGCGTTGCAACTGAATGGCGCACCTGAAAACAAAAAAATGCTTAACACTAAAACACAGTAAACAAAATTACATACCTGAAAAGCAAGCATGATAAAACATGATAAAACATAATAAAACATTGCAGAATAGAATGGAGTAAAAAAAGAGCAACAATAGAGAGAGAATAGAGTGAGAGAGAGAACAATAAAACGACAACTATTTTTTTTTTTTTTTTTTTTTTTGAGATTCACAGGTAAAAAAGCTCCTGACTGAAGCGACTGAATCAAAACGCTACCACAAAAAAAATGTTAGCGATCGCAGGGATCAGGCCTGACTCTGCGAACGCTGCAGTTATGTGTGCTTAGTGTTTTGTAAGTGACAGTGATCGATCGATACTGCACTTGGGTGGGCTGGGCTGGGCGGAGGGGGAAAACGCAGGTGCTAGCAGGTATCTGGGCTGATCCCGCTAACAATGCGTTTTTTTTTTGGAACCCTAAACTGCTGGGACGCTAGTATAGATCTGATCAGATCAGATATTGATCTGTTCAGATACTATACCACTAAGGGAGGTGTATGCTTTGCGCGTGGGTGTTTGCGGTACTGGCACTAACCTGGGGCGACGCAGACCTTATTTGACCCTAAAACCTAATTGATATCACCCGCCGGGCGATCAGGGGGTTAAACCGTTATTGGGTAATAAATGGCGGGTGCCCTGACAGTATAAAAAACAAGCTAACTAACCAGCGTCACCCGTAACAGTAATACAAAAAAAAACTGGTTACCTAGCGACACTAATGCAGCGATCAGAAAAACGATCGCTTAGTGACACTGGCAAAAGGGGGTGAAAGGGTTAACTAGGGGCAATCAGGGGGTTAAAACCTTTATTAGGTAATATATGGGGGTACCTGACGCTATATAAAAACCTGACGGGGAACCTAAATAACGAAATAACTAACTGGCTAACCAGCGTCACCAGTGACAGTTATACAGTGATCACTGGTGAAAGGGTTAACTCTAGGGGCAATCAAGGGGGTTAAAACCTTTATTTAGGTTGTAATATGGGGGTACCTGACCTATAAACCTATTTATGAACCTATATAAACATGGCGGTTACCTAAAAAAAAAAAAATGGTTACCTAGCGACAGCAGTGACACTAATACAGCGATCAGAAAAACGATCGCTTAGTGACACTGGCAAAAGGGGGTGAAAGGGTTACCTGGGGGGCAATCAAGGGGTTAAACCTTTATTAGGGGGGGGGTAGGGGGCTACCTTGGACCTAAAACTAACTGCACTGACAGTTATTACAGTCACACTGACACTAAATGCAGTGATCAGTAAAAAAATGATCACTGCAATTAGTGACACTGTGACTGGGGGGGGGGGGAGGGGGTGATCTGGGGGGTGATCTGGGGGTGACAGGGGGGTGTTTTGTGTGCCTATGTGTACTGGTGTCAGTGTACTGTTTGTGCACTAACCTTTACATGTTCACAGCTCGGCGTTCCGGTCACATAGACCGGCGCACCGAGCGTGACATCACTTCCTCTGCCTGTGTTTTGATTGACACAGACAGAGGAAGCATCTGATTCGCCAGGAGCGATCGCGAGGGGGTGGCCAGAAACCACTGGCCGTCCCCTCATCCCGGATCGCTCCTGAAGCGATCCCGACCGTCCCCGCCGGCCGGGGGGGGTCCGATCGGACCCCCCACCCGCCTGAAGAATGGCACGTACAGGTACGTGATTCTGCCTGTACGTGCCATTCTGCCGACGTATATGTACAGGGGGCGGTCGGGAAGTGGTTAAAAAGGCTTACCCGTAAGTCCCTTCGTAAATCCTGGGCTAGCGGTGCGCCCATGGGTCCCGCAGACGAGGAGAGGCAGAATGGGGAAAATGCCTATTTAAACAAGGCATTTCCCTGTTCTGCCTAGTGACATGGACATGTCCTAGGTAGCCCATCCCCCCTACAGTTGGAACATGCTGAGGGAACACATTTAACCCCTTGATCGCCCCCTAGTGTTTAACCCCTTTCCTGCCAGTGGCATTCACACAGTAATCGGTGGCTATTTTTAGCTCTGATCACTGTATAAATGTCAGTGGTCCCAAAATAGTGTCAAGTGTCTGATCTGTCTGCTGCAATGTCGCAGTCCTGATAAAAATTGCAGATCACTGCCATTACTAATAAAAAAAGAAATTGATAATAAAAATGCCATTATATCTATCTCCTATTTTGTAGACGCTATAACTTTTGTGCAAAACAATCCATATACACTTTTTTGCAATTTTTGTTTGTCCAAAAATATGTAGACATGCATATCGGCCTAAACTGAGAAAGAAATGTGTTTTTTTTTTGTTTGTTTTATATATTTGTTTGGTGATATTTATTATAGCAAAAAGTAAAAAATATTGCTGTTGTTTTTTTTTTTTATTGCGTAAAAAATAAAAACCCGCAGAGGTGATCAACTACCACCAAAAGAAAGCTCTATTTGTGGCGAAAAAAAGAAAATACATTTTGTTTGAGTAGAGCGTCGCACAACCGCGCAATTGTCAGATAAAGCGACGCAGTGCCAAATCACAAAAAATGCTCTAGTTATTAAGGGGGTAAAATCTTCCAAGGCTGAAGTGGTTAAGTAACTTCTTTTTAGATGCAAACGATTGTTTCTAGAAATTCGATCCAAAATACTTTCTACATGATATTTGTGGCTTTTAAACAACCTTTTTTTTTTTTTTTTTTTTTTTATATATCTTATTTTGAATTTTTAAAACGCCTCCAAATTATTTAGACATTTGTTTTAGCCAAGTTACACATAACCACTAATGATGATGTAATTGCTTCTGGAACAGTGACTGTACAGTTATTTTGCAGTAACACCAAGTATTTCCTGTTCTCCTCCTAACCAGAAATTCAGTTGATGTAATCCCTGGTGCTCTCCCTGCTGGCTTGGAGAACTGAGATAAAATTATAAAGGAAGTGTCACTATTGTGTCTGTTCAGATTTCTCCTCTTTCTGTTTTATATGAGCCATTCTAGCTGTGAAATGCAGGTGCGTGATAAGGCATTTGTGAAACCAGTCTGTGTTCAATTTTGCACCTGTATCATAGACGCTGCTTGCGGGTGCAAAGTGGGAGTTCCTGTGGTTTTAATATTTTACACTGTTATGATATAACAACTGAAGTTCAAACTGTAGTTTAAGTGCAGAAATATCAAAACATGATTTAAAGGGTAGCTCCACTTTAGGCTCGATTCACATCTATGCATTTTGCTTTTGAGCGTTTTTGCAGTGCTTTTTGCGGTGCTTGCCGCGTTTTTGGACACGCGTTTTTATCACGATTTTGCGTATTTTTTTTTTTTTTTCCATTTTCTTTTATACTGTGGTTGCTTAGCAACCAGCTATATACAGTGTAAAAAATAAAAATAAAAAAACACACACAAATCGCAGCAAAATCGCTGTAAAAGGGCGGTACTTGCGTTTTGGATGTGGGTCCATTGACTTCTATTACATGCAAAACGCTGCATTTTGCATGAAAAAAAGTCCCCGACCCTTTCCAAAAATGCAGAGGCACAAAAATGCATTGATGTGAACATGTTTTATAGGAACCCATGTTAAAAAATTTCCCTGCATTTCTGCAAAATGCATCAAATAACGTGTTAGTGTGAATCGAGCCTTAGAGGGAAAAGTAGCAAATCAAAAATAATATAGCATATGCAATTGCTACAAAAACCCTGTTTTTTTTTTTTTTTTTTTTTGTTTTTTTTTCCCCCCTTTTTACAAGCATTTGTGATTGAATGTTATTAAAAAAAATACCTTTTCCCTTTCAATGTGTAGTGCTGTAATTTTCTGTAAAATTCAATGCAATATGGCTACCTGGAGGAACGTACTGAACACCCCCAGAAATGTTATTTTCTTCTTGTGTGATTGGCTTACTGATTTTCTCAGAAGTCTGCACTAAGTTGGTTTAAGGCATCCTCTGCAACAAAAATAAAATTTTTGCTGAGGTACTCCCAAAGAGTTAATGATTCCTAAAGGGATGCCATTTTCCTCGGCTGATTGATGAAAAAGTCACTCCCATTCAGTAGAGCTGCACGATTAATCGTTAAGAAATCGTGATCTCGATTCAACCCCCCCCCCCCTCACGATCTCTATGCAGAATTTCCCAATTCATTCATGTAACAAGTGTAGAAAGTTCTCTGCTCACTCAGCTGGCAAAACATTGTGGTAGATCACTATAAACATTGTAACTTTACTTTTCGTTCTTCGATCAAAGGGATGAACTTCTGTGAGTAAATGAAGGAAGTTTAACCACTTAAAAACTAAACCTTTTTCTGACATTGTGTTTTTTACAAAGTCAAAAATCAGTATTTCTTGCTAGAAAATTACTTGGAACCCCCAAACATTATATATATATTTTTTTTTAGCTGAGACCCTAGGGAATAAAATGGCGATTGTTGCAATATTTTATGTCCCACTGTATTTGCGCAGCGGTCTTTTAAACACAATTTTTGGGGAAAAAATACACTACAATAAATAAAATAACGGAACAGTAAAGTAAGCCTAATTTTTTTTGTACATTGTGAAAGATGATGTTAAGCAGCGAGAATCGTGATCTTTATTCTAAGCAAAAAAAAATAGTGATAATCATTTTAGCCAGAATTGTGCCGCTCTACCATTCATATTCACTCTGTAGACAACAAACCATTTTTTGTTCAGAGCAGAAACCGGTAGGACTCTGCAACATTGTTTGCTAAAATCCTGCAATGTACATTCATCACCCAGAGGGATTTTATTTATTTATTTTTTATAGAAAGAGTGGAGTTATGGAATTAAACTCCAACTTTTTTCTCCCCTAATAATGGGCCCCCCAGAATGGTTAGCCATAATGTGCTGGTATTTGGGATGAGATGAGACATGTGAATACCTTCTGTTCGAAAGTCTTTACTGTGGTACATCTAGAGCAGGGTCTCTAAATGTTTGCAGCAAAGGGCCAATCACTGCCCTTCAAATATTAGGGTGGCCAGACTGTAACCACTAGGAGTAGAAAATTCCCCGGAATCGGTGGGAGTAAACTATGCCATAGGCTTGGTGGTCAGTGGGAGTTTAAAAAAAAAAAAACAAAAAAAAAAAAACCTCATTGGTGTTGGTGGGAGGAATAGTACACCTTAATTGGTGTTAGTGGGTGAACTAGTTCCCTGTCTCTGGTGTCAGTGGGAGGAATAGCGCCTCATAACAGTGGAAGGCATTGTACCTCACAGGCCTGATAAAGGCAAGCAAAGGGCCTGTGGGCCGCAGTTTGGAGAACACTGATCAAGGTGATAAAGGGGTTTTGTATCAAATTGCATTATACTTGGCCAGGTTTATATTTTAGGGCTCATTCAGACTTGTTCAGAGATTGGCAGCTTTCTTTACTATTCAAATTCTGATCTCCATATGGGGAACACCGGAAACAATTGTTTGATGTGCCTTATTCACACTTAAAGTCAAGTTCCACCCACCCTTGCAAAAAATTAAAAGCCAGCAGCTACACATACGGCAGCTGCTGGTTTTTAATATTAGGACATGTCCTGGAGTCCAGCAATGTCGACACCGCAGCTGAGGTTTCCATCAGCTGTCGGTTGCATGCCGCCGCCATTGCGGGTAAGGTGAACCCGACAGTGTAGCTTCACGCCGGGAACCCTACTGTTCATACGTGAGGCTCTGCTCCTCTCTCCTACTGGCCCGGCGACAGGCTGTGGCTCCCAGAAGTCCAAGACAGGTTTTCCCCACCCCCCCCCTCCCAAAAGGTGCCAATTGTGGCATCGGAGGGGGGGCAAACATCAGTGGAAGTTCCACTTCTGGGTGGAACTCTGCTTTAAATGCAGCTTCTGGGTGAGTTGCGATACGGAAATTTGCATTTTTCTGTCTCGCACGTCAGCGGTCCTATTCTGTCTGTGCTTCTACACCAGAGCAGTGTAGCTGCGGTGAGTAGGAAAGAATGCAATATCGCACTGTTACATTTCAATAAAGTAAAAAAAAAAAAAAGGCAAGGCACTGCCAGAACCAGCACTTCTTGCACGGTGAAACACAACATTAGCAGCCTTTAGCAACAAGTCAGAGCTCATTAGCCTATAATATGGTTGCTACAATTTTTTTTATTCAGGACTATTTGGGCATAAGTGCTCACTTTTGTAACTTCTGGACTCTGTTAAAGAGGAGCTTCACCCATTTCTATTAAATGAACCCAAAATAGGCCACTTTCTTTTATCCAGGAAAAGCATACTGGTAAACCCTATGAATTCTGCATTGTCCAGCACCACAATATTTGTGTATTTTTCCAGCTGCCCCTTCTGGTTTTTGCAGCCATCCCCCTGATGACACTGCAATAGATGAATGATGATTCATCTGTTTTGTGGGGGAGCCTCTTCAGGAGGCTGCAGGAGGAGGCTTTTTTTTTTTTTTTTTTTAAGTGGTGCTTTTTTTGCTTGTTCTCTTAGGTCGGGTGTGAGGAGGGGGGGGGGGGGGTTTCCAGCTTGTGCTGCTACACTGCGGGAACCAGCCAAGATTCAAATCATGTACGGGCAGGCTTAGTGTACCTAAGTCGATCCATCGATTGACTTGGGTACAACCAGCATGTTGGTAAGATCTCTAAAGAGCGACCTTGCTTTTCAGAAGGCATTTGACAGGTAGTGAGGAAGCATTTGTCGCCTCTTCATCGCATGTTTTACCCCTAAAAGTCCACACCACTGCACTGCAACCACATGCGGATGTGGCATGGCCACATTCACTTGAATAGGATGTGCTTGGCAGGTGGTACTCTGGGGGGGGGGGGGGGTAGTGTTTTGCCACACCGCAATGCACAGTGTTGTGGCCAGGGCATGCGTAATACCCCCTTATGGTCTTTGTGGGTGGGGGGGTGGTTGGAAAAGTGGAGCTCAACCATCTGTTATTACTGCCCTTAACTGCAGCTGTACACAAGGCCTTCTGCTTAATTTGTCATGTCTTTTTCTTTTGCCTGAGCTCCATTTGTTTAGTAGTTGAATGTGTGCTTTTTTTTTTTTTGTAGCTTATAGTAGGGAGCAAGGAAGTGTTTCATAACCTCTTGCTGTTTTATATATTTTTTTTTTTTTTTTTTTTTTCCCATTGGGGACTTTTTTAATCACTTCCAGTCCAATAGGTAAAACAGGAAGTGAGAGGGAAATCCCTCCAATATGAGGGAAAACATGGTTGTCACTAGGGTCGCCAAACCTGCTATCCCTATTGGAAGATTTCCCCTGTACAGATGGCAACTCCAGATTTGAGACTTTCATTCTTTTTCTCTTTCAGTGATGAGTAAAGCGGTAGTAAACCACAACATAACGTGCTGGTATGCGTTCTGTGCTCGTTTCCCCAGGCCGCTTTCACTGCACTTGAGATGTGTAGCAGGTGTCATGACGCCCCAAAAGCAGGTCGCAAGCATAGTGCGTTTGCCTGCAAAGGATTGCATGGTACAGTAGTACCATTTTTTTATGCTTTTGCTGTGAGTTTTTTTAAAGTAGTGCATGCTCTACTTTTTGGCGCTGGAATCGCACTGCACCTGGGTTGTATGTAAATCGCACAGGAACGCACTTAGTTATACTTGCATTTCAATAAATAGCTTGGCCCTAATACAACTCGAATCATGTACAAGTGTAAAAATAATTTCTAAGTTATTGTAAAATGCGTGTAGTATTAAAACATTAAGGTAATAGAAGATTTGTAGAGTACTCCTGGGAAACTGAAAAACAGGATGCTGAAGTTAAAAATTGATTTTGCCAACTTTCCTTGCATTGGCAAAAAAGGCGATTTCTACATGGACTTGACACCTTGGAAACTTTTCTGTTCCCACCTTTGCACTAGACTTGGCTAAATGACAAACTCAACATAGTCTTGTGGAATCGTGGTTAGAGAACTTGTTTTCCTGTTTCAGACTAACTCGGCTATGTCACGCTGAAGACGGGTGACCTCAAATATGTCCAAATGTTGTTTTCTTTTACCCTATTACTGGTACATTTCAGAAATTAACCACTTTTTCCTACCACACTGGTCTATCTTCTTATGGACCAGAGCGACTTTTTTACATTTCAGTTCAGAAAACCATGTTGGGATGGCAGTCATTTTGTCCCAGTGCTGTTTTCAAACCACACCTGTTCTGAGCAGCTGCTGCAGGTCTCGTTGCAGGTTAAAGCCTAGGTTTTCTTTAAAAAAATAGATAAAAAAAAAACACACAAGGAACATGCTTACCTTTCTCCTCTGATGCATCCCAATCCCTGACACTGTAATCCGCCGGTGCAGCGGGGGGTTAGTTGTACTCGCAAGCAGTCATCAAGGGTACCCGACTATGCCCTTTAACTCCAAGGCAGCTGTAGTGTACTGGCATTTCCCAATATTATTATTTTATTTATTTTTAATCAAAAGTAGGCCTTAAAGCCCATGTCCAGGTTTACTTTCACTTTAAATGGTTAACTAGGGCCAAGCTGGCCCAAACTAACTATTTCCTTCACTAACGTGCGGCCACTAGGCATGCTGTATAAACTGTATGTAGCTTCAGCTACATAAAGTATACAGTGCTGTGTTCCAGGTGTGAAGTGAGACCTTTCTGTCTCACAGCTGGAACAAGATGGCATTGGTCTGAGCGGCGCTCAGCCAATTATAGGCAGCTTTGTAGTCTATTAATGAATCCAAAGCTTCTTTTGATTGGTAGAGTCAGAGGGCTGGCTGATGACATCACGATCTCCAACTCGGCCAGAGGAAGCTTTGTATCAACATTGATAGAATACCAAGCTGCCTATGAATGGCTGAGCACTGCTCAGACGGATGCTATTTTGTTTTCCGGGTATAAAATGACGGCAGTGGTTAGTATTGTTTTTAATACACCGTTGTTTTTTTGTTTTGTTTTTTCTCTACAGCTTCATGGTGTATCAGATTCTGTAGTATTGTCTTAGAGAGGATCTCACAGGCTTTTATATGTGTTATACCCGTGGGATTTCTCCTCTGTTTGAAATGTTTGCGTGCAATATTTCAATAAAGTTTATTATTTTTTCATCTATATCACTGTGCTGCTTTCTTTACCCACTGTGAGCATTTGTGAGCCCGCTATGGTCTCATTCCCCCCCCCTCCTTTTATTTATATCTATATCTATATCTATATCTCTCTCATATACACACATTTAACTGCTCCTGGGTAGGAAGCCTGTCACACTGACGGATTAACCCTTAGACTTCTGTGATTAATCACTGAGTGGATTCATGTGCATTTTTTTACTTATATAAAATGGGAAGATCTTGTCTCGCACCCGGAACACTGTGACCCGTCTGCTGACATCACTGGAATCAGTCCACGTCATCCCAACAAAGTCTGCGTCTGCCAGGTGCCTGGACTGATGCCTGTCTCAGCCTCTTAGTGAGCCACTGAGAAACTGAGACGGCCGCTCTGCCCCCTCCACAGCTCAGTGCTCCAATGAGCGTGGAGGAGCAGAGAGGAGAGCTGCTGATTGACAGTCAGCAGCCCTCCTCTCAGGGATCTGTGAGAGCCAAGCCATCGGTGATGTTCGATCAATCGCTCAGTTCACAGTATTAGAGGCAGCAGGGGACAGATGCAGCACAGGTAATGGGCCAAAAAAAAACTAAACTTTGCTTCTTTAAGTGGTCAGTAAGTGTCTAATGCCACACATTCTGTATTGACCAGAAGTTAAAAAAATAAATTTCTGTCTGGCAGTCCAATATATAGTGTGATTTAAATGCCTGCAACATTTGTTGTTTTTTGTTTTTTTTAATATTGCAGACCAGTGGACTTGTACATAGGACCTACAAAGTATACTCGACCTGCATCTCCACCACTGTCCTATACACGTGGAAAAATTTATAGGCAAAACAGCCTCCTTTGTATACATGTAATTCAGGTTGGGTATGACACTCAGGCCTCAAGTATAGCCTCTGGCTTTGCACTATATACTGTATTTATTGGCGTATAACACACACTTTTTCACCCTGAAAATCGGGTGCAAATAGCGTGTTATATGCTGATACTTCAATTTTAGCTGCCTTGGAGGGTACAGGGAGGAGGCGGGACGAGTGCCGTCAGATTACATACAGTGAGAATCTCCTGTATACTTGGCGGCCTCTGGGCTGCCATTGGACCACTGTTCTGTCTATCATAGGAGATTCTCACTGTATGTAATCTATCGGCGCTTGTCCCGCCCCCTCCTGTCCCCTCTAGGCTTCAGATGGGCATCGATCAGGCTGCATATATGGCAATGGTGAGGCTGCTGCATATATGGCAATGGTGAGGCTGCTGCATATATGGCAATGGTGAGGCTGCTGCATAGACGTGGACTGATGAGGCTGCATTGATGGAATGTGCGTGTTATACGCCTGTGCATGTTATATGCCGATAAATACGGTAAATACAGCTGTCTTGGTCTCAAGAATAATTCATAGTGATGCCTACCTTCCCAGGTATCTGCCATAATAGTCTTCTAGAATTTCAGAGTTGTAGATTTCTCAGGATTTTTGGATAGGTAGGTTCTCCAGCTATTGCAGTAATTTGCAAATGTTGATTGTGATTTGTTTTTTTTTTAACAGTGGGTCTTTGATTTCTGAAGAGTAGAAGATTTGATGTGGCGAAGGTATTTACCAGTGGTTTTCTTTATTTATTTTTTTTACATTTGAACCACTGTAATTGTTCTCTACAGAGACCTCTTCTTATTTGTGACTGACAGTTAATTGTTGCCATATTCTTGCTTCAGATGTAGCTATTTGCAGTGCAGAATTGCCACTGCTGCCACACAAAGGCATTGCGTTACTAAAAGGTCCACGACCTGTATGTTCTAGTGTGGTTTGTGTGCCCACAGTGTTGCTTCAGCACAAAGTAGCGTCCAGTACCAGGATAGGTACTCTTGGGTTAACCAATGCAGAGTGGGGGTTAGACACTTTGGACAGTACTGTAATAACCACTGCAGCTAGTTCATGATTAGACTTAACATACATCACTTTGGGAGAGGGTGGGTCTGGTGTAGACTTTTAATAAGTTATTCTTAAATTGAGATTTGTTCATCTGTATTTGCAGGTTGATTTAAAATCGCTGATTGTCCTATTTTATATATAATCTTATATATATATATATATATATATATATATATATATATATATATATATATATATAATTTAAATCTGTCCATTAACTTGGATATTTGTTTAGCTATTGAAGTTTTTGTATTTTAAAAACTGTTCCCCGAGCTGTTAAGGATCTTTCTGGCAAAGGTCTACTGCTAAATCGCCAAGATAAAAATCTATGTGCTGTAATGCAGTGACCACATCTGCTTGTCTGCCAGGCTTTAAGGAGACCAAGCCAAATGTGGCAAAGAGGTCATTGCCCGATAGTTTGACTTTGCTTTAGTTACTCTTCCCTGCTGTGCATTGCTTAATGTGGTTTGCTTCTTATGAAATGTTTCAACATTCTTTAATATACTCCAATCACTGAGCTATTGTCAGTAAATTATAAAGGTTAGGCAATTGGGAAAACTCTGCAGCGAGGAAGCTGATAACCAGTTAATTTTCTAGAATATGGAGGTTTGAGTTGCTTTGACTGAGAATTAATAAAAACATTTCCAGGATTTCTTAAACCCCCTGCTTCTCTGTAATAAGAGGGATGTTTCCATTATCTACATGGACTGAAAGACCCTATGCTGGAAATATAGGGGGCAGAGAGGGTGTGAAGATAAACAAAACCTTTAAAAGGGAAGTATGGTGGATGCTGCATCTGTCCTCCGCCAGTTCTGAGGCTGAGATCCCAGCGATCAAACATCACTCATTGCTTGATTCTCAGTTCTTCCAGAGCAGAGAGCTGGTGACTGTCAACCACGCTGTGTTCTCCTGTTAAGTGTTGTCAGTTTTTAGTAGTGTAGTGGAGGGACTGGCAGGAACACCAGGGATTTAACACAAAGGAAGCAGGATACCTTTCAGTATTTTTATTTTCTTCTACTTTCAAGTACATGGTACAGCAGGCACATATCAGGAATATTTTTGATGTTGGGTTTACATATTCTTTAACGCAGTGATTCTCAACTAGGGTTCCTCCAGAGGAAGCTAGGGGTTCCTTCAGCATTGGGCCATTTCTGCCTCTCGTTAAAGTTCCCACCAACACCATTGATCTTTTTAGCTATCTGTAAGGAGGTAATTCTTCCCAATGACCACAAGTGTAAGGACCATTCTTCCCACTGACCATCACACTAATGTATCATGAGTTGTAGATTTCAAATTTTTAGCAGGGGTTCCACGAGACTGGAGAACTATTTCAAGGGTTCCTCTCTGTTGAAAAGGTTGAGAAAGGCTGCCTTAACGTTTCAGTGGGCCGTGTTTTAAAACCCCACTTCTTCTATGCAAATACTCTGTGCTTCCGGATGTTTGGAAATCCCAGTGTCCTGCTGCATGCTGCGGTTTTTCCACTTGGGTCATTTGTTACTTCAGAACATATGAGCTGGCAGGAGAAACCACTGTTTGCAGTGTAAAAAATGGATATTTAAAAGATGAGTTCAGGATTTAGAAAAAAATAAATAAAAAATGCTCGCCTAGATGGATGCAGGCTCAATCCACCACCTGGTTCTGCACTGAGAACTGAGCGACTGAAGACTGATCGCTCAGTTCTCAAAATTCTGTAAGCAGAGACCTGGGTGCTGTCAGTCTTGCATTCTACTGCACTTGATTTGGCTATACTTCTACTTTTAACCAATCTGACCAGTCAAATACCTGAAGTGCCCAGGAAACGGCAAACAGGCATTGCTTTAACAAATGGGCCCCTCGATGGATTGCATAGTGATGACTCTTCTTGCAGGAACTTAATTCCTGGGTCTTCTTGAAAGTCTTGTCCCCTGTTCTGGCTCTTCTTCGCTTTCAGAATCTGCACATTGTGGGCTGCCCGGATGACCTGCTGTTGAAGGATCGCTTCATTCAGGATTTTAAGGGCAATAAACAGACTGTGCAGCCACTGCATAACTTTGTGTGGATCCTAACCTCTCAGAAGTCTGTATTGGATCCTACTCACCATCTGGAATACTTAAGATTGGTCCTGGACACAAACCAGTCCTGGGTCTGTCTTTACTTGACAAAGATGTCTTGGGGGATTTTTGATCCAACGTTGAAGTCCGGGAGGTTGTTTCTTTCTCTATCTTGGGAGATTCTCACTATGGATGTAAATCTGTTGGCCTAGACTAGGGAGTACACAGGAACCTGGTCAGTGGAGGAATCCAAACTTCCCATAAACATTCTGGAGCTCAGAGCTATTAGACTGTCCATTCAGCACTGACAGTGTGAACTTTGAAGGCTTCGAATGCATGTTCAGTCACACAACACCACGGCTGTGGCAACATCAAGCGTCAAGGGGTACAATAATTCAGGCAGCGGAGGAGGAATCGGAATAGATTCTGACCTGGGTGCATCGTCATGTTAATGACCTTGACGGCAGTACACCTTCCAGGCATAGAAAAGTGTCAGGTGGCTTCCTCAGCCATAGGAAAACAAAAAGTGTAGCACTCTGTGAAATAAAGAATGAATTTAAGGTGATACAAGTGAATGTGGGCAGTGAACCCAAATGCTCTCAATATTGAAATAAGAATAAAATAACGTAAACATATGTGATAATCCGTGCATACAAGTGATTAAATGTCCATAAAAGGTCAAAGGCAAAATGACACAGTTCAGAAAAAGTTCAAAGACTTCATGTTGATATCCAAACGGTGAACGTGGATGTATGGCTAAAGTGAGGGGAACCACCACCGATAATCAGAAGGCTTACCAAAACGTTTGACCCCAAGAGAACATGCGTTCTATGAGTCAAATAGGCTTGTATTGTATGGACAACAAATGTAGATGGGCACTTGGAATCTCCAAATTACTGGACCAGGAACGCCTGACTATCCACAAGATGGGGGGTGTCATTTAGTAGATCAAATAAGCGATTTAAAAACAAATGGCGGCAGTGGAGTCCTTACCAATGAGTTTCATCTCCTCGGACATCGTCCAAGCCATCAATGGCTGGAGCAAGGAGAGTGGTTCCTCAACCTGGAGGATTTTCAGGAACTTTGTCACAGGTAGGGGACAATGGATGTGGACCTGTTGACATCTTGGTTCAGCAACACGCTGGGTAAGATCATTGCCATGTCCAGGGATCTTTTGGATTTTGCAGTAAACTATCTGGTGATTTCTAAAAATCTATTTCACCTGAAGTATGCTTTTCCACCCCACTTCTATGACTGCTCCACAGATTAAGGTTGTGGGGAATTATGGCGATTCTTGTGGCACCAAACTGGCCCAGGAAGACTTGGTACTTGGACGATCTCCAGCTTGTGTTGCTTTTGGACATCCTAGTCACATATGCCTAAACCTGTTCTTTATGATTGGGCATAAAAGCAAACAAATTATTTATTATCTGTCAGTAGGAGGGGGTTATATGGGGGTCCTAAAAGTTTTGGTTTGCCGGTGTCCAATTACCTGAAGGTAGTAGAAAATAACCCAGTCATCTGCGACTAAGCATGTGTCTCGCACTGTTCACCAAACTGATTTTTACAGGCAAGTCTAAAATTTTATTTCTTTTTTTTAACATGGAAAAGTGACGGCAGAAAAAGGCGCTAGTCTGCCCGTTTTATTAATTAAATTATTATTATTATTTTTTTTTAACTAACCTCATTGTCTGACTATAGATTTATGTTTATTCCAAACATGTTTGAAGCCGTTTACTGTTGTCCATCTCACTCTACTGTTGGTAGTTTATTCCAATCGTCAGCCACCCTTACGGTAAAATAATACTTTCTAGGATTAGTTTTGAACTTTCCTCCAGTTTGTTTGAGGTCACGTGTTCTTGATTTTTGGTTTCATATTAAGACTGCTTTCCTGAACCTTATTCACCCCCTTGATAAATTTAAAGGTTTCCATCATGTCTCCCCTTCCCCTTCTTTCCTCCAGACTGTACATATTAAGTTCCCGAAGTCGCTCTCAGTATTTTTTCTCTCTCAAAATGCCAATGTGTTTTTTTTTTTTTTGTTGTTTTTCTGTCAAAACTGGGCAACTTAAACAAAGCATGTGATATAAAAGTGCAATCAGGGGTTACTTTCAGTGGAACCTGCATGTTGAAACTGTTGCAGAGATCTAGATAGTTTGAAGATAAATGGAAATTTTGACTTTGTTGTAGTAATGTTGAGCTTAGCCCCACTGTCCTTTAACATGATGGGCAGAATTGCCAACCAATGCAGAATGTTCTGAGAGCGTGTAGCGGAACTTTACGAAAAGCAATTTTTTTTTTTTTCCCGTAAATTCAATTTTTTTGGGGTGCTGATTATTTGAACTTGTTTTTCATTGAACTTTGCATTGTAGACTATTTAAGTTGCCTAGAGTTATGATAGGTTTGCTTTCAGACATCCTCATATCTGAGTTCAGGAGTTACAATACCATACTTCACCATTAGATGGTGCATGTAAAGTGTTGAATTGCAGCTCTTGTTCATGGCACATTTATAACTGAAAAGGACACGTGACTTGATAAAGTGTCTTGTATCACACATAATCGGGTAAACACATGGAAGTACCTGTGTTTCCGCTATAGCTTTTTAATTTTTACAAATACGATAAATTTTTTATATGGTAAATAAGTTACAAAAAAACACATAAAATAAGGGTCCTGATGTATAAGGCAATTCTTGGTAGGACTGTACAGTAAAGATTGTTGGATAATGGTAAAGGTATTTTTCTAAGCACTGAGGGTGGGACTATGCCTTAAAGGACTTCAACCAAAAGAACAGTTGTCTTAAAAAAAAAAAATGCTTTTGCTTGCCTACATTTCTCAAGTCCCAAATCTATCTTCTGGACTGTAGAGTGGCAGGGTCCTTCTTGAGGGGTCACCTCAGTGCCTTGGTGACACTTCATATTGGCAGGTTTTTTTTTAGGAAGACCACGGTGTGATGATAATGTTGAAAAATAGGGGCAGGTCCATATTAGATCACTGGCCTTGACTCCTGGATGTGTCCTCTAATGTGAGGGTTATTGATTATAATGTGTGTTTTTATTGTAAAGTGTTTATTAACCTTTTGCCAACCTCCAGCAGTACATTTACTGCTGGCGGGTGGCATGCCCAGGCACTACGGCGTACCTGTATGTCGCAGTGTACTTCCTGGTTTAGAGGCGTGCATGCACGCTCGCCCTGCTGACCTGTGATTTGACACATTACGAGTTTGTCGTCAAGTTACAGCCAATCATTTTGGCTCTATACCTGCTGATCGGCTGTGGCCAATCACAGCACACAGATCTGGCTGTTTTTCTCCCCTGCTTTCAGTTATCGTTCAGAAGTGAAATCAAGGAGAGACTCCAGCTAGATGATCAGTTGGTAAAAGCAGCACACATACACTTGCATACACTTTTTAGGCACACAGTGGTTGTTAGGCATTCTCTCATCTTTTAATCATCCACTCTGTCAGATAAAAAGCTGTTTCCTAGTGCCTGTGCTTCATAAAAAATGATTTCTACCTGTTTTCACAGCATCTCCCAGCGATCACGTGACTCAAGGCTCTATTCTCGCCATCAGACGGGGCCAAGATCCCCCTGCTGACTTCAGCCGGGGGGGGGGGGGGGGGAGAGCATGGAGTCACGTGATCGCTGGGAGATGCTGTTTAAAACAGGTAGAAATCTGCTTATTTATTTTTTATAAAGCAAAGGCATTTGGATACAGCTTTTTATCTGACCGAGGAGATGATATAAAGATGAGATAGTTTTGAAGCAGCAGGGAGAGGAGCAGAGCAGCACTAGTGAGAGCTGACAGGCAGGGAGGGGAGGGCGGAGGAGGACAAAGGGATACGGAGGATAGCTGCGGATGACGGAGGCACGTACTCTGACCACATTGTCAGGGCTCAGCAGCCATATATCATGGTCAGCGTATAGAGGTGGAGGGTAGAAACTGGCAGGATCAGCCAGGTATTTCAGGTGTTACAGGGGGCCAAAACACTGCACAAGCACTGTTCTGTATAACATTTAAAGAGCAGGATCCTTTTTTTTTTTTTTTTTTTTTTTTTTGGGTTAGCAAATGCTTTAACCCCTTAATTGCTTTACTGATCACTCCTGTCACCCAGCCAGTGTCATTAATACAGTATTATGCCTGTATTTGTGTCACTAGCAACGTCAGTGTCAGTCAGTAAGTGTTTCTCGCAGCCAGTTAGTGACGGATTGCCTGCCAAACTATCAGAGTCACACTAAGTCACTGATCACCATTACTAGTATAGTGTCTGTATGGATTAGTATCTTCATCACCATCCGAACTATACTAGTGCCCCCAAAAATGCAGTGTTGGCAGTATCGGCCCTTATTACTGCCAGCACTTGCGACATTTATGAAGAAATTACATTTTATTGGATATGTTTTATAACAGTGAAAAATCTTTTTTTTTTTTCCTCCAAATTTTAGGTTATATAATAAAAAAATAATCCTAGGACGATCAAATGCCACCAAATGAAAGGTCTATTTGTGAATTTTGTTTTCGTTAACAATTTTATAATAAGAAAAGCAAAGCAGCATCTGCCTCCCTGTAGACTCGGGCAGCCTTATCCTTCAGACTGTGTGAGACAAATCTTGTGAATTGATACTAAGCAGTCTGCAGCTGCTCTCTTCCTGTGCCCAGTTGCTCTTTGGTTTCTGAGTGGAGTATCGGCGAGGCATCTATCATATGAAAGTACAAGCAATCATCTGACAGCTCTTCTTGTTATGACACCATCAGTGTTATCCAGTGATTAGAATCAGGAGTGTGCAGGGAATGTCACATACTGTCATAATGTGTGAAATGCTCTGCCATGCTTATTAGGGAATTGTATGCTAAATGTTAATTTGTTGCTTTGCCAGATTAAACTATATAAATTAATTGAACTCCCCTAATGTTATCCTATGTGTCCATGCACACATACACTTTTAGCAGTTTAGTAGTAGGGGAGTTTAGAGGATGTTTTCTGAACGCCCTAAAATCATGTCATCAGAGGACATTTTGACAACAAAAAAAAGCTGAACGCTGTTAACCACTTGCGGACCATCCACCGTACATTTACTGCGGCGGGGCGGCCGCTCTGTGCCGGATCATGTGCTTTGTACGTGAACCCACACTTCTGGGTCTGGGACGTGCGTGTTCACCGCCGGTGACCTAATCCCTCTATGATTAGACCCAACGGAAGCTGATCTGTCCACTGGTACCCACCGATCGATAAGCAGAGAGCCAGAACTGTGATCTGCCTATATAAACAAGGCAGATCGTCGTTCTGTCAGTGGGGAAGGCATTGATCCTGTTTTCCTGGAGCAGGTACATAGATCAATGCCTTCCCCTAGTAAAAGCACCTCCCACACAGTGCAAAAACACTGGCTAGGCATGAAGTTAACACTTTGATGCCCCCCCCCCCCCTGAGGTTTACCCCTTCCCAGCTAGTGTCATTAGTACATTGACAGTGCATATTTTTACCACCGGACCCCAAAAATTTTCAGTGTCCCAACTGTCCACCACAGTATCGCAGTCCTGCTATATGTCACTGATCGGCACCGTTACTGGTAAAAAATTTAAAAATATTACATAGTTTGTAGACAACGTAAACTTTTGGGCAAACCAATCAATATACACTTGTTTTTTTTTTTACCTAAAATATGTAGCAGAATATATATTGGCCTAAATTGATGAAGACATTGTTTGTTTTTTTTTTTTTTTTTTTTTTTGGATATGGTTTATAGCAGAACGTAAAAATATTGTGCCCTAGTGGACGTGGTGTTCAACTGCAAGCTCTGACCTTGCCAGGAAAAGTCAGAACGGCCATATCTGCAGGTTTCTGACAGTACTGCAGGAGACTTTTGTGCCAAAGTGATGGGGACATTATTTCCTTCTACAGCAGGGATTCATGATTTTTGTATAGCACTTTAGAAAGTGTCGGCACATTATTAATGAACAAAACCTTCCTGTATGGGGGAGGCCACCTTCAATATATATGTAGAAGTGCAGTGGTCTAGATGCCCAGATACAGCAGTGTTTCTTTTTAGCTTTTCCTTCCAAACAAAGAGGAAAGAGGGGGAAAAGTGATAGGAGCACCAAAAATGTTCGATTCATCAGCATTATTTACTTTGGTATTTAATGCTGTATGTCTACACAGAAAAACCCACAAGTAGTTGCTTAGAGGAAGCAGTATTTCTTGGCCTATAATGATGTAGAGGTTTCAAATCCCTTTACTGTAATTTGCTACTTGAGGTTTGAATGCAGGTATGGAAATTAAAGATGACACATACCTTTCATGACGTTAAAGCAATCTTAAACCCAAAACCAAAAATGGAATAAATTGCGGTTTACCTGTCCTTAGCTGCATTAGATTTATTCCTTTTTAGGTTTTACATTTAAAAAAAAAGTAAAAAAAAAAAAAGCTGAGCTTTGTAAGCACCCCTGTCAATGTTATGGTTTGTCTCAACCTCTAACTGCTGCATCTGCAGGACAGCATGTTCTGTTGAAAAGAAAATTTTAAAAGCAACCATCACATCGAAGGCCCCTTTACACAGGCATTATCAATGGGCCTACTCTCAAGCGAAGAAGATTTCCGATCAGGTCCACCTTTCAGTTTTTTCAGGCGGACCTGATCAGAAGTTCCCTAGCGCCCTGTGGACAGGTGGGTGTAAATTAACTTGTGTCCATGTACAAGTAGTAACGGATACGAATCTTCTTCGCTTGAGAGTAGGCCCATTGATATCTAGTAGACTGTACTTCCATTCTGGCTTTCATGGATAAGCCTTGTCTCGCTGCCCTCATTAGACCGGGGGAGTTTGGAACCACTGAAACAAAACCGGGCGTAACAACCTAGTGCATTATCCTAAGAACATAGCTTTATTAATGTAAAAAGTCGTAAGTATTATACTCAGAGTAACAGTTGTATCAAAGCTCATCACAACGAACAGCTCCATCCAGTCCACAGTACATTATAACTAGTGACAGGACAAAAAGATCTAATAGGCTAACGCGTTTTGTTGACTAGCCTCTTAGCTGCTCTGAGGAAGAGGTGAGTCTTCGAAACGCGTTAGCCTATTGGATCCCCTTTTAGTCCTGTCACATGTTATGATGTACTGTGGACTGGGTGGAGCTGTTCTTTGTGATGAGCTTTGAATACAACTGTTACTGCGAGTATAATACTTATATGCGAGTATGCGAGTAGTTACTGCGAGTATAATACTTAGCACACATTTAATAAAGCCATGTTCTTGAGATGATGCATTAGGTTGGTGCGCTCTATGTTTTTTGTTTTGTGGTTGCAGTTGTGTCCATTTACACCTGCTTAATTCCGGGTCCGACCAGAGATGGCTTAATGTAAACGAACAGCGGAGTACATTTACATTGAGCCGCCCATAGCGCTTAGAGTCTGACTGTGTCCACTCTGCATACACTGAAAGGGCACAGATGTGACATCCGTCCCGCTCAGCTTCGATCAGCAAGGAATATGATCAAGCTGGTAACCTGCACTATGTTTGCTTTTGGCTTTAATACCTCTTTAACAATTTTCTCCCTCCTTTATGCCTGGGCATATATACATTGTTAAACCGCTCGGCCCACATGGCCATGGCATTCATTCACAGGTTTGTGTGAATGCACAAGCTACAACTGCCATCGGCCATTGTGGCTGGCAGTTTGTAGTTCTGAATGGACTGCGAGTTCGCTGATGAACGGCCTCTTAGTTAATTCACAAGCCCTGCAGCTTGTAAACAGTCCACTTCCTGTCTCAAGGCTGAACAGGAAGTGAGCGAAAATCTCTGAAAATTAAGGTAATTCCTAGGGGACCCCTAGGTCCCCAGAACTAGTGTCCCCATTGGAAGATTTGCCCTCTGTTCTGGGAACAACCCAAAATTTGGGATTTTCTTTTACATTCACTTTCAGTGATAATGGTTAACAGGACATATTGAGAGGGTTAATCTCCCTAACTGGGCCACAGACAGCAATAAAGATATTACAGGGGTTCTAATCCCTCTCCACTCTATCCAAAACTTAAAAAAAACTAAATTACCATTAGTTATAATTTTAATGAGGTAACTCCCCTCCCTGACAGTTCTCATCAGAACATGTTTCAGAACATGTTTCCCCATTGAAATATTTCTCCGTTATACCTGTTTTGAAGACCACTGTAAATTGTGTATTTAAAGTAGAACTATAGGCAATATTTTTTTTTTTTTTTTTCATTTTGGATAGCGCAAGGGAGGGTTATAACCCCATGTCATATATATTTTTCGCCATCTGTGTCACCTTGAAGAGATTTTCCTTTACTTCCTGTCCCATCGCCAAACAGGAAGTGAGAGGAAAGCCCTGCAAATTAAGGGAATTCCTTGGGGACCCCCAGGTGACCAGAACTAGTGCCCCCATTGGAAGATTTCCCCTCTATTACTTTTCTGGGGACAACCCAAAATTTGGGATTTTCTTTCACTTTTAAAGATCATGGTAAACGGAACAAATGGAGAGGGTGACTCTCCTTAATGAGGGCACAGACGGTTTCTAATCCCTCTCCCCTCTATTGAAAACATTTTTTTAACCTTTTTGTTATACTTTAATGACTTTCAGCCCGAGCGAAAAGTCACCAGTACAAATGAGAATGATTCTCCCCAGTGTGGACATGGTAGTTAAAAACCAACAGGGATTCTAACCCTCATTCTCCTAACCCTAACCAACATTAATAAAAAAAAAAATAATTTGGCCTTGAAATGGCTTGTAGCCCCCAGACACTCTTGCAGTAATGTGCCAGTATAGGGTTTACTTTGCCTGCCCTCTACCGTATATACTCGAGTATAAGCCAAGTTTTTCGGCACATTTTTGCTGAAAATGCCCCTCTCGGCTTATACACGAGTCAAGCACTTTTTCTGCAGCAGAAAATGACATTTTCCGACCCGACTTTGGGCCCCGTATCTCAGGGCCGCTTGGTGCTAGGAACCCCAAATTTGGTATGTCAGCCCAGTGGACCTAGCACTACAACATATCCAAAGATTGAGGTTCCTAGCTTTAAGTTTAAGAGATACAGGGCCCCAAAGTCGGTCAACTGTGTCCATCTGCAGCAATGTCATTTCGGGACCCTAGGGGTCATTTAGGAACCCTTAAAGTGGAAGCAAACCCTTCCACATGACTTTGGCCTACAGGTAAGCCTAGATTAAGGCTTACCTGTAGGTCCAATAAATATCTCCTAAACCTACATGGTTTAGGAGATATTTAGCGATGAAAAGGCATCGCTGTCTACGGCGCATGCGCCGTAGACAGCGGCGCGCAGGCGCACTGAGAGCGCACTGAGTATGCCGCTCTCACGGCAATATGCCGATCTCGTGCGCATGCGCAGGAGTGACGTCATCGCCGCTCCAGCGAATGATATCGCTGGAGCGGCGAGACCCGGAAGTCACTCCGGCCCTGGATGGCGGCGAAGAAGATTGAAGATGAGGACCGCTTCGGGGGCTTCGTTTTCAGGTAAGTTTTTTTCATAATGAGCTAGTATGCTATGCATACTAGCTCATTATGCCTTTGCCTTGCAGGGTGTCTTTTTTTTTTTTTTTTTTTTTTAAAGAGGCTTTACTTCCTCTTTAACTACCAAGTTTGAAGTTTGGGGGACCTATAGCTGCAAATGGGCACAGTGAGGCTGCAAATGGGCATTGTTGACCCTCTTTTCCACTTGCAGTAGCTGCGCATTTCTCACCCTAGGCTTATACTCGAGTCAATACGTTTTCCCAGTTGTTTGTGGTAAAATTAGGTGCCTTGGCTTATATTCAGGTCGTCTTATACTCGAGTATATACAATATATTGTACACTTGGCTGTCCGTGCCCAGCTATCTGTACATTTGGGGATAACATTTCTAGCAAGCAGGAAAAGAGACGCACAGAAGACCGCTCTAGAATTCCACTCATGCCTCCACGTGACAAATGTTGGTGTAGGTGAGAGATTTGTGTATCTGTTGAAAACGGGACATGAATGTGGGGCAAGCACCACATGGAGGTGCACCTAGACCGGAATGTCCATATGGACACTCCAACCTCAGGGCATCCGAGCTTCCCGACTAGCCACTGCAGATGTCACCATAGGCAGTGCAGTAATAGATGAGCTTTTTTAGTTGGTTAGGCAGAGCCTGATGAAGGGGTTCAGGGTCCCTAGTTCCCCCTCAAGTCTGCTTCTCTTGTGATTGGGGATCCACAGCCTGCTATTGGTTCTAGAGTCCTCCCACAGCCCATCAGGCTCTGCCCACTATCACCGTCACTGGTTGCTAGGAGCCTGTTTGCTGTGAAGCCAACAGCGTTTTTGATAACCATTGACGGGTGGTAGGGGCAGCAGAGCAAATAGTGTGGGCGCAGCCCCACATAAAGGAAGGAGTTTCCCGGAGTTGGACTTAAACAAATTTCTGCATCAAGTTATCCTTTTCAGAAGTTTTTTTTAATGTCTGTTGAGAATTTTTAGAAGTGAAAAAACTCCAATGTACTGTATTCAGTTTCTTTTTAGTCAGCTTGCTTAGTAGTAACAGCACATTCCAGATATTAGGTAAAAATAGTTTTCTGTAAGCTCGAGATCCGCTTCTCCACTTCCTGAGGTAGCTGTTTTAAGTATTGTCTGATTAGACCTTGAAACGGGAAGCTCACAGTTATATTTCAAACAATACTCTGTCTTTTTAACCAACCCTCTCTGCCAACAATCCAGGACTCCTCGATGTTCTCTTCAGACATAACAATCTCGGCAAGCAACTAAACTAGCATTGGACCCTTATCCTTATAGTGGTGGCAACATTTTCCAAATGTCTTAACAGGATTTTGGCTTAGTGTTGCCATAGAAGCAATGAATAACATCTGTTCTATTAAAACTAGCGATAGTAGACCACGCAAGTGGTCAAATAAACCAAATAAATCTAGTTGTAAAAACCATCTGCAAGCGCAGAGATATCCGCTTTGTCACGAATAACTAAAAATACTGTGCTGTGCTGCGCTAAACCAAGTAATTGTAGTGCAAAGATTAGTGAAATGACTATGTAACCTTAAAAAAATACAAAACCTATACAAGTGGACATTATTTTCACTTTTAAGTTAAAGTCCACGTGATGTTCCATTCTTCACTGAGAAATAAATCCTTGCATCCTGCACCAGTGTAATAACCATCAATGAATGTATGGAGGCTTACCAGAATTCCATGACCTTCTAAATGAATAGGTCATAACTGGCATGAATAGAAGCTTCTTAGGACACACAACTTAGTAGTAGATCGGATGCAAATCACCGAAAGATGTCAGATTCTTTTCTCATTAAGTGTAAAGAGGACTCCCAGGGCCGGTTGACGGGCCTTCTTCAGGGGAACCCATGGTCCAGATGAGGTGAACCAGATACCACAATTTTATTACATTCTCAAATGGTCATATTTGACGAAACACGGTTAGGGGGAGGTGATTACACAGCAATGTATCTGCCTTTTTTCTGTTTAAGTGCTATTTCTAGTTTTTAATAAAATTGTGATATCTGAACATCTTTTGATATCAGAACAATCTGACATCTTTGGGTGGTTTTGTATCTTATCTACTTTTAACCACTTCCAGCCCAGGCCAATTCTGGCATTCCTCTCCTACATGTAACAATCCTAATTTTTTTGCTTGAAAACTATTCAGAACTCCCAAACATTTATAGAGATCCTAGAGAATAAAATGGTGATTGTTGCAATTTATGTCACACGGTATTTGCGCACCAATTTTTGGGAAAAAATACAGTTTAATGAATAATAAAAAAAAATTCATTAAGGCTGGTTTTATCTCAGTTGTCGGAGAACTTGTCATTAGTTATGCTGATAGCAATAGAAGAGCAGAACAGAGCAGCAGAAAGACACAGGACTTAGGGCTTTGGAGAGAGATAAGTAAACACTACATATATATGTGCCCAGCTCAAATTTCATGAATCTGGTTTACATCCACATTAAAGTACCTTAGCTTGCTTTCCCTGTTTCAGTCTATTGCCATGAATCCTGTGCTGCAAACATCTGTAGGATGCCATTGCTAACCTTTCTGCTAAAATTGCTTACTCTGTCATACTCATTCACCTAATTCAGTACTTTGAGTACATGATTGGAGCTAGTATGCAGATCAGGAGTTGTGATTTCATCTGCTGCTTTGTTCTGGGTCAGTGACGTTTTTTTTTTCTACTTACCTTTTAATGCCTGTTGCTATGTGGTCCCTTCTAATCTTCCCCTTTCTCACCACGGCGCCTGATGTCATTTCCCTCGGCGCTACTGCTCCTGGGAGATGTGTGTGATAATTTCCCAGGAGTTAGTGGGCAGCGCCGAGGGCTAGGTTGCCATAACAGGGCGGGCACTTCTGACGAGGCCACATGTTGTGATGGCAACCTGTGTAGTTTCTAGCGCCGCTACGTGCTGTTACTGCGCATGCGCGAGAGCAGGTGGTGCATGCTGGGAATACAGCAGCGCCATATCCCGGAAGAATATGCTTGTGTGCTTCTCCTGCCCACAAGTAAGATGAGAATCCCCAAGAAGGCAAAATCAAAGGTATTTTTTCCAATAAAATAATCATTAAGGCAGCGCTAATGACTAGAGTAAGAATTGGTAAATTATGTGCATTATGCAAGAGTAAGAGTTATTAAAAAAAAAAAAAATCAAAGATGTTGGTGGAACTCCGCTTTAAGTAATTATTACCAGAATTTTTTCTGTTAAAAAAATTTGTACCGGAATTTCACTGCTTCATACCTCATGAATTCTAGTTTTATGGTGTATGGTTTGCATGTTGATTTTTCAGGTGTTCTCTTGCTTTGGATGCAATATCTTGGAATGTATGCCCAGGTCTCCCCATCTGCCATAGACATTAAATGGTATCTTGTTCTCCCTATTTAGTTCTGGTTACAGAGAAGAAATCAGTAATGGTGTGGCTAAGAGGTGAAAATGCATATGATAAGTGTGTATTAAATATTTTGGGGGGTTGAGTCTATAATACTGATCTAGGGCTTAGTGCTAAGACTGCATGGCTGAGCCAGTTTGTGAAAGTTCATAGTGTATTTAATTGGGTTTGTGAGGCATAAAGCAAAGGTCTCTTAGTTAGGGTGTACCATGTATTGGAAGGGTAAAGAGAGCGTACACCCATCAATTTTGTTTGCTTTGTTTTACAGTGCCCAAAAGATTAGAAGATGACCGACGAGGTGGTTGTGGTCGCCAAGTTTGACTATGTGGCCCAGCAAGATCAAGAATTGGACATCAAAAAGAATGAGCGACTCCTGCTTCTAGATGACTCAAAATCCTGGTGGCGGGTGCGGAATTCAATGAACAAGACTGGCTTTGTGCCCTCTAACTATGTAGAGCGAAAGAACAGTGCCCGAAAGGCCTCTATTGTGAAGAACTTAAAGGACACATTGGGTAAGTAAGCACTACCTGCAGCAGTCACTTTGCATTAATTGATCCCTTAGCTATGACTGATTATCTACTGGTATTGCAAAACCTTTAACTCAAATGCTTGTTTTTAAGGTGTCTTATTGTTTGAAAGCCCCTAAAGGCAAAAGGCTTCCATTTTGATATGTACAACATGCATGCACACAATTCAAGTAAAACTGTAGGCAGGCTATCATTGCAAATAACAAAAGTAAATAAGCCAAATAGACTGGCTTCTGTAGTTTTAGGCACTGTGGAGTAACTGAGCATCAAAGTTTACAGTGGAAACTATTTTCAGTTTATAGGCCTCATGCACACTGGATATTTTTGCAGCTGCTTCTAGGGGGATCTGGAATTTTTTTTTTTTTTTCTTTCCTGCCTCTAAATTACCCTGCCTGTTAGCCTATGTACAGATAGGCTTTTAACAGCCTTTAAAGGCAGGAAAAAAAAAAACCATACCAAAAGCAGCAGAATTTTGGCAGAAAAAAATGATTGACTCTGCTAACCGCTTCTAAACGCTAGGCGCGTTTAGCACTTGAGCGTTAATTAATTTCAATGGCCAGAGTAAATTATTATTCTGGCCAATCAAATGAATTAACTTCCAAGCTCTTGACGCCTGTAAATGCACCTAAAAAAACTTGTAAAAGCTCAGGCTTTTTTTTTCTGCCAAAACGCTGCTGCCAGGAGAAAAGAGTCCTATGTGCATGAGACCTAACTCAGTTCACCCCCCTGCCAGCAGTGACCTGGCAGCATGCCAGTTTTCTAATCCCTAATGTAAGCACAAAGTAGGTGCTCTGGAGGAGGGTAGAGAAATGTGTAGGGACAGGACTGAGACCCAGTTCACAGCTGAGCTATTTAACCACTTAAGTGGTTACGTGTGATTCCTGAAGCTCAGCATAAGGATTCCAATTATATTTAATGGTGCTTGTTCTCTCTAAGGGCTTGTTCACACTAAGGGCTTGTTCACACTTGACTAAATTCGTAACTCTTAATAAACGCTTCTATAGCGTTTGTATGGCGTTGGTATCGGCGTCAGACTGGTGTCAATCGGCTTTAGTTTTAGGAGTTTCTACAAGCATTAAAAATGCCCCCTAAGCGCCCTATGCACGGTTTTGAAGCATTTGATGAGCGTAATGCAGCGTACACGCGGTCTGAATTCTCGTCGGAAAAAGCTCTGATGGTTTTCCCGACGGAATTTCGCTCAAACTGTCTTGCCTACACACGGTCACACCAAATTCCGACGGTCAATAACACCGCGGCATACAACACGGTCGACTGCACTATAAAAGGGAAGTTTAATGCTTCCGAGCACGCGTCGAATTGTTTCCGAGCATGCGTCGGAATTTTGCACGTCTGAATTGCATACACACGATCGGAAAATCCGATAGAAAGGGTTTTCCGTCGGAAAAATTAAGAACCGGTTCTCAATCCAAAGTCTGTCGGAAATTCTGACAGAAAAAGACCGATGGGCATACACACGGTCGGAAATTCCGATGAAAAGCTCCCATCGGACTGTTTCGATCGGAAATTCCGACCGTGTGTATGCAGCATTAACCTGCTCCGCAATGGAAAGTGAAAGAAATTAACTAATTTTAACTTCCTGCAACCGAGCAGCAAAGGCTTGTCAGAGCATTTGCGAAGCATTACCATAGACTTGAATGGGAGGCGTTGAAAGGCTTCAAATGTCTCCTGACTCAACGGGATTCAATTTTGAAGTGACGCGAACGCTTCATGTTTTGATAGTGTGAACAGCATCTTGTGCATAGGCATTTGAGGGGCGTTTTTACCACCTCTCGAACGCTTGCTTTTAGTGCTATTGTGAATTCAGCCTAAGTGTTAAGTAGCATGAAGCTTGTCGCACAGGTATTTCACTGCATGTCTTGTGAAGTTGAATGATAATTGCCTGTGCCTTCAGAGGCCAGTGAGGGCTTGTTATAAAGCTAATTTTATGCTTGCTAAGAATATATGCATGTTTGAATTCCCATGGCCTAGCCGCAGTTCTGTGGTATCTAACCCATTTTATTTTTGTCCCAGTGGTTTTTAATAGAAATATTGCATCTCTGAAATCTTAATATTGAGCTCCTAATTCAGAGATGAGATTAGCAGTGCAGCAAGCATATTGCCATACTAAACATAATGACATTAGCTGAGATTCCTTATTCTAGGCCTCAAACTGCCATGTAATTGGTTCTGAAACGTGGTTCAGATTCCTAGCTGTGGCTTTGATCCAATCACACACGCATGGGTTGGTGGTGATCTTTGAATGATTTCTAGGAAGTAACATTTTTGGCAGTTTTACATCTTGTTTGGCCTTTAACAGTGGCATTGGGAGGTTTTCTTGGTTCAGCAGATTTACTAAAGGTCTAGTCATTTTATGTGGTATTCGCTATTGCTAGCAGTTTGTTGTTTTGACAAGCAGTGTTTGTTAAAATGAATACTTGTAATATTTGATAAATTTAACAGTGTTGTGTTAAATGTATGGAGCGGTGCTGAGCACAGTACCGTCATTGTGCTGTTATATTGCCAAGACTGAAGTAGAACAAATGTACAATCAAGAAGGGATTATAAGTAAGATGAAATTGAGGAGGGTCCTTTCACTGCAAAAAGTGAGGTGCCCACTATTTTCTCCTAGAGGGGCAGTAGACTGATGTTGCTCATGTTTTCAGGATGCTTCTCCTTTTAAAGAATCCATTTGAACTATGCGACTGTACTTTGCAAATCTCATCAAAATTGTGGCACTTTTGTGAGAGTAAATATACTTATCTTGGTACTTTAGGTTTTAGATTTGAGCCTATGGACAAGAATGTTTGGAATAAAGGAAAGATGTTGAGAGAATATGTAGACTATCAATGCTGACCTCTCCTATCTATGCTAGTTCCTGGGTGGCATGCTAATTGAAAGGCTTCAACACTTTGATCCTCTGACCTGGAGTACCTACCTATACAGGTCTGGAGTTGACTAAGTAATGAATGCAGACAGCCAGAAAACTAGTTTTCTAGAAGTAGATCAGCAATGGCATTCCTCGAAATTACCCAAGTATAGGTCACTTCTGAAATTGTCATTCTAACAAGAAAAATAAATTGGTATAAAGTGCCGGCACCTATACTTAAAACTGCTTTTAGTGCCTACCATCTGGTTGGTAGTGTCAAGGCTTTCCTGCTTCCTCTTGACATAGCCCTATACATTCCAATTGGCACATCACCTATGATCAGCTGTCTCACTGACCAATAGGATTGTGTGGGAGGCAGGCAAGTTTTAACACTACTAGAAGTGCTGTAGATTGGCTAAATCAGAATGGCCCAGCATTCCCGCCTAGAAGAGCTATTGACAAGGTACAGTAGAAACTGTATATGCAATAGAGCTGCACGATTAATCGAGAAAAGATCGCAATCTCGATTCACCCCCCCCCACGCGATCTCCAGGCTGGATGACACGCGATTTTCGTTTGCAGTGCACAGACCCCCCTAACAATACAGACCCATAATGTACCTCGGAACAAACACGGAGAGCCCAAGGCAGTGGCATTGCAGCACCTGAGTGACACCTGTCGGCACAGTGATCCGGGACCCGGCGCAACAATCCCCTTCTCTCTGTGGTCGCGGCTCTGATTAGTCTCGGCAGCGGCTGTCACAGCTGAGCAGAGTGAAGCCGCCTCCCCCTCCTCCTTTATGTCTACACAGTGCTGTGCATGCAGGAGGGGGAGGTGGCTTCACTCTGCTCGGCTGTCACAGCCTCTGCCGAGACTGATCAGAGCCGCGACCACAGAGAGAAGGGGATTGTTGCGCCGGGTCCCAGGTCACTGTGCCAGCAGGTGTCACTCGGGTGCTGCTCGCACCTCCCCCCTGCAATGCCACTGCCTTGGGCTCTCCGTGTGTGTTCCGAGGTACATTATAGGTCTGTAGGGGCGGTCTGTATTGTGGGGGGGGGGGGGTCTGCACTGTAGGGGGAGGATTTTGTACTGTAGGGGGGAGGGGTCTGCACTGTGGGGGGAGGGGTCTGCACTGTAGGGGGGAGGGGTCTGCACTGTAGGGGGGGGGGGTCTGCACTGTAGGGGGGAGGGGTCTGCACTGTAGGGGGAGGGGTCTGTACTGTAGGGGGGTCTTCACTGTAGGGGGGGTAAAAACGTTTTTGAGAATCGTGATCTTCATTCTAAGCAAAGGAATCGTGATTCTCATTTTTCCCAGAATCGTGCAGCTCTAATATGCAGACAGGTACCTGCAGTTATTGCTTATCAGCAGCTTTTTTGTTATTAGATAAATAAGTTATGTCTTTCACATCTAAACAAATGAAAGAGGACAGTTTCTCTTCCATCTGCTTGACGATAGGGAATGTTTTTACACCCCAAAAATCAGACCACCCTTTTTGTCCTTAAAACCACAACATGTCAATTTTAAATAGTGTGCCAGGGACATGCATACAGAAAACCAGTTTTGGACGAGTCTTACTAATGTCTAGCCATAGGAAATCCTTAAGCTGCATAATTAAATTATAGACGAATAATTGCAGAAGAGACAAGTTGGGATGGAAAAAGGCACCAATTACACAAATCCACTCAATTCAACTTGCTACAACCATGATAAATTAGGCCAACCTCTCTCCAAGAGCTTGCAATGTAACAATGCATAATCCAAGGCAGCTTTTCTCAAAGGCTTTTACCCCAGAGGCACTCTTAAAATTTTCTGGTCTTGGGGAATCCTTTTCCAACCCAATCCATTGGGGGTCGTGGGAAAAATGCCCTTACGCTGGTGGTCAGTGGTATGCAACCCTTACAGTGGTGGTCGGAATTCCACTCTTACAACAGTAAAAAGATAGTGTTATGATACTGCTTCTACCAAGTGGCTTTGACCCTATAAAACTATGCAGACCTCATCAAATATGAATTAATTTAGCCATAATCGAAAGAACCCCTAACAATCTTTAAATTGGGAATGGTTGGCAGAACTCATTTGCATGTCCCTACCCAAAAGACCTGTGAGCTGTGAAAGCACTGACTGCTGTTTTTTCTGGTGTAAGCCGGTATCTTGGGCTGAAATACATAAACCGAGTTTTTAAAACTGATCTGAAACCAGCAAGTGGAGTTATCTTTACCAATGCTGAGGGCCCTATTTTTTAAAAGCAACAGTATGGCCTTAGGCTCCATTCACATGTTGGCATATTGGAGATAATGTGTAGAAGGGATGACATTTTTTTTTTTTTTTTTCCCTGTACCAGTTCTATAATACCTGGTTGATCATGCCAGTTCCCCTCTCCCTGGTTGTAAACTGACCACACTAAGCAGAGAAGCCCATCTGTGCTACCATGGTCAGTTTACAACCAGGGAGAGGGGAACTGGCATGATCAACCAGGTATTATAGAACTGGTACAGGGGGAAAAAAAAATTGTAATTATATGGGGGCATGGCATCAGCCATTTTAACCATTTTCTCTTTTCTAAATGCAAACCCCTTACTCTGTTTTCTATTGATCTGTAGTCTAAGCAGGTTATCTAGTTTGCCAGGGCTGAGAACTAGAGATGGTTTTTATTCAACTTGAAGATACTTTTTATAGCAATGTGATTTGGTCTTGCTGCTGTGCCTTCTTGATTCATCCTAATTCATATGGACCTCCTGCGTTTTTTTTATATTTAAATGCAACAAAAACTGTGTTTTGAATGTTATATGGTGTCTTGTCTTTATGTGCAAAATGTATATGCTTTTACATATAAATCGGCTTATATATTTTTAAGTATTCCGTATAGATATTTTCCTGCATGTGTTTACATGCGTTTAGACGCATTCGTAATGTGCAATCTGCCCTTAGACACAGATTTCAATTATTTTTTTTTTTTTTATACCAGTGCACACTTCCAGTAGAAGGATGTTGCTTATGAGTTTCTCGCAGTGTACATTAAGGCCCCTTTCACACTATTCGGCTGCTAGCAGGGCGGTTTTAACCCCGAAAGTGTTAAACCCCCCCCCCCCCCCCCCCGCAAAGCCCTGCTGCAGCGGCGCTTTGCCGGCGGTATTGCCGCACTGTCCCATTGATTTCAATGGGTAGGAGCGGTATAGGAGCAGTGAATACAGCGCTCCTTCACCGCTCCAAAGATGCTGCTAGCAGGACTTTTTTTTTTTACCGTCCTGCTAGCGCACCGCTCCAGTGTGAAAGCCCCCCGGCTTTCACACTGGAGTGAAAGGACCCGCTTTTTTCAGGCGCTATACAGGCGCTATTTTTAGCGCTGTAACGCCTGAAAAATGCTTCGGTGTGAAAGGGGCTAAAAGCTGCAGCAAGTCAGATGGAGCCCACCTAATTTCCTGACTGGTGGACATCTAGCATCATCTACCTTTTTCCTTTCCAGTCTGAATGTCCTGACCTGCTCCTCTCATTCATTGCATTTCATAGGCTCGGCATCACATGTGGACATATCTAGGGCAGTGTACATGTTAATACACCTACCTAGGAACTCCCACTCCTCCATACTGACATCTAAATATCAAGGCATTTTAAAATGTTGCCTAATTCTTTCCAAGAGTCAAGCTGAGGCAATAGATGCTGTTTTCAGGAAGCTATGTGAGGCATCTTACTGCCCTCTCCTGCCAGTCCTGATCTACCCAAATTGCATAGAGAAGCATGGGGGGGGGGGGGGGGGGGGGGAGGGGGGGGGGGGGGGGGGGGGGGGGGGGGGGGGGGGGGGGGGGGGGGGGGGGGGGGGGGGGGGGGGGGGGGGGGGGGGGGGGGCTAAATATAAGCAGATACAACTTCAGCTTTAAAGTGTTGTTGTTAAACCCAATTGTAACAAAAAATTTAGTTAGGCAGACCTCGGCACTTACCACGTTTTTGCTTAAATTTTCTTTTTAAATCTGTGGCTGCTTTCATTTCCAGCTCTTGTATTGCTCACTTCCATGGTTCCTCTTTTTTTGGTGACTAACTCGCTGCTAAAACTACACAGAAATCTTCTTTTATGCTGCATACATCCTCGGAAAGAGAGCGTCCCAAAGCCTAGGGTAGCAAGTAGGGGTGCAACGGATCAAAAAACTCACGGTTCGGATGGTTCCTCGGATCAGAGTCACGGATCAGATCATTTTTTGGATCAGCAAATAAAGTTTATATTGTAATATCCATGTCCTCTCCCCCACTGTAATATCCACGTCGTCTCCCCCACTGTAATATCCACGTCGTCTCCCCCACTGTAATATCCACGTCGTCTCCCCCACTGTAATATCCACGTCCTCTCCCCCACTGTAATATCCACATCGTCTCCCCCACTGTAATATCCACGTCGTCTCCCCCCACTGTGATATCCACGTCGTCTCCCCCCACTGTGATATCCACGTCGTCTCCCCCACTGTGATATCCACGTCGTCTCCCCCCACTGTAATATCCACGTCGTCTCCCCCCCCCACTGTAATATCCACGTCGTCTCCCCCCACTGTAATATCCACGTCGTCTCCCCCACTGTAATATCCACGTCGTCTCCCCCCACTGTAATATCCACGTCGTCTCCCCCCACTGTAATATCCACGTCGTCTCCCCCACTGTAATATCCACGTCGTCTCCCCCACTGTAATAGCCACGTCGTCTCCCCCCACTGTAATATCCACGTCGTCTCCCCCCACTGTAATATCCACGTCGTCTCCCCCACTGTAATATCCACGTCGTCTCCCCCCACTGTAATATCCACGTCGTCTCCCCCACTGTAATATCCACGTCCCCCCCACTGTAATATCCACGTCTCCTCCCCCACTGTAATATCCACGTCGTCTCCCCCCACTGTAATATCCACGTCGTCTCCCCCGCCCCCGTCGTCTCCCCCACTGTAATATCCACGTCGTCCCCCCCCCACTGTAATATCCACGTCGTCTCCCCCCGCTCACTGTAATATCCACGTCGTCTCCCCCCCACTGTAATATCCACGTCGTCTTCCCCCCCCACTGTAATATCCACGTCGTCTTCCCCCCACTGTAATATCCACGTCGTCTCCCCCCACTGTAATATCCACGTCGTCTTCCCCCCCACTGTAATATCCACGTCGTCTTCCCCCCCACTGTAATATCCACGTCGTCTCCCCCCACTGTAATATCCACGTCGTCTTCCCCCCCACTGTAATATCCACGTCGTCTCCCCCCACTGTAATATCCACGTCGTCTCCCCCCGCTCACTGTAATATCCACGTCGTCTTCCCCCCCCACTGTAATATCCACGTCGTCTTCCCCCCCCACTGTAATATCCACGTCGTCTCCCCCCCACTGTAATATCCACGTCGTCTTCCCCCCCACTGTAATATCCACGTCGTCTTCCCCCGCTCACTGAAATATCCACGTCGTCTTCCCCCCCTCACTGTAATATCCACGTCGTCTCCCCCCCACTGTAATATCCACGTCGTCTTCCCCCGCTCACTGTAATATCCACGTCGTCTTCCCCCGCTCACTGTAATATCCACGTCGTCTTCCCCCGCTCACTGTAATATCCACGTCGTCTTCCCCCCCACTGTAATATCCACGTCGTCTTCCCCCCCCACTGTAATATCCACGTCGTCTTCCCCCGCTCACTGTAATATCCACGTCGTCTTCCCCCGCTCACTGTAATATCCACGTCGTCTTCCCCCGCTCACTGTAATATCCACGTCGTCTTCCCCCGCTCACTGTAATATCCACGTCGTCTTCCCCCGCTCACTGTAATATCCACGTCGTCTTCCCCCGCTCACTGTAATATCCACGTCGTCTTCCCCCGCTCACTGTAATATCCACGTCGTCTTCCCCCGCTCACTGTAATATCCACGTCGTCTTCCCCCGCTCACTGTAATATCCACGTCGTCTTCCCCCGCTCACTGTAATATCCACGTCGTCTTCCCCCGCTCACTGTAATATCCACGTCGTCTTCCCCCGCTCACTGTAATATCCACGTCGTCTTCCCCCGCTCACTGTAATATCCACGTCGTCTTCCCCCGCTCACTGTAATATCCACGTCGTCTTCCCCCGCTCACTGTAATATCCACGTCGTCTTCCCCCGCTCACTGTAATATCCACGTCGTCTTCCCCCCCTCACTGTAATATCCACGTCGTCTTCCCCCGCGCACTGTAATATCCACGTCGTCTTCCCCCGCTCACTGTAATATCCACGTCGTCTTCCCCCGCTCACTGTAATATCCACGTCGTCTTCCCCCGCTCACTGTAATATCCACGTCGTCTTCCCCCGCTCACTGTAATATCCACGTCGTCTTCCCCCGCTCACTGTAATATCCACGTCGTCTTCCCCCGCTCACTGTAATATCCACGTCGTCTTCCCCCGCTCACTGTAATATCCACGTCGTCTTCCCCCGCTCACTGTAATATCCACGTCGTCTTCCCCCGCTCACTGTAATATCCACGTCGTCTTCCCCCGCTCACTGTAATATCCACGTCGTCTTCCCCCGCTCACTGTAATATCCACGTCGTCTTCCCCCGCTCACTGTAATATCCACGTCGTCTTCCCCCGCTCACTGTAATATCCACGTCGTCTTCCCCCGCTCACTGTAATATCCACGTCGTCTTCCCCCGCTCACTGTAATATCCACGTCGTCTTCCCCCGCTCACTGTAATATCCACGTCGTCTTCCCCCGCTCACTGTAATATCCACGTCGTCTTCCCCCGCTCACTGTAATATCCACGTCGTCTTCCCCCGCTCACTGTAATATCCACGTCGTCTTCCCCCGCTCACTGTAATATCCACGTCGTCTTTCCCCCGCTCACTGTAATATCCACGTCGTCTTTCCCCGCTCACTGTAATATCCACGTCGTCTTTCCCCGCTCACTGTAATATCCACGTCGTCTTTCCCCCGCTCACTGTAATATCCACGTCGTCTTCCCCCGCTCACTGTAATATCCACGTCGTCTCCCGCCGCCGCCCGGTGTACCAAGATGGCTGCCGATCCGGAGCTAGGCCGAAGCGGCGGCCTTTCCTAAGGCCGAGGCAGCGGAGCGCTCTGTGGATCGCATGGTGTGCCAATTCGAACAGATTGACCCGTTTGGATCCCGGATCGGTGACGATCCGTTGCACCACTAGTAGCAAGCCACTAGTCTGCTTCCCCCCCCCCCCCCCCCATCAGCCTCCAGCAGATTGATTGACAGCAGCTACACTGCATTCATATGACATGAACAGTCTGGATGCTAAGTTTGACCTAAAAGCTGTAATTACTTGGGAAAAACTTTGCTTTGGAATGTTGTTTGGGTACTTTTTAAATATGTTAGTTTAAAAAAAATGTTTTTTACTTTTATATCTATTATTAGATCTAAACTATAAAAGATTTTGGAAGGCTGGAGTTGTCTATAAAGCTTCAATAGTTGTTCATGTGTGTAGTTGTAGATGGAGGTTGTGGTAGCAGCTGAGTAAATTACAAATTTTCGTTTTCCACGCTTCATTGTGCTCATTCAAGTCAGCTGTGCACTTTTATGACCTCATGCAAACAAGTTATGTAAATGATGGTGGCAGACCTCTGGTAATGGTAAGTTTGACTTTGACGGATGAGCTCGTTCCCTTCAGGCCATGTGTATCCAAGCTCTTATCTACATGCTTGCACAAGTCAACCTTCAGCTTCAGTCTCCAAGACCTCTTTGAGGTCAGCTTCCTGTGAACTTGCCGTCTCTCTCCTTTTAACCCCATTGAGATTTTTGTGAATGGCTACCATAAAGGCCTTTTCAGTGTTGAATAGGTGGTTCAAAAGCCGACCATACACTAACAGATTTATCCATCCATGCTAAATAGCAGTCTCCTGATGCAGTTATTGTACAACATATTCTGACAGCCAATACCACCGGCTTTCAAAATGCATAAATGGTGCCTGCATTTGATTCGATTCAGAGGATGTTCGTGGACAGTTTTCTGCCCACCTCATTTTCTTTTTGAGTCGAAAAATGTCTAGTGGGAGGATGCTACTTGTGCCACCCACAGAGTGAATGTTGATTGGTTTATCAGGAGGCCAGGTTAAAGTGGTTGTAAAGGGTGAAGGTTTTTACCTGCAGCTCTCCCCCCGCAGCCCCCCCCCCCAAATACTTGCCTGATCCCGATCCAGTTGTTGCATGAGAGCCGAGGCCCTCCTGGGTCTCTCCCTCCTCATTGGCTGAGATACAATCACAGCCAGTGAGATAAGCGTGCAGGCCTGAGCCATGCTGTGTCTCATAGCCACACAGAGGCGGCTCTGGAGTGAGCACGCACAAGTGACACCAGAGCAAGCAGCTTGCTAAAGGGGCACTCAGCAAGAGAGAGGAGGATTGTGGCTGCTCTATGCAAAACCACGGCACAGAGCGGGTAAGTATGATGTGTTTATTATTTTATTTATTGTTAGAACCACTTTAAAGTAGAACTATGAGCAAAACTTTCTTTTATTTTGGGTAGCGTAAGGGAAGGTTATAACCCCAGTCAGTTTATTTTTTGACATTTGTAACTCATTGGGGAGATTTCCCTTCACTTCCTCTTCCATAGCCAAAACAGGAAGTTGGAGGAAATTCCTATAAATTAGTCCCAGGTCACCAGAACTAGTGTCCCCATTGGAAGATTCCCCTCTATTACGTTCCTGGGGACAACTCAATATTTGGCATTTTCTTTTACTTTCAGTGATGAAGGTAAACAGGACAAATACAGAGGCTGAATCTCCCAAACAGGGGCACAGGCAGCAATAAAGGCTGACAGGTGTTCTAATACATCTCCACTCGGTCCAAAACTAACGTTTTTTGCCTTTTAGGCCCCTTTCACACTTGTGCAACTTGGGAGTGCAAAGTCGCATCCCATGATTTCTATTGAGTACCGTTCAATTCTGTGCGACTTCAGGGGAGTTCCTGCACTACTTTGGTCTGACTTTGATGTGACTTGAGGTCCATAGACCTTAAGATTACACAGGCGTTGTTTAAAGTCGTGCAACTTTTAGGTCGTACAAGTGTGAAAGGGGCCTAAGTTTTTTACAAGTTCAAAGTGTATAAAAAGTAATGTTCATGCTTTTCTTAATTCTTTGTAAACTGTATGAATACATTGACTTGGTATTGATCACAAAGTGATAATCTAGTATGCCTGTAAGGTTAGGGGGTAACTGCACTAGTAGATTGGTTACCAGCTAACCTCGGTGGGCACACGTTCACACCTATGCATGCTTTGAGGCAGACCAGTAATTTTGAAATGGCTCCAGATGTAGAGTGCTCCTGCTTTGTATTTAAAGTGACACCTAAAGGTACAGTTTTTTTTTTTTTTTTTTGTTCTTTAAATAACAAACATGTCATACTGGCCTCCACTGTGCAGTTCATTTTGCTCAGAGTGGCCCCGATCCACCTGCTTTGGGGTCCCATGGCGGCTCTTGCGGCTCCTCCCCGCAATAGATAACCCCCTCTGGGAAGCTCTCTCCCGAGGGGGGTTCTTGCAGGCGCGCTCCCGTGTCATACACTCTGCATCCTTAGTGTATGACTCGGCCCCGCCCCTGATGCCCGCGTCATTGGATTTGATCGACAGCAGGAGCCAATGGCTGCGCTGCTATCAATCTATCCAATGAAGAGCTGAGAAGCCATGGAGAGAGCGACGCAGGATCGAGCACACGGAAATTCAGGGCTCAGGTAAGTAAAACTGGGGGGCTGGGGGGGCAGGACACGGCATAGGATGCATTAAGGTGAAATAACACAAACCTTTACAACCCCTTTAAGATCCAAGTACACATCTATATGAGTATTCACTACTGCACATTGTGCAGTGTAGTGTAATGGGGTGCCATGAAGAATTAAAATCTATACATGCAAGTGTGTTACCTACGTACAAGTTAGGAGTCCGGCTTCAAAGGGATTTGAAAAAACAAAAAAACTTCTCCCTGCTTTCGATGTGTGTGTGTGTGTGTGTGTGTGTGTGTGTGTGTGTGTGTGCGCGCGTGTTTTTTTGTTTTTTCTCCCCCCCCCCCCCTTTTGTGTTGTTGGTTAGGCGACTTGAGCCAGCCACATTTTGGATTTTGGGTCCTAGTCTGGGCATTGCCAGCTTCTGTGATGCTTTTATGCATTGGAGACATGTAAGGGCATACATAACTAGGGCTGCAACTAACGATTATTTTCATAATCGATTAGTTGGCTGATTGTTTCGATTAATCGGTTAATAACCTTAAAAAAAATTGTGGTGTATAATTTAGTTAAAGCGGTAGTAAACCCGCTAACATTTTTTTTTTGTTTTTTATACACCTGTAAGGGAAAAGGCATAATGAGCTAGTATGCACCGCATACTAGCTTATTATGAAATACTTACCTTAGAACGAGGCGTCGGTAACTCACCTGGTCCACGCCGAGGTCGCTGACATGTTGTGTCTTCCGGGTATCGCGACTCCAGCGCTGTGAGTGGCTGGAGCCGCGATGTCGTCACTCCCGCGCATGCGCACGGGAGACTTCTTCCCGGCAGGGTTCGGATTCTGCTGGCCTTTCAGCCGAGAATCCCCCGTGCGCATGCGCCGCTGCTGTCAGCGGCGCATTGCACAGGTAATATCTCCTAAACCGTACAGGTTTGGAGATATTTTTTTTTACCTACAGGTAATCATTATAGGCTTACCTGTAGGTGAAAGTCAAAATTTTGACTTTACTTCCACTTTAATATGTAAAGTTTAAAAAAAAAGAGGGCAATTTATTCTTAAATATCACTATGCAGTGGTAAATATAAACAACCAACTATATGGTTAGGGAGCAAAATATAATCCACTCTGAGAATAACAGACAGAAGAGATATACTGTGTACACACTACTAGAGGAGATATATACTGTGTACACACTACTAGAGGAGATGTATACTGTGTACACACTACTAGAGGAGATATATACTGTACACACTACTAGAGGAGATATATACTGTGTACACACTATTAGAGGAGATATATACTGTGTACACACTATTAGAGGAGATATATACTGTGTACACACTATTTAGAGGAGATATACTGTATACAATATTAGAAGAGACATACTGTTTTTTGTCCAATTTGTTGTTGGGCAGATTAAAAAACCACGAATTGCTGCAAAAACGCATTACTTGCTTTTCTGCAGCTTCTCCATTGAAGTTTATTGAACCAAAAAAGCACAGTTTTGCGTTTAAAAAAAAAAAAAAGTCCCTGACCCTTTCCAAATATGCAGCAGCTGAAAAAAAGCATAGATGTGAACGTGTCCCATAGGAAACCATGTAAATGAACTGTAGTGCGTTTCTGCAAAAAGCACCAAAAAACACATAGATGTGAACCAGGTCTAAGACGTTTAGTAACATAATGGGGTTAAAAAAAAACTAAAATGAGCCCTTTATAGTACAAAAAAAGCAGATAATCACTACTGTAAGGGGTTTACTTTGTTCTGTAGAACTGTGAAAGTAATATTTACAGTAGCGATTATTTGCTCTTTTTGTACCATAAAGGGCTCATATTTTTATTTTTTTAACCCCATTATGTTACTGGCCGATTAATCGATTATGAAAATAGTAATCGATTCGTTGTTTCAGCCCTATACATGACTATTACATTAGGCCCCATGTATATTATACCAGAAAGAAAGAAATATGGAGGCGGCCATTGCAGCTGCTTACACCAGTTTTGGGGTTGCGGTTACTCCCAAAATCACCAATAATGGGGCCTATTTTACTAACCCGTCACATACCTGAGCAACATCAACCTTATTGGCCATGCCTTCAGGTACTTGGTAGGCAGTATAAGGCCCCTTTCAGACGAGGCGGACTCCGCTTGCACGGAGCCCGCCTCTGTCCGTCGGCTCAGCGGGAGATTTGTCCGTTGATCTCCGCTGAGCCGGCGGATGACAAGCCTCTCTCCGCTCACTGAGCGGGGAGGGGCTTGCGAGCGCCGCTGATCTCTATGGAGAGATCGGATGAAAACGGACAGTGTGTCCGTTTTCACCCGATCTCACCCGATCCGATCCGCCAGCGACGGATCTGGACGTGTGGCCATACGTCTGCTTTTGGCGGATCGGACCGGATCGGATGTCAGCGGACATGTCTCCACTGACATCCGACGCTCCATAGACTAACATGGAGCGCCCGTTCAGATCCGCCGTCAAAACTGACAGGCGGATCTGAACGGGCCGTCCGTGTGAAAGGGGCCTTATATGCACGCTGCCTTTTTTTTTTCTTCTGGATACCCTTAAAGTGTTTGTAAACAATCACCTTATAAAACAACCCATTCAGTTTAAAATGGAAATGAAAGACAAACATTTTTGTATAGATATTCAAAAACAAATAACTTTTTTCCCCTTTATTTTTTTTTTTTGTAAGTGAATCACATTCCCTCTGTTCTGCTGCATAAGAGCTGGGGGGCAGGAAAAGCAGCAGCACACTGAGCTTCCCAGTGAATGGTTGTGCAGGGGGGCGTGTTGGGACAAGTCTGATCCCTTGGTGCTTTATTTTTATTTTTTTTACCTTGAATATTTTAGTCCTGTTCCAAAAGACCACGACCAATTGTTTGAGGATGTTAAAAAGGTGGTTTTGTGTGTGTGTGTGACTACAAATGGGGTGTAAGTTTTTTGTGGGTGTGGTTCAACTTGGACATGGTCAGTAATGTGTTCCCAGATTTCCTTTTGAAAGTCTGGGGGGGGGTGGATTTGATTTGAATAAAGTCGATTATAAATCGCTAGTAAAAAGGTTTGATTTAAATCCTAATTTTTAAAGAGCAACTGTCATCTCTGTCCCACAGCGGCCCCTCTGACCAGCTTTAAATCAAAAAAATCTAATTATTTAAAAAAAAAAAAAAAAAAAAGTTTTACCCAACTTTGCATATCACATGTGTCACCTTGTAGGAGCCTGTGCAGTATTGGGGCAGTCAGACAGAGCGATTTTTTTTTTTTTTAATTTTATTTTTTTCTTTCCTGCAACCTTAGGAATCCCTCCCGCAAGAACCACTGTGTGCTCCCAGCGGGGGAAGCGGTCCCTGCTGGGAGAACAGTGATTATTGCTAGCGACTAGAGCAGCTGTTTGCAGTAATTGCATATAAAATCAGGCAGACTGGTTGCACCCAATGTGGTCGATCGATCAACTTTGGTACATTCAGCCTGCCCATACACGGTTCGAATCTCAGCAAATTCCTGCTGAGCCAGCCGAGATTCGAACGGTCTATGGGTGGTTTTAGTTTGAAAACAATATTACTTCAGAGTCTTTTCCCATAGCAGATACAGCTGAAATGTTGTGCAGTCTTGTATGTGATGTAAAGTGTATGCATGTGGGGTGACCAAGAAATGCTGTCCTATGTATTTTGGCTGTGATCGAATATGGTGTACAGTGCTGTGGAATGTGCCTGTGCTGTCATATAAATGAATAAAAACGATGCATTGGCATCTCTGTGATTCAGCCACTGGAAATAAAGTGCCCATTCATCTGTATGTGGTTGGACAATGAAGTAACGGCACATTGAAAGTTTCCAGCAGTACTGATGTTGGTCTTAAAGCGGAACTTCGCTTGGAAAGGGAAGTTGTGCTTTTCCTCATTCATCCCCCACTACTTTTGTTTGTTTTTTTTTTTTATTTTTTTCTTGGATGCTAAAACCTTTTTTTTTTTTTTACACATACTGTCACTATGGTGACACTTTACTTTCTCTGGGGTGATCACATTCAATGACCGGCTGCTCTGATAATGTTGATGCCACCAGCCATTGTGTCTGATCACCAACACAGCAGTACAAAGTCCACACCAGTGCTGCCAGTATCCTTAAAGCGGTATTAAACCCAAAAGCAAACATTTATTATATTGCAGTTTACCAATTCTTAGATGTGATGGCTACCTTTTTTTTTGTTTTTTGTTTTTAGGCTTGCTTTATTGTATTTTCACCTGGTAATCCAACCAGCACGTCTGTTGTATTTCAAAAACTTTAGCTCTCCAGCGCAATGTATCAGTTTACATGGATGAGACAAACCACTTGGCATTGCCAGGGGTGATTACAATGATTTGCTTTTTATGTATTCATGCAAAGCCTTTATCCCAAAAGGAATATTTAGCTTTTACCGATTATAAAGGGTTAGCTAGAGTTTGGCTTCAACTTGTTAGTGGTTCTCAATCTGCTAATACATTTAACACACCCCTATGGACTGATAATGCTGCTGTGCCTCCCATGCTCATTCCTTCAGAGTTCTCTGGCCAGATCACCAGGGGAAAAAAACCTAATGCAGCCACCACATCTAATGATTAGTAAGCTGCAATATAATTGGTTTTGGGTTTAATACCGCTTTAAAGTCAATTGACAAATAACAATTTTGTTATTTATCACTTTGTGTAGGCATCTGGTATTTTAGTAACGTACAAAATAACAATGAGGGGAGCTCTGCGCTGTGCAGTAAGTTAAAAGTATACAATGTACCGGTGTGGAAATGTTCTACGCTGAGTTTAGGAATGAAAGTAAGTTGTAACATTTCACCAGAGGGAGATTGTTCTGTGAATGAAAGTACACTAGAAATGTTTTCATAGTTTCACAATATTTGTGTGCATTCATTTACAGGATCTTCCTCTGGTGCAGTGTTGGCGTATGAAAAAAAATAAAAATAAAATTGCAACAATAACACAAAATTTAAGTGCTAAAAATCGCAAAACAATTCCACATTTTTTTACTGCATTTTTTTTAGTGAATTGACTACTTTTGAGATAAATACTACATCATTTATTTTTGCAAAAAAATTCATGCAGTATTTATTACTTTATGAATTGACCGTATGGTCCCTGATCACCGCCACAACACTCGTATTGTCCCAGATGACTATCACCACCACACCTGTCCGTGTCACCACCACACCTGTCCGTGTCACCACCACACCTGTCCGTGTCACCACCACACCTGTCCGTGTCACCACCACACCTGTCCGTGTCACCACCACACCTGTCCGTGTCACCACCACACCTGTCCGTGTCTCCAGACCAGTGCAGCCAGCAACAGTGTTCCTGATCACCACCACATCAGTGCAGTGTTGCCGCTGCCTGTACTAAACCTGGCCTGTTTATTGACCACGTTTCTGCCTGCTGCCTGGACCGATCTTTTACCGGTTTGCTGTCCATGTGTCTTCCTGTGCCTGAACTCCTCAGTCTGCACACCCTGCTGACTGCATTTCTGCAAGAGACCAGCCCAGCCATCCCTTCAGACAACTGAACCACAGAGACCCTTTTGTTCCTTTTTTCTGCCTTCTGTACTTCCTGGCCAGTGAACATGACATTCCTAAGGGCGGCCATGTACCAGTAGGTTAGGCTTGCTTTGCTTATAGGAATTGGGATTGCTATAGCTGATGCTACACTAAGCTATGTTCCTTGATGGATAGAGGTGACCATTGCAGTTCATTTGTTTTTACACTATTGGTGGATCTGTGTGATGCACCAGATTCATAATCGGCAGAGGTGCACCAAATGAAAATGTTGGAACCAAAATGCAGGATGCACTTGGCCGAAAACAACCATTTTGAAAAAAAATTCATACCGTATTTGCCGGCGTATAAGACGACCCCCCTAATTTTCTATTTTTTTTTTTTTCCAGTTTTTGCCTATACTCTCCATATAAGATGACCCCCGTTCTGAGGATTCATATTTCATTCTTTTTGCTGGAGCCATACAGCGCTGAGCCAATCACAGCAAGCAATGTATTCTATTAATACAAAGCCTGCTCGGGTTGGCAGAGGCTGTAACATCATCAGCCCGTGCCTCTCTGACTCTCAAAGCCAATCCGAGCAGACTACTGCATGTAGCCTGCTCGGATTGGCAGAAGTTGCATTCATTAATAGAATACATCGCTCGCCGGGATTGGCTCAGCGGTGTATATTAAGCTGCATACAGTATTACCGCACATCCAGCGGGTGGCATTTACTACCCAGCGTATAAGACAACCCTCGCTTTTTGGCCGTTTTTTTTTTTTTTTTTTTTTAAGTGTACAAGGTTGTCTTATTCGCCTGAAAATACGGTATATATTTTTACATAATTGTATTCTATTCAACTTAATATCATGAATTTAAATGACTATGAAGTTATTCTCTGCCATTATTGGCACCTTTTAGGCTGCCTCCACCTTTGGCAGGCGGGCGTTGACGCTAAAATGCATCCCCCCTCCGCCACCCTCCGGTGCTTCTCTGGGCTCTCCCGTGCAGTCAGGGACCAGGAGAAGGAATCCGCCGGCGCCAGTAGGAAGCCATAGAGAAAACCAAGGGACAGATGATCCCCGGCAATCTCTATAACTTTCGGTGGCCCAGGCGCGACGTTGGTGGCCCAGGCGCGTCCTGGCCGCCGGAAGTAAACAAAGCCTGGGACTTGGTTGAAAAGCACCAGAACGTGTTTTTTTTTTTTTTTATCTGATGGTTTCCAGCCTGGAGGAGAAATGTGGGGTCTTATAGACCCCACATCTCTCAATAAAAAGAGGACCTGTCACGCACTATTCCTATTACAAGGGATGTTTACATTCCTTGTATTAGGAATAAAAGTGAGATATATGTGTGTATGTATGTATGTATGTATGTGTGTGTGTATATATAAAAAAAAAATTTTTTAGGCAAAGTGTGAAAATGTAATTAAAATAAACAATTATAAAAAATTAAAAGCGCCCCGTCCCCGAGAGCTCGCACACAGAATCGAGCGCATACGTAGGTCGCACATGTAACCAACGTTTAAACCACACGCGAGGTATTGCTGCAAGCGCTGGAGCAAGAGCAATAATTCTAGCGCTAGACCTCTGTAAGGCTTGGTTCACACTAAAATGCCGATGCGAGTCACAGGGGTTTTGTGCATCCTGGTTCACCATTTCAGGTTCGATTTCAGCCCGCATTTTGGGCTGAATTCGGACCTGGAACGGACAAAAAGACGGACAGGGCTCCTAGGCAAATTCGCACCGGAGCCGCATCGGAGATATGTGAACCGGCTCCATAGAGAGCCGGTCACAATCTCCTGCTATTGCGAATTAGATGCGGGATCCCGCATCCAATTCGCAATAGTGTGAACCCGGCCTAACCCTAAACATGTAACCTGTAAAAAAATAAAAAAATAAATTTTAAAGCGTCGCCAAGGAGATTTTTAAGTACCAAAGTTTGGCACCATACCGCGAGTATACTCAATTTTAAAGCATGACATATGAAGTATCTATTTACTCAGTGTAACATCATCTGTCACATTATACAAAAAATAAATGTATTTTATTTTTTATTCATGAAATTGTTTTTTAAAAGAAAAATCATGTTTGAAAAAGTACTGCGCAAATACCGTGTGATATAAAAAGTTGCAATGATCGCCATGTTATTCCCTAGGGTGTGTGCTAAAAAAATATATGTTTTGGGGGTTTTGAGTAATTTTCTACCAAAAAAAATATGATTTTTGCATGTAGCAGAGGAGTGCAGGAATCTGGAAGTGGTTAAACCTTCTAGGTGTGGGATAAGATACATTTTTTTAATTTATTTTTTTGTCCTGCCCAACCAGGAGTTTACCTTTTAAAGAAGATTGTTGCACGTTCCCCCTTGCAGTGTTATATATTGCACTGTCACTTTAGTTCAGGGTTCTCCAAACTTTCTATACACTAGGCCAGTTTACTGTCCTTCAGACCTTAAGAGGGCCGGACCATAGTAATTGGGAGTAGAAAATGTCCCGGCATCAATTGGAGTAAACAATGCCCCATTGTTGGTGACATTGGGAGGAATTGTGCCCCATCAATGGTGACATTGGGAGGAATTGTGCCCCATCAATGGTGACATTGGGAGGAATTGTGCCCCATCAATGGTGACATTGGGAGGAATTGTGCCCCATCAATGGTGACATTGGGAGGAATTGTGCCCCATCAATGGTGACACTGGGAGGAATTGTGCCCCATCAATGGTGACACTGGGAGGAATTGTGCCCCATCAATGGTGACACTGGGAGGAATTGTGCCCCATCAATGGTGACACTGGGAGGAATTGTGCCCCATCAATGGTGACACTGGGAGGAATTGTGCCCCATCAATGGTGACACTGGGAGGAATTGTGCCCCATCAATGGTGACACTGGGAGGAATTGTGCCCCATCAATGGTGACACTGGGAGGAATTGTGCCCCATCAATGGTGACACTGGGAGGAATTGTGCCCCATTATTGGTATCATTGGATGTATGGATACATACATACATACATACATACATGCATGCATGCATGCATACATACATACATACATACATACATACATGCATACATACATTTTGAGTGCTGTAACAGCATTGTTTTTTGAACTGCCATGGATGGGTTACATTCATAATAGCTGTGATTTATTAGTGATCTGTGATTGGCTACAGCTAATCATATGGGACTTGCCATGTGATAGCTGTGGGCCAATCACAACATCACTCTGTTGGAAACATGGCTGTTATGAATGAAACTCATTCATATCAGCTTTGTTGACATTGTAATCATGTTATTACATAGCGATTGGGGATCGCGGCGTGGACACGGCGGTTGCGGGAGCGGCGTGCTATGCACCTTTAACCAGGAACAGGCTGAATAATGTACATCAGTTCAGATATAGTTGGTTTGGTGCATCACTCTCAACAAAAATATGTAGTTAACTCAAAAATACAGAATATATATGTGTGTGTATGTATGTCTGTATGGGGATATAGATATAGATAAAGAAAATTGGGAGCTATTACCTTCAGGGCAATGTGTGAAACTAAAAAATATAGTGGAAACCTTGCTATTTGCATACAATTAGTGACTATATATATATATATATATATATATATATATATATATATATATATATATATATATATATTAGGACATTGAGAAATTTTACATGGCACAAGCATTTTATGATATGGACTGGTATATAAACACTGCACTGATTCATGTGTATACATTGTCATTTAAAGCTAATAAACATTTATGGTAATGTTGTAATTTAAGTTTTACAAGGTAATAGCTGGTAACAGTAGATCACTAATTTGTATGCAATTAGCATCAACAGCAGATCAATAATTGTATGCAAATAGCACCAGCAAAGTTTCCACTATATTTTTTTAGGTTTTGCTTCACACATTGCCCTGAAGTTAATAGTTCTCAATTTTACAAGGTAATAGCATAAAACCACTTGTAGCAAGTTTAACCACTTCATGACCGTGCTATAGCTGAAAGACTCCTACAGCACGGCTCTCTATCATTCTGGGATGGCGTTCATGGACGTCCTCCCGGGAACAACTCCTGCCCCCCCCTCCCCTTTTTTACTATATGATCAGCTGTGTCCAATCACAGCTGATCACATGTAAACAGACTTGCCAGTTATCAGCAGTCTTTTTCTCACTGGCTGTGTCTGTGAGAGGAAAGCAGTACTGACAAGGCTGTCGGCACACTGTTTACACTGATAATCAGGAAACTGATCTTCGGTGTCCTGATTATCAGTGCTATTCAGGACAGCTTATATGGTGCTCATCAGTGCAGTCTCATCCGTGCAGCTTCTAAGGCTTGATTCACATCTATGCATGTTACTTTTGAGTGTTTCTGCAGTGCTTTTTGTTGTGCTTTCTGCGATTTTGCAGCGATTTGGGTCTTTTTTTTTTTTTTTTACATTCACCGTATATAGCTGATTGCTTCGGAGTGGGTTGGGAAGCCGGCCGCTGCAACCTTAGCAACAGATGAGGAGTCAGCTGTCAGCACGTTTCCCCACTGACAGCTGAATGTAAAAAAGTAAATTCACGGAAAAATTCCATACCAGACTGAAGGGCCTGGTATTCACTGTGAGGTAGGACCCCCCCCCCCATGCCAAAATAAGGGGAAATGGTGTGGGGTCCCCCCAAAATTCATACCAGACCCTTATCCGAGCATGCAGCCTGGCGGGTCAGGAAAAGGGAGGGGATAAGGAGTGCCCCCGCCTCCTGAACCATACAAGACCGCATGCTCTCAACATGGGGCTTAGGTGCTTTGGGTATTGGGTACAATGTACCCCTACCCAGTCACCAAAAAAGCAGTGATATTGTAAAAAAAAAAAGTTTTTTGACAAGTTCTTTATAAAAAAAAAAAAAAAATGTCTGTCCGCTCCGGGCTGTATTTTCCCCCCACCGCCGGTTACCCGCTAGAAACTAAGTCTGCTCTTGTCCTGAAGCTGTCTTCCTTCGTTGTGACGTCCCCCTTTGTCTCTTATGTAGCCATGGGGGCATGGCAATCTGATGTCACCCAGAGAGCCCGTCCTTGAAACGTATGTACACTCTAATGCCGCGTACACACGGTCAGATTTCTCGTCGGAAAAAGCTCTGATGGTTTTCCCATCGGAATTCCGACGGAACTTCGCTCAAACTGTCTTGCCTACACACGGTCACGCCAAATTCTGACTGTCACTAACACAGCGGCATAAAACACGTTAGACAGCACTGTAAAAGGGAAGTTTAATGTTTCCGAGCATGCGTCGGATTTTTGCGTGTCGGAATTGCATACACACGATCGGAAAATCCGATAATAAGGTTTTCCGTTGGAAAAATTGAGAACAGGTTCTCAATCCAAAGTCCGTCGGAAATTCCGACAGAAAAAGACCTTTGGGCATACACACGGTCGGAAAATCCGATGAAAAGCTCCCATCGGACAGTTCCCATTGGAAATTCCGACCATGCGTACGCCGCATAACACTTTTTTTTTATTTGGTCTGTTTTAATATACCAATAAAAACTATTTTATATGTTGCATAACTGCAAAAATTACTTGTAGATCCTGCCAGAAATCCAGTATGAAAATAACCCTACTGTGTTCGCCGCCTGGTGCTGAATGTTATCAGTTGGCATTATTCCCTCCTATCTCTGGTCTATATTATGGAGATGAGGATATGGAAAGGCTTTCTGTAGTACTGTGCTTGGATGAACAACAGGAACTAATTTACTGGCAGGATAATGTTGAACTATAGCCCCGTTCACACGGAAGAATGTTGGGAGACATTTGCCGGTACAAAAAAACACCACCCGAAAATCTGACCCTTGTGTATGTTGGACGTCCATGCTGGAAAACCAGCAGCTGACCAACTCCCGATCAGCGCTCTCAGTGGGGGAGACTAACCTCCCATGGTTAATACAGCTGCTCCCGACCGGAGATGTCAATTTTTTGGGGTTGCACAAAAAAATACTGTGGTGTGTACCAGGCTTAACCAGATACATTTTAACAAAAAATACTGTGGTGTGTACCAGGCTTAACCAGATACATTTTAACAAGGTAACCTGCCCATTTACCATTTGTGATTTGCCTAATTTATTCCAAAAAAGACCCACTCTGTGCTGCTAATTAGACATGTGCAATTCGTTTCGTTTTTTTTTCGTTTTTCGTTTTTTTTCCGTTCATTAGTTATCGTACGAATGAACGAGCGATTCGCTAAAAATTTTAACTAATAACGAATCGAACGAATCCGAAAATAACGAAAATCCGAAAAAAACTAATTAGAAACAACGAATGTACGAAAGAAGAAAATCCGAAAAACGAAAAACAGGAACAATGAAAATGAACGAAAAAATTTGTACATTCGTAACTTTTTTTTTTTCTTTTTTTTTTTCGATTCGTAATTTTCCGTGTCTCTTACAATGGCGCTGCTTAACGTGCTTCGAATGGATTGAATGAAAAAATTCGTACATTCATAACTAATTTTCTGTGTCTCTTAAAATGTAGTAATGGCATACACATTACATAAAATGATGAATTATGCTCCGATTACGACTCTACGAATGTACAAATAAATACGAATGCGTCCGAATTTCTAATAAACGAAAATTAAATAAACGGAAAAACGAATCAACGAAAAAATAACTCTTACGAAAATACAAATCGTTACGAACACCGACGACTTACGAATGTATGAATACGAACACCGACGACTTACGAATGTATGAATACGAACACCGACGACTTACGAATGTATGAATACGAACACCGACGACTTACGAATGTATGAATACGAACACCGACGAATTTACGAATCGTTACGAATCAACGGAAACTAAAAAAACGAAACGAAAATAAACAAATTTTTTTGTTGTGCACATGTCTACTGCTAATACCATTTCCCAGTGTATATAGAGGCATGGTGTTCCTACCCAGAATACTTGTGTACCATTATCAGCTATGTGTGAACTAACAGACTCTGATCAGAATAGACAATGCATTTCTCTTCTGTGGTTTCTCAGCTGGGTGACTCCGGTCTCTTTCAACAATATCATTTTTATATTTTACTATGCTCTGTATGGACTACTACTAAGATGAAATCTTTAGATTTTGTGGAATTACTAGTGCCAGCATAGCCCTGGACATTACCGAATTATGGGTGAGTAGCAGAAGGTCTATACTTGCTCCTAGTCATTATGTGTGGGGAGGTTTGCTAGCTGTTCTGGAATCAGAAGGGTTAAAGAACAGGGAGGACTGGCCAAAGCAGTGACTTTGTTTCCGTAGGAAGGACCCGGTCATGTGACTGCTTCTATCCAGCTTCCCCCACCACAGGGGCAGGAAATTTTTAGGGTGGACTCCAGAGAGGTAGAAGTTCCAGAAAGCAGGCTCTCTATGAAAAGAATGGATCTTCGGAACATCTTCAGACACTGGTTCAGTAAGTGTGTGTCCTGCATGGTTCTCGCTAGTCGTTGTCTTCCCTCTGCTAGGACAATGCTTCTCTGTAATCACTGCTTGCCCAGTGCATTGTGCCTGAGAACAGTCCCTCCTCTTTCTTCTTCAGTGCTTTGCACAGGATATCACTCTGTGGGTGGCGTGCTCCAGAGCAGGTGAACCTTCATTCCTCTGCCTTTCCTTACTCCTTCTCTACCTGTTCCCAGAGTACTGAGGGTGGAGTTTCAACACCTTGGAGAAGCGTTTAATTATTTAACATGTCTCTATGTGTTTGTAGAGGTGATGAGTTTTTTTACTCCATTGTGTATTTCCTTAAAAGCGACAGAAACTGGTCTAAAACTTGTATAAAGAGATCCATGCCCACATAAATACACGCCTTAACAGGCTTATTTCATCATCTAATGTTGGGGCCAATTTAAAGGAATGTGTTGTGGCAACTAGCAGCAGTGCACGTTGCATGCGTTGTGGTGGCATTCATTATTGGCATTAGGGCAACGCACCATAGTGTAGTACAGTGCATTGTGTTACAAATTTTGTGACTTGTATGATTTTCGAGACGTCCTGGTGTGTTGGCAGCCCATTATTTTCAAGGCACTGCTTTCACATTAACACAACGTAAAAATGGAAATGAGTATGGTTCTTGGAAGTGACCCTGTTGCCACAAAGCATGAGGTCTGTGGTGGCAAAGTTAAATTTACTGCAACGAGGGGTATATGCACATTGTGGTACTATTTATCCTTCCATATCTGTAGCATGTTCCATTGTCAAAAGTAGTGCATGTGTTCACATGTGTGTTCATTTTTGCTTATCCAGCCTACCGGTAACTCATGGCACCCAACATGCTTCCATTTTTCTTGTCGTATTACAGTAATGTGTGATTGTGGTGTAATACTGCTCCTTGTGTAGTCATTGAATAAGTCTTAATTTTGGATTGAGGCCAATTTTGTGTAGTGTTCACATCACTAATATGCGTCCAGTCTATACGTTTTTGTGGGCATTCTTATGCACTGAGTGGGCTGTTTTTTTTAAAAAATTTTTTAACCATCTGTGTTCTATTGGAGAGATTTCCCGTCACTTCCTGTCCCAGAAAAACACAACAGGAAATGGGAGTGGGGGACTCCCTTTTTAAAGACAGTTGTAGCTCACAATTGCCCCCATTGAAAAAAAATGTGCTTATCTCTGTTCAGGTGACACCTGTCATTTTGAAAAGCTTGGATTTCTTTCTAGTGAAGCCCCTGACAGGAGTTATAACCTTTCCTCCTATCTAAGGGGTTAATTTACATGGGCACAGAGGTTTGTACAGCTTTTTGAGTCCGGAGCAGCATAGAGCTGTATGCAGGCAGGCTGTGTTCATCAAAAGAGACGTGGTGACTGTATAGACTCACCGGCACATCTGAGTTCGACAGGTATGCAGGGGCAGCTGCAGGGCTCTGAATGTAAACATTGTGCATCTGGGGCCATTCACCTATCCCTGTCAAACTCAGATGTGCGAGTGAGTTCGTACAGCCGCAGTGTCTACATTGGCTAACACAGTGACAGCACAGCACTATTGCATACTAAACACCCATGCACACAGGAACGCATATGCCGATGTATGGATGTAAAGGTTTGGGCTTATGTTTACATGCATCCATTGTACTTAACGTGGACCCTACTGGCTGCTGCCACTGCTTAGAGACAGAAGTTAACATCAATTGTGCAGTTGGTTATACAAATTAACATAGCACAAACGTTACATGTGTACATCACACAGACAAGTATTTAAAGTGACAGTAAACCTTCCTTTGTTCTTTTATTAAAATAAAAATTCATACTTGCTCTGTGCAATACTTTTGAGCACAGAGCAGCTCCGATCTTCTGGGGTTCCCCACTGGTGCCCTACAGGCCCCTTCTCTTTGGCAAGTGTCCCCACGTAAGCCATTTTCCATGAGGCATCCGTGTGGGCTCACTCCCAAGATGCCCTGTCTACGTCTATTGACTCAGAGCAGGTGGCTCGGCCCTGCTACCCACTCACACCTCACATTTGTTTGACAGCAGCGGGAGCTATTGGCTTCAGCTGCCCTCAGTCTGCCCAAAGAGGAGGGAGACAGTGACAAGAGCACATGGCTGGATCGGCTTGGGTAAGAAGGGGGGGGGGGGGGGGTGATCCTGCAGCACAGAAAGTTAAAGTGGTTGTACACCTAGTTACACCACTTTTACCTACAGGTAAGCCTATAATAAGGTTTATCTGTAGGTACTGGAAATACCTCCTAAATCTACATGGTTTAGGAGATATTTACCATATAAGCTTGCACCAACTTCATCGGCGCATGCGCACTGAAGAAAGGTCGCAACCGTGCCCTTTCTAAAGGGCCGTGCCATGATCATCGGCTCCATAGTGACGTCACGCGACTTTGGCCAGTCAAAGAGCCGGAGTCCATGGCCCCAGAAGAAAAAGGGGTGAAGATAGGTGCGGCCACCAGCAGGGACATTGTAGGCTTCGTTTCAGGTAAGTGCAGCGTAATGGGCTAGTATGCAATGCATACTAGCCCATTATGCTTTTACTTTGCAGGGGAAAAAATAAAAGGTAAAACCCATAAGGGGTTACTTCCTCTTTATAGTGGTTGTAAACCTCAGTCATGGAATCTGAGCAAAGCACATATATCTGTAGTGTTTACTTCTCTCTTCAAAGCTCTAAGGGTCGTTTCTCTCTGGTGCTTTGTTCCTCTGTTATCAGCCTGAGTCATTTCTGAGAAGTTTTCCCGACACATGAGCGGAAATTTGTGTATGGGCGGAGCTCAGAACAGAGCTTGTCTATTCACAACAACGTTCTTCTAGTGTATGAAGCGGGTGTGTTCTTTTCCTCCAATTGGCTCTCGCACAGCCTCTCTGCCCCCTCCTCCATTTTTAACATGATCTGCCCTTTTGAAGGGGTGTAGAGAAGAGAAGTCTGCAGATAAAGCAGATGCTCCTTAATAGGTTTTACTTGTTTTATCTCGGTTTATCATGTGAGGCTGTTCACTTCACTGGGTATATGTGAGGATTTACATCCCTTTTTAAGGCTTTAGAACCAAGTGTTTAAGCCCAGGACCCTGCATTACCTATATCTGGTCTCCCACAGAACATGGAAATGCAATCATTTTAGTAAATATAAACTGCTAAATACCTTTTCTCATCAGTCGTATATGCAGTCTTGTGACTTCTGTCAGTGCTTGGTTATAGCTTGTAGGTGGAGTTTCCATACTGCACTGGCTGTCCTATCAGGATCCAGGACCCCTGACCCTCTGTCTGGACAGTGCTGATTGATCCTGTGCTGATCACATGCACTCCCCCAAGAAAAACTCTCTAGCAATACACACTAAACTGAGCATGTGCAGCCTGACTCCAGTAATCCTGTCTTATCTGGCCATGTTTTGGAGTCAGTGGAAGAAGAGGATCTGTGCATACAGGATCAAACACACACACACACACATACACAATGCAGAGGATTAACACCTTAGGTTCCACAGTGAGTATAACAAGCATGCTTTACTGCATATGCAGACTGATTTCACTGTTGTGGGATTAGTAGCACTTTAAGCAGGATCTTACTGCTGGCACAAGCCTATGTAAGGACCGGCGCTTCATGCACATGAGGCCTTAGACTGATACTATTAGCCAATCACATCCTCTTTTATGGAGTATGAGAACACTGATAGAACTACTTGTTTTTCTCAACTTTTTCTATTTGCTGCTTTTGAAAATAAAGCCCATATTTTGGCGCCTGGAGCTGGCAGCGCTTGGCTTACAAAGGCCTCATTCACACTGGTGTACTGTGCTTAAAGCGGTTCTGCACTCTGAAAAAAAAAAATTTTTTTTTAGTATGTAATATAAAGTGTGCTTACCTTTATTAGGGGACTCACCTGTTCCATCTTCCATCTCGATCGCCGCCGGTTTTCGTCCGATGAAGTTCCTCGTCTTCTTCTTTAGTGCTGGGGGCCATCTTGCCTGTGGGCATGTGAAACACCCACAGGGACTTTAGATGGCCCAGCATGCACTGCCGTTACTCGCGCGTGCGCAGTAACGGCTCATCTGCCGAGATCTCACGAGATTTCGGCAGATGCGGCCGAAATCTCGGGAGATTTCGGAAGATGTGGCCGAAATCTCGCGAGATTTCGGAAGATGCCCGCACTGGCTCCTGGGATCAATGACACCAGATCCCAGGAGACAGTGCGGCGTGACGACGATCGACGCAAGACTCCGCCCGCCGCCGCAGAGGGAGAAGACCGGAAGTCTTCAATTACAAGGTAAGTAAAAAAAAAAAAAAAAAAAAACATTTCATTTAGTACTCTTTGCCTGATTTGGAAGGCAAAGAGATTTACTAAATGAAAAGGGTGCAGAACCACTTTAAATGTGAAATTCTGTGACTGGGGATCATTCATTGCCCATCCCACAGGAAATGTAGATCAAAAATGCATCCCTGCCACCCTACGTTTTTTGACTTGTACTGACGTGCAAAGGGTCATCTTTACTCGCACAAGAGGAACATGTTCCATGTGGACAGCCTGGTAAAGTCAGTAACAGACGGATGGCTGCAAGGATCTCCAAGCACTTCCCTGAGTGGACATTCATGAAGGAGCAATGTGCAGATCAGAACAAAGTCCATCTGTGTTCTGATCTGTGCATCGGTCTTGTATGGATGTACGCTTGGAGAGCCGTGGAGCGGTCGGTCTGTCACTGACTCCCAGGCTTCCTGCATACGACTGCACGAAACACACATGCCTCCTGTGCAGATAAAGATATAGAGAAGACTGCTGTGCCTTGGTTCATTCATGCTTCTATGGGAGCAGGCTACAGAGAAGGATAAGTGGGGTGAGGAGGAGGGATTGGTCATGATGATGAAACACGGGCAAGTGGAAGTTTGCAGACAGAAAAGTGTGAAGCCATGTCTGCTCATGCCTTTCCATTGTGCAATGTGCCATTGAAAAATAGTCATGCATCGTAACGCAGAATGAAAAGTGTAATTTTTTGATTGCACTGTAGTTTTCAAGTGCTAGAAGTACAGTTGTCAACCGAATTGAAGCAATCTTTGAAATCGTTCCATGTGATTAGTCAAGACTGTATGCTAATGTAGCAGGGGTTAACGCTGTGTCTAATCATATCCGTTAAACTCAGACTCCAGGCACTATGAACAAAGCTGGGTCACAAGGCTCCAGTAGATTTTTGGCAACCAGTTGGGGACCGGAAATGGATGTGAAGTCAAAACTCCAAGCAGGATTAAGAGGCACAGAGAAGGGGTTAAGCAAGTTTTTGTGTCTGCCTCTTTAGGATTAAGGGCTTTCTCCGCTTCATCCAGTTCATGATAATACATGCTGCAGTGAGGAAGTTTTAACCAGATTAGTAATTTGTAACATATGGCTTTTCTCCAGTGGAGGAGTCACAAAACACTACCTCATTCTGAGCGTGGTTTCCTCGCTGAACTCTTCTGTTTGGCATACCAACAAGTCACTTCTGTGGTCTGTGTATGTTTTGTGAGATTTTCATACTCTGGGCAGATTTCCGATTGATCTGATGGCTGAGCCAAGTAATTCCCTTTTTGCTTGGTAGTTTGAGTTTGAAATACCTGATTTTTGTTGGATTTGCTTTATGCTCACACATTACCTTACCTAGCTATTAAAAGTAACCTGATACTTAAAGTTGAAGTCCATCCTGTTCCTATCTAAGCTTAAACCTGTTCACATCCCCTACTAAACACTATTCTAACTACCCTGTGAAAGGAAGCTGTGTATACTTGCCTACCAGCCGGATCGCATTGCTCTCAGAATAGGTATACTTACCTATTCCGAGAGCAATGCGGTCCGGTTGGTTGGTAGGTAGGTATACACAGCTTCCTTTCACAGGGTAGGTATATGGGGTTTAGCAGGGGGTGGGAACAGATTTAAGCTTTGTTGGGGATCGGCTAGTTTTCCACTTTAAACCGGAACTGAATTCTGAACAATGTGCCCAATAAAAGGCATGCCTGGGCAAATGGACTTGTCCCTCAGTATTGCCTCTGGACTTTCCACATTACTAATTTACCAGGTGATGTCTTGCACCATGTCTGTGTGGATGAGGCCATATTGGTAGAAGTGGGACTTTGCTTCTTCATGTCAGAGCTGCCCCCCTGATGCTTGCTAGAGGTGCAGAAAGCTCAGATTTACTAAATGGATAAAGCAGGCAGATCCTTGAACTGCAGGTACTCTACTACAGCTTTCTCTCCAGCAAGGAAAATGGTGATCAGCACAGTAGTGACATCAAACCTCAGACTAGCAGTCAGAAACGGCAGAGCTTTAGATGGCCTCACACGTCAAGGCTTGAAGACCAGGAGTGCCTACAGGAAATTCAATGTAAATGTTGCAGGGAACCGTTTGGACACATATCTTTACTTTTTTGAGTATGGGTCCACCTAAAGTAGTATCTTCTGTTATCTCAATCAGTTGTGGCCTGAGCATAAACACAACACCAGTTGCACAGAGTAAGTTGGGTACAAGTAACCAGCAATGGGTTATCTAGGTGACAGGAAACATCTGTATGTCTCAGGAAAGGAGTTACAATGTGGGATCACTCAGCTGGGACAGCCATTCCCCTCCTCCCCTCTGTTGATAATGGTCTCCATTATGACATAATAGATTTCCTCACGATGATCTGAGCATCAATTTACAGAGTGTAGACAGAAGCTCAGTTTGTTTTCTAGCCTTCAAAATAGTTATATTTATAGCCTATAAATAATGGTTTGTATTTACAGTATAGCAGAAAGTCTGACATAATGACTATGATGAGTTTCACAATGTAGCCTTTTTTTAAGCTCGTTTCAACATTTTTTTGGGGGGATTTTATTTTCTGTTTGCTTGACTCCTAATAATAAAGTCAGCTCTTTGCATTGGTGTTAACCATTTGGTAGTGTGACTATGCATGGTCATCAGAGGAGTGTAGTCTACACATAAAGTTTTGTGTTTAGAGCAGTCTGTAAAGCAAATATAAAAATCAGTGCAAAATTCAGTCATACATTACTTTTTGTGCCTATAACGATAATAATGTATACCGGGAAAGATGGATGGGCCTGCTATTGATGACCTCTCCTACTGAAGTACTAGTTTGCCGGCTGACATGATGGCTCAGTGACTTCAATACTTTGGGTCAGATATGTAGACCAGGAGTTCTCTCCATGTTGACATACACACGGTCGGATTTTCCGATGGATTCTGTCCTATGGGACTATGTTGTCGGAAATTCCGACCGTGTGTATGGGGCAAAAGAGTAAAATGTAGGCCCCCATTACTAAGCTTTCCTCCTGAAAATGCTAGCGGTCCAGTGGCTTTATTACATCCCAAGTTGCTTTATTGGAGCAAATATGCTTCAAAATAAACGGTTGCAGCTTGCACTTCAGAATTTCTGAACATTACAAGGTAAAAAGGACTTTCTAGCCAATGCAATGGTCACGCAGCCCCTAACACACCAGCATACTGGAGTGTAGCAGCTTTTCACAAGCCTTTGCAGAAGATCTGAAGGCCTCTGTGGCCGACAGGAAGGCTGTGTGGGAAGGAAAGCTCATCTTGGATCCTCACGAGGCAGCAGAGTGTCAAACTTGCCAAAGGCTGCAAAGGCTGCGAAGGCCATCCCTCATCATCCCTGCCGCTTGGAGCAAGCTCACACTTCGGGTTGCAAGGAGAAAATGGTAGTGTTATGGGTTTTGGGGGCTCCTATTTTTCCCCAAAATGTTTTTTAATATTTTTTTAAATTTTATTTTTTACTTGTTCTTGTACAGCACTGTCAATTTACACAGCATTCTACATATATACAGTATATATTGTACATTCTCATCAGCCTCTGCCCTCAAAGCGGAGGTTCACACAAAAATTTAACCCCCGCTTTTCTGAATCCCTCCTCCCCTCCGGTGTCACAGTTGGCACCTTTCAGGGGGGAGGGGGGGGTGCAGATACCTGTCTAAGACGGGTATTTGCACCCACTTCCGGGCATAGACTCCCACGGGAGTCTATGCCTTTTCTCGTACCCTCCGCGCTGTCTGCTGGGACACACACGAGTCCCAGGAGATGGTGGGGACCAGTTAGGACGTGCAGCGCGACTCGCGCATGCGTAGTAGGGAACCGAAGCCGCAACGCTTCACTTCCTGGTTCCCTCACAGAGGATGGTGGCGGCAGCTGCCGAGCTACTGATCGGCTTCAGCTGCCGACATCGCTGGACCCTGGCACAGGTAAGTGTCCATTTATTAAGTCAGCAGCTGCAGTATTTGTAGCTGCTGGCTTTTAATATTTTTTTTTTTAAGGTGGACCTCCTCTTTAAGTAGCTTACACTCTAAGGTTCCTAACTCGCATTCATACATACACATACTGGGGCCAATTTAGACACAAGCCAATTAACCTACCAACATGCTTTGGAGTGTGGAAGGAAACCCACACAGGCATGGGGAGAACATACAAGCCCCAGGCAGATAGTCATGGTTGGCATTCGAACCAACGACCCTAGTGTTGCTAGGCGAAAGTGCTTACCACTTGGCCACTGTGTGTTTTCAATGCACAAAGATCACTTTGTATATTTTCGAGAGGTGAACTAAACTGCATAACAACCTGTCATGGAAGAGAGGGTCCTCTAATACGAAGTTGATTTTTATGTTGGACTTGTATGCCCTTTTTTGCTTAACAACTGCCTAATTTACAGGTGTGTGTTTTTTTTAAAAAAAATTTATTTTTTTAAGTGGTTAACGAGCAGTGCCCTCTGATTCCTCCTGTATTGTATTATAACTGTACTCTCTGCCCTCATGTTGTAAAGCGCTGTGCAAACTGTAGGCACTATTTAAAAATCCTGTATAATAATTATAATATAAATCTGTGATGGGTCTTAATTATTCAGGTGGGTCTGTGGTTATAAACATTACTATAATGTCGACCTCTGATGGCTTCCTTACATTTTCCCTGTTAGAAAATTCTAATCCTTCTTTAAGTTGTCCAAGTGGCTTTCTAAAGAGTCTGCTTACCCCAGTGTCAGCACACTGTCAAGAGGACATGAGAAAGTTCTACCCTTTTAATCCTTTGGAGCTCAGTGGTTGAGGTCATGTGTCCGTTTAGCCCACAGCACAGATGGAGTAAAGAGTTCCCATAATTCAATCCTTACTGAGCTTTGCTTCTAATGAGGAACTCAGATGTAGATGTGGTATGACATTTTTTTTCGCTTTATATATGAGAAATGTTCTATTTTTTCTTTTACATCTGGACACCTAGAATTCAGTTGAGGTTAAAAATTCTAGGCAGCAGAATACTGAAGAAAAGTGAAGTAGGTTTGTATCATTACTGAGCTCAGGAAGGTTTTACCCCCTTCCTGACCAGGGCATTTTTTGCAATAGGGCACTGTGTTACTTTAACTGACAATTGTGCTGTACCTTCTGTACCCAAATACAATTTTTGTCCTTTTTTTTTTTTTTTTCCCCCCCCCCCCCCCTTTTCTTTTGGTGCAATTTGATCACCTCCGCGTTTTTATTTTTTGTGCTATAATCATAAAAAAGATTTTGAAAAAAAAAAATAAAATTTTTTACTTTCTGCTATAAAACATACCCAATAAAAAAATTGTTAACCACTTAAGCCCTGGACCATTTGGCTGGCCAAAGACCAGAGCACTTTTTGCGATAAGCGAACTGCGCCGCTTTTACTGGCAATTGCGCGGTCGTGCAACATGGCTCCCAAATAAAATCAACGTCCTTTTTTCCCACAAATAGAGCTTTCTTTTGGTGGTATTTCATCACATGTGCGGTTTTTATTTTTTTGCGCTATAAACAAAAAAAGAGCGACAATTTTGAGAAAATATTTTTACTTTTTGCTATAATAAATATCCCCCAAAAATATATTTTAAAAAATCCTTTTTTTCCCCTCAGTTCAGGCCGATACGTATTCTTCTACATATTTTTTGGTAAAATAAAGTTGCAATAAGCATATATTGATTGGTTTGCGCAAAAGTTTTAGCGTCTACAAAATAGGGGATAGTTTTATGGCATTTTTATTAATAATTTTTTTTTTTTACACTAGTAATGGCGGCGATCAGCAATTTTTATCGTTACTGCGACATTATGGCGGACACGTCGGACAATTTTGACACATTTTTGGGAACATTGGCATTAATACAGCCATCAGTGCGATTAAAAATGCACTGATTACTGTAAAAAAAAAAGTCACTGGTAGTGAAGGGGTTAACACTAGTGGGCACTGAATGGGTTAAGTGTGTCCTATTGTGTGTGCTAACTGAAGGGGGAGGGGACTGTGCAGGGGAGATGACAGATCGTCTTTTCATACTCTGTATCTGTTTACACACACAGTTCCGGGTTCTCCGTGTGCCCAGAGCGATCGCAGGAGCCCGGCGGTGATCGAGACCGCCGGGCACTTGTTTTGGCTCGGGGGCGAGTGGCCACAGGGCGTAGCGACGTTCCATAATGTCGTTTCGCCCAGCCGAGCCATTCTGCCGCAGTACAACTGCCGCGGCTGGTCGGCATGTGGTTAATGATCTAATTTTTTTTCCCATCAATGTAGGCCAATATGTGATCTGCTACATATTTTTGGTAAAAATTGAAAAAATCCCAATAAGCGTATATTGATTGGTTTGTGCAAAAGTTATAGCGTCTAAAAACGATGGGATATTTTTGTTTTACTAGTAATGGTGGCGATCAGCATCTTTATAGTGGGACTGTGATATTGTATCGGACACTGACACTTTTTGGGGACCAGTGACACTAATGCAGTGATTAGTGCTGAAAAATATGCACTGTCACTGTACTAGAGATTAGCATCAGGGGTGATCAAAGGATTAAATGGTTGTGTTTGTTGTGTTTACTCACTGTAGGGGAGGTGCTTTACTAGAGGAAGCCAGAGATCCATGTTCCTGCTTAGGAGAAACACAGGATCTGCCTTGTTTGCTAAAGCAAACTGCCATTCTGGGACCCGCTGATTGGCTCCCACTTTGTCCAATCACAGCTGAAGTGGATCGTCAGCGGCGCGCATGCCCCAGACCCGGAAATGTCAGATTACGTACTGAGTACGTGATTCGACACAGTGGTCGCCCTGCCGCAGTACATGTACGTGGGACGGTCGCCAAGTGCTTGGAGTTTATATGATCACAGCATACACTTTCATTTTTTAACATCAGCATTGTAAAAGTAATACTTAGAAAAGTTATTTTTTACAGTCCAATGTTCACTTACTTGAAAAGCGGTGCCTGGTTGCTGGCGATCTTTCCACAAATTCCCTGCTTGCTTTGCAGCTTCTTCTCTGCTGTTTACATTGACATTTCTAAGGACTGCATGTCCCATGGTACCTTGCTGCCTTCAAGCAGTGATTTCTGTACTGACTCCGCCTCCTGAACCTCTTCCGCTCAGCACCTCCATAGTTGGGAAGGCAGGCTCTGTGAAATGTGACACAGGAGTGCCTACTCACAGGGCTTAGTGACTACGTGTCACAGAATTCAAGGAAGTAAATGTGTGGGAATAATTAGACAAAGAAACCTCTGCTCAGTTATCCCCTTATCTTATGAAGTACACAAATAAAATAAAATTGTTTTCCTTTCTCAGTCGACCTCAAAAAAAAGAAAAAAGAAAATAAAAAAAGTATTAGTCATCCAATTCATAAACCTAAAACCCTAGTGAACAAACATGTATACAACATATAGCAAAACCATAATTAAAGATCCTTAATAAAAAAGGACCTCAATGCTGGAAACTTTTTAAACATGCAAATTCAATATGCACTGATTTTGATCACATTAAAAGTAATGAATAGCACAGTGTGCACCATGTATCAGTCCCACTTTAGTGCCGGGGCGGATCCAGGGGAGGGGGGCGCCATCGGGCAATTGCCCCCCCCCCCCCCCCCAGGAAATAACGACTCCAAAGCTTTCTCCTTCTGCCACCTCACCAGATTTGAGTTACGAGGCATCATCTAAATGCAGCTGCAGGGACTTTATTTCTGCTTCCCCCGGCTCCCAGGTGGCCTAAAATTTATTCCCTGAGCCCCTTTAGCTCATTAAGAGGGGCCCAGCGGCATCACTATGGGGGTGTGGATCGCGATGACACCAGCGCCGCTGCTACACACTGTAACATTACTGGCAGAGCGGTGCGAGTGTCACTTCACTTCCCTGTCAGGCGGAGTGATCTCCACCCGACAGAAGCTTCCTAGTCCCGGCTGGTGTGACGTCACGATTCAGAGGCCGGGAGTGCGGGATTGAAGACAGGATGCTGCCAATGGGACCTGTGGCCAGAGCTCACATGTACTGCCAGTGAGTGATCACTTAACTCATTAACACAACAATGCCTTAACTAACACCTTGTCTTAGCTCTGTGAAGTGGCTAATGCTTTGGGGGGGGGGGGGGGTTAAATCATTTACATTGGTAATTGTAATATGACACATGGAGGGGATTGTACTCACTGATGTATTGGTAACCAGTAGAAATGAACCCCTTTGTGCTGCATTAATGACAGTGGCACTATGTGTTAGTTAACCAGTTTTATGCTACAACATGAAGGAGTTTATAAACACTGCCACTAGTGCCACTAATACAGCACAAAGGGGTTAATTAATTGCCACTGGTCACTAATGCATCAGTGAGTACATTAACCCCTTCGCTGCATTCACACAGGGCATGCTGCAGACATGCGTCTAACATGCAGGGTTGTCTTTTACTGGCTTGGAGATGCATAAAGTGTTACATGCATCCGATTTATTTCTACTGAGACACACAGCCGCTATATCCCAATATGTCATGCATGCGGGTCCCAGAATGCCGGCAGGGTGCGTTCAGGGACCCGCACCAGCATGTCCTAGTGGAATATAGCGGCTGTGTGTCTCAGTAGAAATGGGATGCCGGCATCGGGATGTATGTAACACTTTAAAACGGCGTCGCACACCGTTTTTAAACAAGGTTGGGACTGTATGATACGTTAAATATAGTTCTGTAAGCAACATCTTATTTTCTGGCCGTGTCCCTCCCGAGACTAGACTCTGGATCCGCCCCTGCTTTAGTGTTTGCAAAATGTGACAGCACCCCCCAATGTTCATTCATCCATGATGATGGTGAACCATTCCAATTTAGTGAATTCCACGTGATCTACCACCAATCACCTGAAAGCTTTGACCTCCATGTAGGAGGTTACACAGCACTTCCCCTTTTTAAGGGGTCATTCACCTCAGTACCTCCAGACGTATGTGCGTGACTCCTTCCTATATAGACACTCTGGTCTATTATAGTAATCGGCCTCCTCTCAAGCAAGAACTCTATGATGTGTATCTAAAATAAAATAGAACCATCATTGTGCTTTATTAAAATTGCATTTGCTGTTGAAAATGTTTGGAAATCTTAAAGTTTGTTTACAAACTTCAAGATCAGACAAAAGTAGACAAAAAATTGTTGAGCTACAATGTGGAAATTTAATGCAATTTTCAAATTGTGGCCATGGATACTTTAAAGGCAAACTATAGCTGCACAATGCCCAGCCCAGCCAGCTGGTGGAGAAGTAATTGAATTTCTGTGGGCCGCTGCATAACTTCTGCAGACTCACTCTGGGCATCAAAAATCTGGTAGAATTGATTGGCCAAGCTGGATTTTCCTAGATATAGTTTCCTGCATATACAAGACTTGCCGCTTTAGGAGCTCTAAAACTTGGCTATTCTAGTATGCAAATAACTTCAGATTCCGAGGTTGTGTTTTTCACAGTACAGGGCACAGGCCTTTTTAAAATAATTACAATTAAGTTTTAGGCAGGGACGCCTCCTACTCCTAGCTAGCTTAATTTTTTTGCTAGTGTCCTTGGGTGATGGACCTCTTCATTCTACTGAGAGAAGCTCACCGTCTTCTATAGAGGTTTTTACACTTTTTCCCTCTCTGGGTTATATATTTCAAGCTGATCCTTTAATTGTCTTGCTTGGCTTTCCTACACCTTTTGGATAGGCAGAGTCCTCTACAAAGTCTTGCACCCACCTGAAGCAAGGTGTGTGTGTGTGTGTGTGTGTGTGTGTGGGGGGGGGGGGGGGGGGGGGGTGGTCTGTAATGTTGCTTTGCACTGGATTCTGTTGTGTGCGCTAATTCTGGCCTGTAGTGCAACTTCTGGAGCTGGCAGCAAGGTGCTTTACAGGTGAAGTACCATGGTCTGCCTGGTACAGAGCCCAATCTCTAAAGACACTTCATGGTGGGCAAAGCCAGGGAGGGGTTTATCCTCCACTATTCCTGCTACTGAATGATGAGCACAGGGTAGAAGTCCCTTAATCATTCTTCCTAGGGTGCCCGTTTGTCTCCCTTTTTAGCTATCTATCCTTCTGGTATTGTGATAATGGCTCCAGAATGGCCGGGGTTATTGTTGGTATTGGCACCATGTTGTTTTTTTTTTTTTTTTTATTATTATTATTATTGGACCACGCATTATGTGGTGCTATTGCATCCACATGTTCACTCCAAACCCCTGTCCATCCCCATCCTCTCCCTAAGTGGTGCATTACTGAGCCTTTGTGAACAAGCAATACTATGCCTACACAGCCTGATGCTCCTTAAGTGCCTGTGCCTCTTCGTTCGTTCTAGTGTAAGTTGCTTCTTTTTTGTGCTCTGCCTTCTATTTGGACTGTCCAAACAACATCTGGTTTCCTGCTCTGAGAGCACATTGATTGCAGTTTACTCTAGTAACACTTGGGTTACCGCGGCCCACAGATGCTTACACCAAGACCATCACGGAGCCCATAAAGAATTATTTATTTTAGGTACTTCTATAGCGCCGTCAATTTACACAGCACTTTTCAAATACATTGTACATTTACATCAGTCCCTGCCCTCAAGGAGCTTACAATCTAAGGTCCCTAACTCACATTCATACATATACTAGAGCCAATTTAGACAGGATCCGATTAACCTACCAGCATGTCCTGTGTGGGAGGAAACCTTACGCAGGCACAGCGAGAACATGCAAATCTCCAGGCAGGTAGTGTCATGTTGTAGTGTTAGGATTTGAACCAGTGACCCTTTTGCTGGTAGACGAAAGTGCTAACCACTACACCACTGTGCCATCCCCTGTTCAGACCAGGTACATAAAAATTAGGCCCTCCTTTAAGGCTCCACTTGCCTTAGTGTGCACCTTGCCATGCAATTCCAGAAGAAAAGGCTTGTGCCTCTACCAGTAGGTCTTCTATGCGTGAGGTTAGGAAGGGTTCCTTTTGTCCCTCATAGTCTTCCAATGCAAACTCTTAAGCCTAGGCCACACAGGTTTCAGTAGAAACCAGCCGACCGGCTGGGTTTAAAAAAAATTAATAAATAGTGGTGTGTACTAGGCTTAAGCCAGGAAACATATTTTCATATGAAGACATGGCCTGCTAAACCAGCCAGTGCTGGCGCCAAGGTCTCTTTAGTGATGGGCCAACCTCCCTTTTAAGTGGAGGGATGTTTATTGGCCTTATAGTCCCAGAGTATTTTAAATGCCTGGGTCCAGAGTGTCATTTCCAAGGGCCACAAACTGGATTTTCACACTCTGCTTGCTCCCAGCTTCATACTCTCCAACCTGTCTCTTTCCCCTTCATTTCCAACAGCTCCTGGATCAATGGCTTATTACCGCTGTACTAACAGTAGAATGATTTCTAGGTTTTTACTTAAATGATTCCCAAACTGAGTGGAGGAGTATACACCAAATTGGTTCTAAAACTCAACTTCCTATGCATTCAGAAGTTTTGCATGGAAAATGCCAGGCTGGTTATTACTTCACTCCTGGGGGGTTTTCTGGCCTTGATAGACTTCTTGGATGCATATCTGCACATTGCCATTTTTCCACCTCATCAATGCTTTTAACGTTTTGCAGTTAAAGTTCAGCTTAAGGCCTGGTCCACACCTATGCAGTTTGCCATCGATGCGTTCTACAGTGCATTCTGCTGTGTGTTTTGCGATTTTGCAGCGTTTTTTTTTTTTTGGCCAATATGTTCGGCAGAGAAAAAAAATGCAAATCGCCGCCAAAACACATTACATGCTTTTCTGCAGCTTCTCTATTAGTCTATGGAACCAAAAAAGCACAGTTTTTTTGCTTTTAAAAACTTCCCTGACACTTTCCAAAAACGCAGCAGCTGAAAAAAGCATAGATGTTAACGTGTTCCATAGGAAACCATGTTAAATAGACTGTAGTTTGTTTCTGAAAAAAGCAACAAAAAAGGAATAGGTGTGAACCAGGCCTTAGAAGTATGGGATTTTTTGTTTTTCTTCCATATTTATACTTACCTAGGTTGATGCAGCATCGGACCGATGCTGCATCTGTCCCCCGCTGCCTCTACACTGAGAACCGAGCCATTGAACACCGCTGATGGCTCGGTTCTCTTGGCTCCCCAAGTATAGAGCTGCTGCCTGTCAGCCAGCAGCTCTCCTGCTCTGCTCCTCCATGCTCATTGGAGCGCTGAGCTGTGGAGGGGTGGGGCGTGGCTGTCTCAGCTTCTCAGCGGCTCGCTGAGACTGCCATCAGTCCAGGCACCTGGCGGATCCAGACTTCTAGAGTCAGGATGACCTGGTGCCTGGACTGATCTGTGTGACGAATTGCAGTCCTGTGACCCGTAGGAAAAGCCCAGCCAAACGAGCTCAGGCTGGACTTCTCCTTTTTAAATATGTTTTTTTTTAATAAACATTTACACAGCTATCAAGACATACAAAATGGTGCGTACATGTTACTAAAAAGTACAGTATGCGACTCGGGGGTCCTTTTCACAAACTTTCAAGACTGTGTGCATGTGAACACAAGTACGGCTATTTATTCAACAACGCTAATTCTTCCTTTGTAGTGAGCTTGAGAGTTGCTGAATTAAGAGCTGTTTTTCGTGAAAAAGGGTCTGGAAACCACTGTGCTCATAGTGCTGTTTACTTGGCAGACTTATTTTGATGGCTACCTCTGGGTTAAAACCCAATTAAGCTTTTTACGTTTTTATTTAACGGCCATCGGCCCATCAATGTAAAAATAAAAACTGAAGTTTTGCTCATAAGTTTACATACCCTGGCAGAATTTGTTTTTGCTCATAAGTTTACATACCCTGGCAGTGTTTACTCTTTTTAAATCATGACAACAGACACTAGCCAAATAACCCTGATCAAAAGTTTACATTTTGGCCTGATAACATGCACACAGTGACACAAATGGGTTTGAATGGCTATTAAAGTAACCATCCTCACCTGTGATAAGTTTGGTTGTAATTAATGTGTGTATAAAAGGTCAATGAGTTTCTGTACTCCTGACAGACCCTTGCATCTCATCCAGTGCTGCACTGACGTTTCTGGATTCTGAGTCATGGGGAAAGAAAAAGAATTGTCAAAGGATGTGCGGGAAAAGGTAGGGAAAACTGTATAAAACAGGAAAGGGATATAAAAAGATATCCAAGGAATTGAGAATGCCAATCGGCAGTGTTCAAACTCTAATCAAGAAGTGGAATCAATGAGGAGGGGTTGTTCGGGATGCAAAGAAAAACCCACAAATAACTTCAGGTGAAATACAGGACTCTGAAAACATGGTGTGGCTGTTTAAAGAACGATGGGCTGCATGGTCGAGTCGCCAAAAGAAAGCCATTACAACACAAATGGCACAAAGTACCCCGCTTACAATACGCCAAATAGCACTGAGACAAGCCTCAAACCTTCTGGCACAAAGTCATTTGGAGTGATGAGACCAAAATTGAGCTTTTTGGTCACAGCCATAAACACTACATTTGGAGAGGAACCAACAAGGCCTATGATGAAAGGTACACCATTTCTACTGTGAAACACTGAGGTGGATCACTGATGTTTTGGGAATGTGTGAGCTACAAAGGCACAGGAAATTTGGTTAACATTGATGGCAAGATGAATGCAGTATGTTATCAGAAAATACTGGAGGAACATTTTGCATTCATCAGTCAGGAAGCTGCACATGGGACGTAATTGGACATTCCAACATGACAATGATCCAAAACGCAAGGCCAAGTCGACCTGTCATTTGGCTACAGCAGAATAAAGTGAAGGTTCTGGAGTGGACATCTCAGTCTCATGACCTCAATATCATTGAGCCACTCTGGGGAGATCTCAAACGTGCGTTCATGCAAGACAGCCCAAGAATTTACAGGAACTGGAGGCTTTTTCCAAGAGGAATAGACAGCTTTACCATCTAAGAAGATAAAGAGCCTCATCCACAAATGCCACAAAAGACTTCAAGCTGTCATTGATGTTAAAGGGGGCAATACACAGTATTAAGAACTGGGATATGTAAACTTTTGATCGGGGTCATTTGGGTAGTTTTTAATGTCATTATGATTTAAAAAGAGTAAACACAGTTGATAATAACTGGCTTCAGCCAAACCCTAACCATGAGTGAAAAAAGTTTTTGTGTTTTATCTTTCATAGTCTCTGAAAAATGGCCAAGAAATCATAAATTCTGTATGTAAACTTATGAGCACAATTGTACTTCCTAGGGGCCGACCGATATTCACTTTTTTTTTTTGAAGCATTGCTCACAAACTTTCTGATGTTAGCGGTATTGCTTCAAGGTGTTGTACCGGGGTGATGCCTACAGCTGCAGGCATCACCCCAAGTACTGTTCTTTAGAGCGAATGGTCGGCTTTCTTGTAATAATCGATGCAGCTCAGCAAGCAGAGGGAGGGTACGTCCGCCGCTCTGCCCGAGTTTCGCTTTTTTAGGACAAAGCCGATTTGCTTTGTTAGAATCTAGTAACCGGGAAGCGATGTCATGACATCACTTCAGGATTACTTGCATCCTAAAGGCGCCAGTTTAGAAAGTATTCAAAAACTTTGATCTTGAGGTTTTGAATACTTTCAAGTGCATAGGAGGGGTTAGGGGTCTTATAGACCCCAGATCCCTCAATGAAGCCTACCTGTGCTGCCTATTACTGTCACAAGGAATGTTTACATTGTTTACATTCCTTGTGACCGCAATAATGGTGATGAAGAATTTATTTTTTAAAAGGATTGTGTAAAATTAAAATCTACAGAATATCAGCACCTGATATCGGCCTGAAAGAGAGCTGAAAAATCTGTATGGCATCGGCCCTGAAAAAACGATATCGGTCTACTCCCTTATACATACCACCACCTTTCCAGCATTGTCCCCTGCAGACTTGCTACTCTGTTGTCCTGCACCTGCCTCTTCCAGATTAAATGCTGTCCATTGTCATCCAACCTATGAGCCCAGGCTGCCCTAGACACACCCCCTGGAGGGTACATTATCACATTACTCATGGACAGAGCGCTGCTTCCTTGGCAAGTACTACACTGTCTAGGAGTAAAAACTGACAGGTTAGGAAAAGGAGGACCAGTAGTGAATTCTTTATCTACCAACGGCAATTTTACGCAGCTATTTTTAGATTTATTATGGTATTATTGTGGAACAGTCCAAAAGTCTGCAGGATTTTAGGTATGTATATAGGGATTCAAAAATATATAGTGGTGGTGGACTTTGGAGAAGGAAGGCTAGCGGAGTGTTGGAAAAGAAATGCTTGAACTTTAATAGTAAATGCAGTTAGCTTTGTGTCAGAATTGATGGCGTAACATGGTCACTTAGAATCTGGAATGGACTTTATTTTTTCCCCTCATAGGCTATGTATGTGCAGAAGGTAATGTTTACATGGTTCAGCTGCAAGCAAGAAATAATACTGTGCCTCTTAGGAGGTGTTTTGTAAGAAGATTTTAGCAGGATGCCGCTGTGCACAACAGGAAAAAGACATTAAAGTCTCAGGAAAGAATGTTTGAAATAATTCCAGCAACCAAATGTTAAACAGCTGAAATGCATCCGGCGTCATTCAGACACGGAGGCACGATCTCTAGTGTGTGATTATCAGTTGTAGGAACACTGCTGAGAGTCCTGTCATCACAAGTCAGGGAGTGGCAGGATTTATGGCTCTTTGGTAGGATTGCTTCAGAGCTGGCATGGATTTCGTAGGTAGAGGCACTTTGTTGTGTATCCATTAAGTCATTAAAGTGTATATAAAAAAAGCCGGCACTGCAATAAAAACAGGCATAAGTATTTTCAAAAATAAGTGTGTGTGAACATGGTTTGCTATCCCCTTAAACGCACAACGGTAAAATCTGAATGTGCAGCATAGCATGCTTGTTATACTCACTGTGGAACTTAAGGGGTTAATCCTCTGTGTTGTGTAAAAAGGCTCTTTGATCCCGTAAGGAGGGATCCTTCCCCTCCTGCAGGGTCTCTTGGCAAGGCCAGATAAGGCACAGTGAGGGTAGTACTGCTGCACATGCTCAGTTTGGTCTCTATTGCTGGAGAGAACACTTCCTTGTTGATCAGAGCTAGCCAGGTCACATGATATTGACATCACATATGTGGGCGTGTATTCAGATCCTAAATGACAACCCAGTCCCTCCGTCCTCCTCCATGCCCATTAACTTAAAAAGAACACGGTGGGTGGGATGTCACATCTTGATTGATGGCCTCCCATAACAGCATGAGGACACAGGCTATAGTGGAAATCTCCTCCTACCTGAACACTCAGCACTCAGGCAGACCCTACAGTTTATCATGTGACCGTGGTATGTAGTGGCAGTATTTTAATGTAAAAAGATTTATAGATTTTGGGCACTGTGGGGGGCAGATATATTTTCATATTATTGGGTTTATTAACACTTTAAAGTTCTGTCACGCAAAGAAGCCATATGTGAACATGATGCGGAAACACCGCCATCATCTCTGTACCAAAGCTCATATAAAATGGTCAGTTGCAAAGTGGAAAACAGCTTACCTTTTTTGTTTTATTAAAATTTTCTCATTTGAAACATTTGATATGTTTTCTATTGTGAATACAATTATGGGTTTGAGATTTGCAAATCATTGCATTCTGTTTTTATGTATATTTTACATGGCTTCTCAACGTTTTTGGAATAGGGGTTGTATGTGCAAAATCTAAAAAAAGTTTCTCTGGTAGAAAAGTGGTTAGATTGACACTACAAGATTTTCTTATTCTCCTAAAATAATACATACACATCTACTACTTAATGACCCTATAATCTATTTTTCATTAAATTGTTTCTTATGCCCCGTACACACGAGCAAATTTTCCAATCCGAAAAAAGCTACACTACGACGAGCCGAGAAAATGAAGTTCAATGCTTCCAAGCATGCGTCTAATTGTTTCCGAGCATGCGTAGGAATTTTGCGCGTCGGAATTTGTACAGACGATCGGAATTTCCGATCAGAACTTTAACCGACCGAAAAATAGAGAACATGCTCTCAATCTTTTGCTGGCCGGAATTCTGCCAGCAGAAGTCCGATGGACCATACACACGGTCGGAATTTCTGACCAAAAGCTCACATCCGACTTTTTCTGGCAGAATTTCCGATCGTGTGTATGGGGCTTTAGGCTAATATTACATCTAGCCGTTTCCTGTGTGCAGCAAATGCAGAAATAAGGTCCCTGCACCTTTTTAAACTTGAAGCTGTGCTTTTACACAATGCAGTTTAATGCAGCCAAAAATGCTCTGCATTTTTAGATGTGTTAGGGTGCCATTAAGAACCTGCAGGTGCAGGAACGTAGGCGTTTTACACGCATGCCCATATAAGTGTGAACCTAGCCTAACTATGTTTTCTGATTTCTTGTAACTTCCTCAGTGAGCTTCTGAACCTACCCTATACTTCTGTTTGTTACAAGCAATGCCTGTTAGATGCGGTCCTGTGCACTTCTTCATGCACACTAAAAACCGCATAGTCCGTAATCCATTTCAGGTGGGGGTAATAGAGGGTGGCTACATTCCTATTTGAGACCATGAAGAATGAACATTAACACCCTGATGGAGTCAGACGTGCTGACGAAACGCGTTGGGTAGAATCAGCGTGATATCTCACTTCCGCCAGAATGGGACGCAGGTGGAGCGCAAACGGCATCCCTGCTTTTAATCTTAAGCTTTTATTATCACTTGATGTAAGTGCAATTTTATAGCGCTATTCAATAAACCTAAACTTCACCATGGGAGGCATTCCTTTCTTTTTATCATCCTACTGGTGTCCGCAGATCTAGTGTGGACAAACTACTTGGGGGTTTCCGGCTGGATAGCCGAGGGAACCATCCAGAGGATTACTCCAAATTAATGCTGTATATGACTGCCTGTAATGGGGGTCATATAAATCTGGTGAGTGGGCTGTGTGCTTGGTGTTGGTGAAAGAGGATTCCTATTCCCCGTACCATTGAAAAAGACACAACTTCACGTTATTTGCAACTATTGGAGATGTTTATGGCAATTATATGGACTTTGCACTTAATACGCTTTATTTGTTAATGGCAGAACATTCATCTTTTATTGCAAGATATCTGTATCCACTGGAGATATCGGGTGGCAATATATGAACATTGCACTTTTTATGCAATTTTATGTGAATCGTTGTTTCATGTTTAATACTTTTATCCACTGGAGACATCTGGTGGTAACACATGGTTATTGCACTGTTTATGTACTTTAATGTGGGCACTTGTAATTGAATTTTGCACAAGGAGCGCAGTTCAAACATATTGGTATTTATCACTTTAACCGCTTCAGCCCCAGAAGAATTTACCCCCTTCCTGACCAGAGCACTTTTTGCGATTCGGCACTGCATCGCTTTAAATGAATAAATATCCCCCAAAAATATATATAAAAAATTTTTAACGTATTCTTCTATATATTTTTGTTAAAAAAAATCGCAATAAGCGATTATTGATTGGTTTGCGCAAAAGTTATAGCATTTACAAAATAAAGGATAGTTTTATGGCATTTTTATTTATATATTTTTTTTTATGGCGGCGATCAGCGTTTTTTAATTTTTTTGTGACTGCGACATTATGGAGGGCACATCGGACATTTTTGACAAATTTTTGGGACCATTGTCATTTATACAGCAATCAGTGCTATACAAATGCACTGATTCCTGTGTAAATGACACTGGACGTGAAGGGGTTAACCACTAGGTGGCAGTGTAGGTGTTAAGTGTGTCCTAGGGGCGTGTTTCTAACTGTGGGGGGCATGGCTGTGTGTGACACGTCACTGATCTCTGCTCCGATCACAGATCAGTGAAACTAGGCAGTACCACTGATCGCTCAGTTCTCCCATCCGTTCTGAGCTGAGAGCAATGACTGTTGGTAACTGCTCTGTGCTCTGCCCCTCCAGCACTCACTGTGGAGTTCTGGGCTGTGCAGGGGACTGGAGGGCTGGCTCAGTCTCCCAGCGGCCGGCTGAGGGGCTGAGCCAGCTGCCAGTCCAGGCATCTGGGCGGATTCCGACTGTAAAGTCGGAATCAATCCAGAGCCTGAACAGGTTTAAATGACGTCATTTAGCCCACTGTCAGCTGAAAACCAGTCACAAGAGTACAGAATGAAGTGCAATCCTGTGATCCACAGAAAATGTAAGGCCAAAAGCGCTTTGGCCATACTTCTCATTTATTGTCACTTAAAGGCCTTTTCACAACATATGTGTTGCTGTGTGTTGCCTATCACATTGTCAATGCTTAGACAGCAGATAAACATTTTGTTATGCTGAGAAAATGTACGGCAAACTCTTCCTCCTTTTTTTTCAGCACAATATGAGTGCAGCATTTGTCACAGCACAATATAACACATGGAAAACAGAAATTTTATTCAAATGGGGAAAAAAGTGCAATGCTTGTTTAAAAATAAAAGAAAAGAAAAGCACAGCACAGCAATGTACACTAATGCTAGCATTGTAGTTGAATGGACCCTTAAACTATTTTTCTAGATAATAACACTTTGAATTTTACCCTTCCTTGTAGCAGAAGGAGCAAAAACTGATAATTGAGAAATGATAGAACATTTGTTCCTGGTTGACAAACAAACACACAGAACAATACAAAGCTGGACCTTCAGTTTTGAGACACCCCCCCCCCCCCCCCTTCATATACTGTACATACATAGATGACAGGTTGGGCATTTATTGACTACAGCTGCATCGATCGGGAACAGGGAACATTATTATATAGGATTTATATAGCGCCAACAGTTTACGCATCGCTTTACAACATTAGGACGGACAGTACAGTTACAATTCAATACAGGAGGAATTAGAGCTTACAATCTAAGAGGGAGGGTCACGTGATACAAAAGGTAATAACTGTGGGGGATGAGCTGATAAAGAAAATCGCACAGCTACCCTATGTATTTTTGGTGTTGTCTGTTATCAGATAAGTGTGAAGACATATTGATCATGTTACTGTTGCCCAGAGACTCCTTCTTATAGCCCATATATATTTAGGTTAGTAGTCAGTTGGCTCACAGCAGGGGTCCGGTGCATCCCTGTTCTCCGTTTCAAGGACGAATTGGGCCCGAATTTTTGCCTGAATTTGCACCTGAAACTGAGCCAAAGACACACATGACCCTGTGCAATTCACTCCACAGCCACCCTAGAGATGTGCGAACCGGCAGTGTGCCATTGAGACCTGGGCGCACACTCCTGTCATGCAAATTTGGATGCGGTGTAACCCGCATCCAATTCGCACGAGTGTGAACCAAGTCTGAATCCTTGTTTAAAAGCACTTTATAACCGTGTTTTACAATTAAGATGGTTAGTTGATATCGCTGCTTGAAAAATTTGCTTTGAAACTAGGAGCCAACTAAAAAATTTAGAAGCCAGTTTTTTTTTTTTTTTTTTTTTTTTTAATTAACAAAGCTTTATTTTCACCACCAACCCCCATCTCTTATGTAGCCAAAAGCCAGCTGAACAGCAGGCTTCTGTCAAAGGGACATGACTGGAAAAATGTCTGCCAATCAGCATCCGATCAGCACTCTCAGCCAGTGGGAATGACAGGCTGCTGGAGATCCCCTAGTGTGACTCTACTCTGCTGGCAACTCACTCCTCCCGCCATGTCAGCGGGTGCTGCGCGGCTCTCTTCCTGCTCCATCCTCACTGCTGATGCTAATCGGGTTTCCCATTGTGGCAAACAATGCTCTGAGTCCAGAGGGCCTATGAGGCCCACGCCACTTCCACTTTCTGGGCCAAGACCCACACCGCAGCCCGCCATGTAATGGCAGCTGAGGCACATATCTCTGACAAAAGCCCAAGCGCCAGGACACAATTTCTAGCCGCCATTGTGACCTGGCACCTGGGATTTGTTGAACCCTGGTTAATTTATCCAAAGCCTTTTTTTCTTTTAGATTTGTATAGAGTACTGATGGTTTAAAACATGTTTTTGAAATGTATTGCTGTCTGTGTCCCTAATCAAGCAGAACTAAACCTTCCTCTCATTTACAGCCAAAGAAGCTGCCATTTGACCTCTGTTTGATCTGCAGTTTAATTGTGTTGCACATGTAATCAGTTATGATATTAGCCATTTGATGGCTTGACAATTCAGTTAGGAGCACAAGCAAGTGTGACAGTTATTATTCATGGCATGTCTTTAATGTTTTTTAACTGTTTGGGAATCATTGCGGGTTAGTTGAGGGGGGAAAAAAAAATCCAAAATGATGGCCAAAAAATGATGTGTTTTAACCAATTCCCTACTAAATAAGGAAAAATGTTTACGCTTTAGATATAATTTAAGAACATTTATTACAGTAATGTTCTAAATTATTTTATCTTGTTTGTTACAGGTATTGGAAAAGTGAAGAGGAAAACAAACATGCCCGATTCCTCTTCCACAGCAGATGAAAGCTCGGATACAGAACGTCTGTACGACCTTAACATGCCAGCTTATGTTAAGTTCACATACGCAGCTGAAAGGGATGATGAGCTATCTTTGGTGAAAGGCACGAAGGTGATTGTAATGGAAAAGTGCAGTGATGGCTGGTGGCGGGGCAGTTACAATGGACGTGTAGGCTGGTTCCCCTCCAACTACGTGACTGAGGAGAATGATAGCCCCTCCGGTGACCAAGTAGGAACTTTGTCGGAAAAATTGGCAGCAGTTGTCAACAATCTCAACAATGGTCGCTCACTCCATGTGGTCCAGGCTTTGTATCCTTTTAGCTCATCCAATGAGGAAGAGCTTAATTTCGAGAAAGGCGAAATGATGGATGTGATTGAGAAGCCAGAGAATGATCCTGAATGGTGGAAATGCCGAAAGAGCAATGGCCAAGTGGGTCTTGTACCAAAGAACTACGTCACTATAATGCAGAACTTTCAGCCCAGCTCAGGTTTTGAGCCGTTGCCACCTCGCTGTGATTATATAGGGCCTTCTGTCTCTGGACGCTTTGCTGGCCATCCGTGGTATTATGGAAAAGTTACACGGCACCAGGCAGAAATGGCACTCAATGAACGAGGAAATGAGGGGGACTTCTTAATCAGAGATAGTGAATCTTCGGTAAGTGCTAAAAATCTGCTTTTCATGCTCGATCCATTAGAGCTTGACAGACTGCCGGAGCCATGTAGCCTGTAAGCGCCTAAAGAACTACAAATGAAACCCAAATTGAAAAGCTTTGTTACCAGGTTCTGTAAAGTGCCTTCTGGCTGCTGGAGCTTTCTTGCCAACTTAAGCATTCTTCATTAATTTCTACTCTACTCACTGGAATAACAAAGAAATATATATATATATATATATTTATAATATAATTTTTTTTTTGCCTGGCAATATTCTGTCTGCCAATTGTAGTGAAAAGGAGGTGACTTACTTTTAATGTTTTTAATCTGCTCTAGTAGGCCATTGATAAAAAAAATTTTTTTAGAGGTGGAATAAAAAGTATTTATGAATATAAATGAAGCGGACCTTGCTTAACTTTAATAACAGACACTTTCACCCACTTCATGCCCAGACCAATTTTCAGCACTGTCACGCTTTTAATGACAATTGCGCAGCCCTACAACACTGTACCTAAATTAAATTTGTATAATTTTGTCACAAAAATAGAGCTTTCTTTTGGTGGTATTTAATCACGACTGAGTTTTTACATTTTTTGTTGAACGAAAAAAGACCAAAATATTTTGAAAAGCATGGTCTTCTAAATTTAATAATTTAGCAAATAAATTATCTTCAAAATTTCGGTTTGCGGTAAAAACAACTCAAATCAGTATATGTTTTATTTAAAGTGATTGTAAGCCTTCTTTTTTTTTTAATTTTATTTAAAATAACAAACATGTCATGCTTACCTCCACTATCGCCCTCTTCTGGGGTCCCTCAGCGGCTCTCGCGGCTCCCGGGGGGGGCTACCTTGCAGGTGCGCTCCCAAGTCCAGCATTCGGTGTCCATAGACACGAATGCCAGACTCGGCCCCTGCATCATTGGATTGAAAGTAGCCAATGGCTGCACTGCTATCAATCTATCCAATCAAGAGCCGGGACCCCGTGCAGCACGTCTCCGCCAAGGGAAATACAGGGCTCAGGTAAGTAAAACTGGGGGGGGGGGGGGGGGGGGGGGGGGGGGGGGTGGGGGGGGGGGCGCGAGAAGTTTTTTTACGTTTTTTTTTACGTTTTTTTAACCTTAATGCATAGGATGCATTAAGGTGAAAAAACACAACCCCTTGAAACTATGGTGTACAGTAGATATAAAAAGTCTACACACCCCTGTTTAAAATGTCATGTTTCTGTGATGTAAAAAAAAGATAAATCGTTTCAGAACTTTTTCCACCTTTTTAATGTGACCTATAAACTGTACAACTCAATTGAAAACAAACTGAAATATTTTAGGTGGAGGGAAGTAAAAATTAAAAAACTTAATATGGTTGCATAAGTGTGCACACCCTTAAACTAATACTTTGTTGAATCCCCTTTTAATTTTATTACAGCACTCAGTCTTTTGGGGTATGAGTCCATCAGCATGGCACATCTTGACTTGGCAATATTTGCCCACTCTTCTTTGCAAAAACACTCCAAATCTGTCAGATTGTGAGGGCCTCTCCTGTGCACAGCCCTCTTCAGATCACCCCACAGATTTTCAATTGGATTCAGGTCTGGGCTCTGGCTGGGCCGTTCCAAAACTTTAATCTTCTTCTGGTGAAGCCATTCCTTTGTTGATTTGGATGTATGCTTTGGGTCGTTGTCATGCTGAACGATGAAGTTCCTCTTCATGTTCAGTTTTCTAGCAGAAGCCTGAAGGTTTTGTGCCAATATTGCCTGTTTGGAACTGTTAATAATTCCCTCTACCTTGACTAGGGCCACTGTTCCAGCTGAAGGAAAACGGCCCCAAAGCATGATGCTGCCACCACCATGCTTCACTGTGGGTATGGTGTTCTTTTGGTGATGTGCAGTGTTGTTTTTGCGCCAAACATATCTTTTGGAATTATGGCCAAGAAGTTCAAACTTGGTTTCATCAGACCATAACACGTTTTCCCACATGCTTTTGGGACACTTCAGATGTGTTTTTGCATTATTTAGCCCCAAAGATTTTAGTTTGTTTTTCAACTGAGTTGTACAATTTATAGGTTACATTAAGACTCCTTTCATCCTGGGGCATTTTTCAGGTGCTTTTGGGCTAAAAAATAGCGTCTGAAAAGCACATCCCCTGCAGTCCCAGTGTTAAAGCCAGAGTGCTTTCATACTGGGACGATGCGCTAGCAGGACATTAAAAAAAGTCCTGCAAGCAGCATCTTTGAGGCAGTGAAGGAGCGGTCTATACACGGCTCCTCCACCGCTGCTGCCCATTGAAATGAATGGGCAACGCTGGCAAAGCGCCTCGGCAGTGGCGCGACACGGGCACATTTAACACTTTATTCGGCCGCTAGCGGGGTTAAAAGCGCCCGGCAAGCGGCCGTATAACGCCGCTAAAATGAAAAACTAGTGAAGTTTTACCATCAACGCAGCCCCAGTGTGAAAGCAGTCTAAAAGTGGAAAAAGTTCTGAAATTATTTTTCTTTCTAATTTTTTTTTACATCGCAGAAACCTGACATTTACACGGGTGTGTGGACTTTTTATATCCACTGTATATATACATTGCATCCAGAAAGTATTCACAGCACCTCACTTTTTCCACATTTTGTTATGTTGCAGCCAAAATGTATTAAATTCATTATTTTCCTCAAAATTCTACAAATAATACCCCATAATGACAACGTGAAAAAAGGTTGGTTTGAGAGCTTTGCAAATTTATTAAAAATAAAATCCGAAAAAAATCACATGTACATAATTCTCAAATTCTATCGTAAAATATATATATATATATATATATATATATATATATAAATTATTTTTGTATTTATTTTATTTAATGTTTTACATTGAACATTTATTTTTTTTTATTGGTATGAACAGCATCCCTTGTGATAGCCTGTGATGGGTCCTCTTTGTGGAGAGATCTGGGGTGTATTAGACTTCAAAGAATTAGATCAAACCAAAATCGCTTTGATCTGATGCTTTCACAAGCTGGTAATGGCTTGTTTACATGCGACCGAAACTGGAAGTGACGTCACAGAGTGGGAGGAACAACATCAGTTCCTTTCCCAGTGTGCCCAGAACTGGGTACTGCCTGTCGCATCCTTTGTGTGCTCCCAGATTGGACGGGAGAGCCCTGTAAAGGCTGCAGCGGGAGGGGGTACCCCCTTCTGCCACCTGTAAAAGTAATTCTGCTGCTGATTACTTTTACTAGAAAGAGAATCAATGGGGCTAAAAAAAAAAAGCTATCCTGTAGTGTAAGAATCTTGGGTAGCTGATAAATAAGATCATTTAAGTGAAATGCTCCCTTGACTACAGTCCTGTAACAGCGAGAAGCAGACTAGCCTCTTGAAATGTTAAAAGCAACTGGCTGTTCAGCATCCCAAGACCTCATTCTGGAGCCTTGTAGCCGTGGGCATTATTTATTCTTAGCTTGAAATATATCTGAATTGGCAAGATTTTCCAAATTGTCTAATGAGGTTCTAGCGGCTTTCTTTGAACTCCTAATTTCTTTGATGTCCTTTATCTTCATTCTAAGGTTCTTAAATACATACAGTACACTTGCTGTTTTAAAGGGCTTTCACACCGAGCTGTGGGGGGGCATCGGCGGTAAAGCATCGTTTTACCGTCGTTTTAGCGGTGCTATTCGGCTGCTTCCGGGGCGGTTTTAACCCATCAGTAGCAGCCGAAAAGGGGTTAAATCTGCCCGCAAAACGCTGCCGGTATCGCAGCGCTGCCCCGTTGATTTCAATGGGGAGGAGCGGTGTGTTCACCGCTCCAAAGAAGCTGCTGGCAGGACTTTTTGTGACGCCCTGCCAGCGCACCGCTCCAGTGTGAAAGCCCTCTGGCTTTCACACTGGAGTGAATAGAGCCTATTTTTAGCGCTGTAGCATCTGAAAAATGCTGGCAGTGTGAAAGGGGTCTTGGAGTTTCACCACTGCACAGCCAATACTTACATTAAAGCTAAAATCTTGGAACACGAGTACAGTAAAAGCTTTGCTTGAGAGTAACTTGGTTTGAGAGCGTTTTGCAAGACAAGCAAAATTTTGTTTATAAATCTTTACTTGATATACAAGTAGCGTCATCTCACAACTGAGTATAAAAGAGAAGAGAGGTGCATCTAAGTGTAGCATTATGGTCAGGGTGGATAAAAATCAAATTTTTATTTTATTTTTTTAATTAAATCTGATTTGTTTTTATTTTAATCAGATTTTTTTGATTTCAATCAGATTTATATATTTTTTTTTAATCCAATTATTTTAATAAAATGCTTTTGGAGTAAAAATCTATCTAAAGATAGTTTTCTATTAAAAATACATTAATAATTTAGTTTATTCGGAATGAAATGGGGCTTAGTTATGTAGCTATGAGTCTGCAATATTTACTTTTTTGGTAAACTCATTCAATGAATCCAAACGCTGCAAGTTGAGAAAACATGCACTGCAGTAACCTTAAAATAAAACAAAGTTCAGGAATATTCCTTTATCCCATTGTTTTGCAAATCTATGTACATTACAAACTGTATGATTGTTTGAAGAGAATTGCACCTGTACCAGGCTCTAAGTGTGAGGAGGAAGGGTGTAGTGTCACATATGACGACCCATCACATTTGGCTACCCGCTGGACTGCGCATGCGCGAAGCCGCCATATGCGTTCCAACAGCGTGTCGATCTGCGCTTGCGCAGAATTATGGCCACATCCCTGAGTCCAGGTTCAAGCCCCACCATCCAAGTGGATATAGAGTTGGATTATAATTATGCCGAGCCAATCGAGGCCGTTCCCGAAGCGTGGCAAGCGAAGAGGGGTTCTGTGGAAAAGTGGTGTCTTACAATAGTGTTGGAATGCATATGGCGTCATTGCACATGTGCAGTCCAGCGGGTAGCCAAATGTGATGGGTCGCCATGTGACGCAACAAGGGCAAGCAGTAAAAGTGAAAGTGAAACCTTTGAAGCGGCTTATAAACCTTGTGATGTTTCTGCCCATAGCTTGAAGTGCTTTATTCCTCCCTTGAGAAGCAAAATGGCAGCAGGACGTGAAAGAGACCCAGTTTGAGAATATTTACTAACCTGACAGCTTATTATTCTAAATGGGAAACCTTAATTTTGTTTGCGAATATTAAAGATTCGAACGACCAGCAAGAAGTTCTTACATTTTAAAGAGCACCTGTCATTTCAGATCCATCATGACAGCGCTTGTTAGCGGGCATCCACTCACCTGCTGCCGCCATGTCCCTCACCTTGTTGTGTCACTGCTGCATCACCAGCATTCCCATTAAAGTGAATGGGACTGTCGGTGAGTCAACAGCGGGTCAGAGGAGGAGCCGCTGCGGGACAGAAATGACAGTTGCTCTTTAAAAATTATGATTTAAATAGAGTTGATTTAACCGCTTCCCGACCGCCCACTTTATATTTACGTCCTCAAAAGGGCACGGCTAGGCAAAAGAACTTACGGGTACGTCCCCTTTTAATTGCCTAGCCGTGGGGTCGCGCGCGCGCCGCCGGCGGTGCGCTCGCGACACGGTCGGGAGCTCCGTGACCACGGCCGCGGGACCAGCGGACCGATCGCCACTGGTGTCCCGCGATCGGGTCACAGAGCTGAAGAACGGGGAGAGGTCTGTGTAAACAAACCTCTCCCCGCGCTTCCTACTCTGCCTGTCAGTGATCTGCTGTTCCCTGTCATCGGGAACAGCCGATCAATGACGTCAGACGTCAGCCACGCCCCCTACTGTAAAAAAATACACAACACGTCACACTAACTCCTCCCCGCCCCCTAGTGGTTAACTCCTTCACTGCCACTGTCATTTACATAGGAATCAGTGCTATTTAAATAGCACTGATTTCCGTATAAATGACAATGGTCCCACAAATGTGTCAAAAATGTCCGATGTGTCCGCAATAATGTCGCAGTCACAATAAAAATCGCTGATCGCCGCCATTACTAGTAAAAAAAAAATATTAATAAAAATGCTATAAAACTATCCCCTATTTTGTAAACGCTATAACTTTTACGCAAACCAATCAATAATCGCTAATTGCGATTTTTTTTTTTTTTTTTCCAAGAATATGTAGAAGAATACGTATCGGCCTAAACTGAGGAAAAAAAATGTTTTTTTATATATTTTTTGGGGAAATTTATTATAGCAAAAAGTAAAAAATATTGCATTTTTTTCAAAATTGTCGCTCTATTTTTGTTTATAGCGCAAAAAATAAAAACCGCAGGGGCGATAAAATACCAATAAAATGCCAATAAAGCTCTGTTTGTGGGGAAAAAAGGACGCCAATTTTGTTTGGGAGCCATGTCGCACGACCGCGCAAATGTCAGTTAAAGCGACGCAGTGCCGAATCGCAAAAAGGGGCCTGGTCCTTTGGCTGCCAATTGGTCCGGGGCTGAAGTGGTTAAATCGAGCCTTTTTACTAGTGATTTAAATCAAATCCACCCTGATTATGGTTACATTTAATGAAGGTACAACATTTATCAACTCACGTGGTTGATGATTGAAACAGGCACATCTAAGTATGTAGGCATCCGGGGTAAAGCTGTCCACATAGACCATCCCTGCACTGCCATCAACGTCATCTCTTGCATGTTGTGCTCCACGAGCGATTCAAGCTTCGCTCTCAGATCGCTTTACTGCAGGGTAGTCTTCCCGGTCATGATTGCAGACTGACAGCAGCGAGAGACGACAGTGTGGAGGATGCTATATGTGGACAGCTTTACCCCGGATGGCTGCATACTTAGATGGGCCTGTTTTAATCATCAGCCATGTGAGTTGCTAAATGTTGTACCTTCATTAAATGTAACCATATTGCTACACTTAGAGGCGCCTCTCTTCTCTTTAATACTCTGTAGCTCCTGCTGGATTTTGCTTCTAATCCTCCTTGTGGATGGACATTTTATGATTACACAACCTGTCACATTCCCATAATCTTTTTATATGGACTATAAACTGAAGGACTTATGAATAAATGGTTGTGGAATGAATCAACTGAGTTTCCGTTATTTCTTATGGGGAAATTTGCTTTGATATAAGAGTGCTTTGGATTACAAGCGTATGTCTGGAACGAATTATACTCGCAATCCAAGGTTTTACCGGAGCTCCCTTGCAGTGGCGCTGCACCCATACTGCAAGGGTTAATTGCTTGTTTATGTCTAGGGGGGCAGGTAGATCAGGTTTACTTACCTGATCTTCCCCTCCCAAAGGCTCCTCCATGCTGATAGAGCGGTTCCTTAGGCCTCTTTCTACCCTGCATGCCGGTGGTGTAAAGTCTCTGATGTCATCAAGACCAATGCAGTGCGGGTGCAGCCCCACTACAAGGGAGAACTTTTAGTTTTTGTGGAGTTGGGCTTTAAGATCTATATTCAAAATGTACCTGAAGAGTGTTTTAGGCCTCGCTCACACCATACGTTCATAAAAACTGATGGAAAAAAAACGCACAGATTTCATTTGCAGAGACATAAGTTTTCATGTGTGTTTCAGTGAGTTTTTCTGCTCATTGACATCAGTTTTTGTGTGTGTGCGTGTCATCGCTTTCTCTTCTGCCTTTTCACACCATAATGTTGATGTTTGTCAGTTTTTTTTTTTTTTCTGTGCAGAAAACTGCGTACAAGTTGCAGATTTCTGCACAGAGAAAATCTGCTTATGAAAGTAGTGTTATGGCATGAACAGGGCACATGAAGAGCAATTTGTTTTCTTTGTGCCCTTGTTGAACACGTGCAGAAAAACTGACATCTCGGCACATGATGTGAACAAGGCCTTAAAGCGGTGTTCCGGCCGAAATTATACTTTTTAAATAAAAATACCCCTATAATACACACGCCTAATGTTTTCTAGTAAAGTTAGTTTGTAAACTAAGGTCTGTTTTGTTAATTTATAGCAGTATTTTATAAACTTACAGCAGGCCGTGGCCATCTTAAGTGTGGGCATCTGAAGCCAGACTGCATTTCTTCCTGGATCTCATCCTTGCAGATCTCGCACATGCTCAGTGCAGCACAAGCAGTGTAATAGGTTTCAGGTCAGGTTTCCATAGCAACGGCAGTGTCAGAGGAAGTTGCCACCCCTTCCCAGGAGGCATTGCAAACAGGACATGATGCGATGGGCCGTGGCCAGGGAGGAGGAAGTGAAAAATGAATACAGCAGATATACAGTAGGTGCTGAGAAAAAAAATAAAAAAATATCCAGTTCGTTTACAGTGCACACTTTGGTGAGGAATGCTGAAGAGTTGTAAAAGTGGGTGGAACTCCACTTTAAGGCCCTGTTCACACCTCAGCGATTTTTCTGCTCGAACTTGTAGCTCTAAAATGCTCAATAGGCTTAATCCTGTTTATTTCAATGGCCCGTGTTCACATCTGAGCGTTCTGTCGCTCAAAAAAAGTACATGAGCTTCTTTTTGGCAGATTGGGCCCCATAGACTGCAATAGGAATGGCTGAAAATGTGTTACATGTGCTTTTTTACGAGCATTTTGTCGCACATTTTCTGTTTTAACAGCAGCTCTCCACCCCAGATATCCTCCACCTCTCCTCCCTGTAGTACAGGGGTCTCAAAACTACAAGTCCCATCATGCCTCTGCCTGTGGGAGTCCTGCTTGTAACTGTCAGCCTTGCAGTGCCTCATGGGACTTGTAGTTTCACAACAGTTGGAGGGCCACCAGTTTGAGACCCCTGCTCTAGTATTTTCTATTGGCTAAACAAAACCGGCTAAAGCTGTAAAACGCTTATAATCCACTTCTAAAAACGCCAGTAAAAGGCTGCGTTCAGGTGTGTGAATGCAACTGTTGCAAACCTGAGCAATTGACACAATCCTATGAAAAACAAATGTGTTTTGTGGAGGGGAATCCCGCCGAGTTTTATTTGATAGTTTTGGCTTTGAGTGATTTATGTCCTGCAATAAATGTCTAATATATTTTTTCCCTATCTTCTTTAAAGCCAAATGACTTCTCTGTGTCACTGAAAGCTCAAGGCAAGAACAAGCATTTCAAAGTACAGATGAAAGACAATGTATATTGCATCGGTCAGCGCAAGTTTGCCACCATGGAGGAATTAGTAGAACATTACAAAAAGGCTCCAATTTTTACCAGCGAGCATGGCGAGAAACTTTATCTAATCAAGCCTTTGTCTTGAGAACAACTCGTGGGAAGTGAGGGATAAAACTCCAGGTTCGGTGCATTCACCAAAAGACTGGACTCGTATAGACTTGGTAACCCCACTAGTGAACCAAAGGCATCTCCTGGCCCTGCTGAGAAGGACATTACCTGTATTGTTACCTTTCTCTCATTATCAATCGGATTATGCTATCATTTTATTTTCTATTTGCTTTACACACTTCCACCCCTGTACATCTCCCTCCTTATTTTCTACATTCTGCCTTATTATTGTAACATATCAAAGACTTGTATCAACAACATGTATCTTCTTATGTACGTTTTGGGGGTTCTGAGTGATGGGATTGTGGTCTACCATCTGACAGCAGAACTCCACAATGACATCTTTGTGCTGCTTTTAGTGTTGTCCACTCTGTGCTTTGGACTGTGAATCTGAAAGGTGTGTTGTGGTCTGGACTGAATGCTCTTTTCACTGTGGATTTAGCCTTGTTCTTTGTCGCATTTGCTGTTTATCAGATAGGCACTGTGTATGACTGACTGATTGTCTCCATCTGTTCCTATCCAGGACATTTCATATTTATTTGTTTACAAAATGTTCATTGCCTTCCAGGTTATTTGCATATTCAAATATTTAATGCAGCCACACACAAAGTAGTCATACCAAATGCTGTATGTTGGCCTATTCATAAAATGTCATATTCTGTCATTTACTTTTCTGCTGACTGTGATGCGATTGCAATCTGTGTATGGTTGATTTCTCCTGAAGCAAACCCATAATCAAATTAAGTCCTGTGCTGCCCTGCCCAACTTGCTAATTTAAAGTGACACTAAGACCCCTTTCACATTGTGCCGTCAGCAGTCAAGCGCCACTTGACCATCGTTTTAGCGGTGCTATTCGGCCGCTAGCGTGGCGGTTTTAACCCCCGCTAGTGGCCGAAAAGGGGTTAAATCCCCCCCGCAAAACTCCGCCGGAGCAGCGTTTTGCCAGCTGTATCGCAGCACTGCCCCATTGATTTCAATGGGGAGCAGCAGTGAAGGAGCGGTGAGTTTACCGCTCCAAAGAAGCTGCTGGCAGGACTTTTTCTGACGCCCTGCCAGCGCACCGCTCCAATGTGAAAGCCCTCAGGCTTTCACACTTGAGTGAATGGGGCAGCTGTTTTAGGGCGGTTTGCAGGCGCTATTGTTAACGCTATAGCGCCTGCAAAACGCTCCAGTGTGAAAGGGGTCTAAAGGGTCAGGTTTTTTAAATAACAAACATATCATACGTACCTCCACTGTGCAGCTCATTTTGCACAGAGTGGCCCCGAATCTGCTCTTCTGGGGTCCCACTGCGGCTCTCAAGGCTCCTCCCTGCTTCAGATAACCCCCTGGGAGAAGCGCTCTCCCTGGGGATACCTTGCAGACGTGCTCCCGAATCCAGCATTCAGCGTCCATAGACGCCGAATGCAGTCATTGGATTTGATTGACAGCAGCGGGAGCCAATGGCTGCGCTGCTATCAATCTATCCAATCAAGAGCCAAGAACCCCCTGCAGAGAGAGAGCGCGTCCCCGTGGGACAAGTTCGAGGGTTCAAGTAGGTAAAACGGGGGGGCTGTGGGGCCGGTCACTGACAGGTGTTTTTTCACCTTAATGCAATGCATTAAGGTGAAAAAACACAAACCTTTTAGTGTCCCTTTTAAGGTAATAAAAAGGATCAGAAGTACTTTCCTTCTCGCAATCCAAGGCCTGCATCAGCTACTGAAGAGGACAGTAATATGCTGGCCATACACTAGTAGACTTTTGAATTTAACATTTGTACAAAAATTCTAATCAGTACATTTGATGACTTGACGAATGTTGTTTAAAAGTACTTTAAAATTTCGTTTTGCTTTTAACATTCGATTTGGGAACGAATTTGAAAGGAAACGAAATTTAGAATGAAAACCACAGTTTTGAAAAAAAATTCCTTCCCGTTCCGTCACTGTAGTTGAAAACAAATATTGATTTGACCCCCACTAATGATAGGAGTATCAAGCGTTCTGATACAAAATATTTTATTAAATTCTAGTATATGACCAGCTTTAGCCAGTCTGGCCTTTCCGAATCTCCTGTTCAGCAAAGGTCGATCACGTGACTTGGTGTGATCCATATGTAGTGGTTTCTGCAGCATAGGCAAATATTTTAGGACTACTTCTATCTACCTGTTAGGACTTTGAAGGCACAAGCTGGACGGAGGTCTTACTTTGACTATAGGTTTGCTTTATTTATCCTAATATTGGTAATCGAGTATTGAACTTGCAGGTCTCAAAGAGACTGATTTATGAAAACCTAAGGGAGGAGAAATAGGAGCTATTTGATATAGCAAATAGATTTAAATGGCCACAATACATAAACTGTAAAATGTTTCTTAGCCGTTTATGTGAATAAGAATTTAGTAATATTCGTGGACAAATATTTAAAAGGTTTTTTTTTGTTTTTTTGTTTTTTTTATATTATTAGAACCGAAAACACTTAAACTGAAGGTAACGTTGTGAAGATCAGTATTTTATGGGACACGGTTGACTTCCTGTCCAGTAAATGCCATAGAAAAAAGAAACTGCCTACTGCTGGTTTGTTGTTTCCTGTTGCATAATGTACGTCTTACATAAAGCAGTAGGATGAACAACTGAGTTCACCAGATGTCCAACTCTGACAGAACTCTTATTCAGTGATTTCATGTGCATTATAACAGAAGAGCCGTTCTATTGAACGTTATCACTGGAGAGTAGTTGTGGTTTCTCTTGTAAAGTATGGGCCAGTGCCCTTGCACTTGGAATGTGTGCTTTTTAAAGACCCATACTCTACCAGTAGGAATGAATGCAATGTGTTTGTCTTTCACATGTTGTGACCTTTTTTTAAATTTTGTGGCTCTTTAAAGTGTCAGTCCATTAAACGTTTTAGCAAAGTAGACTAAGTTGGCCCCTGGCTCCCTAAAGTGTCATTAAACCTCAAAAATGTCTGTGTGTGTGTATATTAGAGCTGCACGGTTCTGGCCAAAATGAGAATTGGGCTAACTTTACTGCTGCGCAAATACAGTGTGACATAAAATATTGCAACAACCACCATTTTATTCTCTAGGGTCTACTAAAAAAAAAATATATATATATATATATATATATATATATATATAAATATATATATATATATATATATATATATATATATATATATAATGTGTGTACAGTGGTGTGAAAAAGTGTTTGCCCCCTTCCTCATTTCCTGTTCCTTTGCATGTTTGTCACACTTAAGTGTTTCGGAACATGAAACCAATTTAAACAATAGTCAAGGACAACACAAGTAAACACAAAATGCAATTTGTAAATGAAGGTGTTTATTATTAAAGGTGAAAAAAAATCCAAACCATCATGGCCCTGTGTGAAAAAGTGATTACCCCCTAAACCTAATAACTGGTTGGGCCACCCTTAGCAGCAACAACTGCAACCAAGCGTTTGCGATAACGTGCAATGAGGCTTTTACAGCGTCCTGGAGGAATTTTGGCCCACTCATCTTTGCAGAATTGTCCTAATTCAGTTACATTAGAGGGTTTTCGAGCATGAACGGCCTTTTTAAGATCATACCACAACATCTCAATAGGATTCAGGTCAGGACTTTGGCTAGGCCACTCAAGTCTTCATTTTGTTTTTCTTCAGCCATTCGGTGGTGGACTTGCTGGTGTGTTTAGGATCATTGTCCTGCTGCAGGACCCAAGTTAGTTTCAGCTTGAGTACACGAACAGATGGTCGGACATTCTCCTTCAGGATCTCTTGGTAGACAGCAGAATTCATAGTTCCTTTTATCACGGCAAGTCTTCCAGGTCCTGAAGCAGCAAAACAGCCCCAGACCATCACACTACCACCACCATATTTTACTGTTGGTATAATGTTCTTTTTCTGAAATGCAGTGTTCCTTCTACGCCAGATATACTTGGACACACACCTTCCAAAGAGTTCCACTTTTGTCTCATCGGTCCACAGAATGTTGTCCCAAAAGTCTTGGGGATCATCAAGATGTGTTGTGGAGAAATTGAGACGAGCTTTGATGTTCTTTTTGCTCAGCAGTGGTTTTCTCCTTGGAACTCTGCCATGCAGGCCATTTTTGCCCAGTCTTTTCCTGATGGTGGAGGCATGAACGCTGACCTTAACTGAGGCAAGTGAGGCCTGCAGTTCCTTGGACGTTGTTGTGGGGTCTTTTGTGACCTCTTGGATGAGTCGTCGCTGCGCTCTTGGGGTAATTTTGGGCGGCCGGCCACTCCTGGGAAGGTTCACCACTGTTCCATGTCTTCGCCATTTGTGGATAATGGCTCTCACTGTGGTTCGCTGGATTCCCAAAGCTTTGGAAATGGCTTTATAACCCTTTCCAGACTGATAGATCTCAATTACTTTCTTTCTCAATTGTTCCTGAATTTCTTTGGGTCTCGGCATGATGTGTAGCTTTTAAGGATCTTCTGGTGGACCTTACTGTGTCAAGCAGCTCCTATTTAAGTGATGCCTTGATTGTGAACAGGTGTGGCAATAATCAGGCCTGGGTGTGGCTAGAGAAATTGAACTCAGGTGTGGACAACCACAGTTATAGTATGTTTTAACAAGGGGGGCAATCACTTTTTCACACAGGGCCATGATGGTTTGGATTTTTTTTCACCTTTAATAATAAACACCTTCATTTACAAATTGCATTTTGTGTTTACTTGTGTTGTCCTTGACTATTGTTTAAATTGGTTTGATGTTCCGAAACACTTAAGTGTGACAAACATGCAAAGGAACAGGAAATGAGGAAGGGGGCAAACACTTTTTCACACCACTGTATGTATGTAAATGTTTGGGGTTTCTAAGTAATTTTCTACCTAAAAAAAAAAATTGTATTTTACCTTGAAACCAACAAATGTCAGAAAAAGGTTTAGTGTTTAAGTGGTTAAACTTTCTTCATTTACACACAAGTCTGTTCCATTGACAAATTGTTACAATGTTTACACTTAGTTCCACTGCTAAAGAATGTTGTGATTCTTGGCAGACTGCCTGTTTTTTTTTTTTTTTCTTCCTTTCTTTTGACAGCTGTGGCTTCAGAAGAGCGGAGAGAATTGTTTGCATAGAAAGAATTGTGAAACACTTTTTTTGTCATAATCGCAAAGGGGGGAAAAAAATCGCAATAACGATTCTTGACGAATAATCCTGCATCTCTAGTGTGTATATATATATATATGTGTGTGTGTGTGTGTGTGTGTGTGTGTGTGTGTGTGTGTATATATATATATATATATATATATATATATATATATATATATACATACACATACACATACATATATATATATATATACACACTGGGAACGTAAAGTATTCAGACCCCCTTAAATTTTTCACTCTTTGTTATATTGCAGCCATTTGCTAAAATCACTTAAGTTCATTTTTTTTTTCCCTCATTAATGTACACACAGCACCCCATATTGACAGAAAAACACAGAATTGTTGACATTTTTGCAGATTTATTAAAAAAGAAAAACTGAAATATCACATGGTCCTAAGAAATTCAGACCCTTTGCTGTGACACTCATATATTTAACTCGGGTGCTGTCCATTTCTTCATCCTTGAGATGGTTCTACACCTTTATTTAAGTCCAGCTGTGTTTGATTATACTGATTGGACTTGATTAGGAAAACCACACACCTGTCTATATAAGACCTTACAGCTCACAGTGCATGTCAGAGCAAATGAGAATCATGAGGTCAAAGGAACTGCCTGAAGAGCTCAGAGACAGAATTGTGGCAAGGCACAGATCTGGCCAAGGTTACAAAAAAAAATTCTGCTTCACTTAAGGTTCCTAAGAGCACAGTGGCCTCCATAATCCTTAAATGGAAGAGGTTTGAGACGACCAGAACCCTTCCTAGAGCTGGCCGTCTGTCTAAACTGAGCTATCGGGGAAGAATAGCCTTGGTGAGAGGTAAAGAAGAACCCAAAGATCACTGTGGCGGAGTTCCAGAGATGCAGTCGGGAGAAAGTTGTAGAAAGTCAACCATCACTGCAGCCCTCCACCAGTCGGGGCTTTATGGCAGAGTGGCCCAACGGAAGCCTCTCCTCAGTGCAAGACACATGAAAGCCTGCATGGAGTTTGCTAAAAAAAAAAAAAAAAAAACACCTGAAGGACTCCAAGATGGTGAGAAATAAGATTCTCTGGTCTGATGAGACCAAGATGGAACTTTTTGGCCTTGATTCTAAGCGGTATGTGTGGAGAAAACCAGGCACTGCTCATCACCTGTCCAATACAGTCCCAACAGTGAAGCATGGTGGTGGCAGCATCATGCTGTGGGGGTGTTTTTTTCAGCTGCAGGGACAGGACAACTGGTTGCAATCGAGGGAAAGATGAATGCGGCCAAGTACAGGGATATCCTGGACAAAAACCTTCTCCAGAGTGTCCAGGACCTCAGACTGGGCCGATGGTTTACCTTCCAACAAGACAATGACCCTAAGCACACAGCTACGAAGGAGTGGCTTCACAACAACTCCGTGACTGTTCTTGAATGGCCCAGCCAGAGCCCTGACTTAAACCCAATTGAGCATCTCTGGAGAGACCTAAAAATGGCTGTCCACCAACGTTTACCATCCAACTTGACAGAACTGGAGAGGATCCCCAAATCCAGGTGTGAACAACTTGTTGCATCTTTCCTAAAAAGACTCATGGCTGTATTGGATCAAAAGGGTGCTTCTACTAAATACTGAGCAAAGGGTCTGAATACTTAGGACCATGTGATATTTCAGTTTTTTTCTTTTTTAATCTGCAAAAAATGTCAACAATTCTGTGTTTTTCTGTCAATATGGGGTGCTGTGTGTACATTTAATGAGGAAAAAATGAACTTAAAGCGGGATTGTACTGAAAAAAAAAAATTTAAAAGCCAGCAGCTACAAATACTGCAGCTGCTGACTTTTAAAAAAGGAAGTGGCTTCACTTCCCGATTCCCTACTGCGCATGCGCGAGTCGCGCGGCGCAATAAGAATCTTCAGCGCCGTCTGCCGGGTCACGTGTGTGTCCCGGCAGACAGCGCGCCGGGACAGGAGGTGACGTAAACTCCCGTGGGAGTTTATGCCCGGAAGTGGGTGCAGATAACTGTCTTAGACAGGTATATGCACCCCCCACCCCCCTGAAAGGTGCCCAATGTGACACCGGAGGGGGGGAGGGTTCCGAAAAGCGGGAGTTCCACTTTAGGGTGGAATCCCCCTTTAAATGATTTTAGCAAATGGCTGCAATATGTGATTTTTAAAGGGGTCTGAATACTTTCTGTCCCCACTGTGTATGTGTATATATGTGTATAATATATGTATATATATATATATATGTGTGTGTGTGTGTGTGTGTGTGTGTGTGTGTGTGTGTGTGTGTGTATATATATATATATATATATATATATATATATATATATATATATATATATATATATATATATATATATATATATATATTATAATAATTTTTATTTTTTATATTTTTTAATACCTGGTTGATCCTGCGGTTTCCATGTACTGTCTTTCTTTGTCGACATCATTGCAGCTGATCCTATGGTCCCTGGTGTGAATGCTCCCCCTGCCTCTGTTGGGAGAAGGTATTAATTTTCTTATTTCTTAAACTGCCAACCCTGCAAGCCGTTACAAATCCCAAGAAGAACAGCTGAAATGCAGTTCCTTTAAATAATATTTTAACTATTGGAGGCAAGTTTGTGCTGAAGGACACCCCCTGTCATCACATGGGACACATATGAGGAAGGTAGGGAGTGAATGTCACTCGTGGCTAGAGCCGCCCCATGTGACGCATTTTATCACTTGTGGGGCTGCTCCAGAAGCTTGAGTGACATTCGCATAGGAGGGGCATATAGGAGAAAAGAGGGAGCAGAATGCCACTCAAGTAACTGGAGCTGCCTCACAGCTGATGAAAAGGGTCACATGGGGCAGCACCAGCTGCTTGAATGTCATCCAGTCCATCTTTGCTGCTATGTGCTTGCCTCCAATAGTTGGAATATTATTTAATGAATTGTATTACAGTTGTTGTTTTTTGGACATCATGGGACACAGAGCCATAGTAGTTACTATGTGGGTTATAGGCCACCTTCAGGTGATGGACACTGGCACACCCTAAGACAGGAAGTCCACTCCCTATATAACCCCTCCCACTACTGAGAGTACCTCAATTTTTTTGCCAGTGTCTAAGGTGTTGGTCACGAGTAAAGATGTGCTGTTCTGAGCTCCACTGGAGCAATCCTTGCTGGGGCTAGCTTTGCAGCCGGATCCATTCAAAGTGTCTTTTAGGCCGAATTGAATGGTACCCGGGCCTCGTGTCCGAAGAAACAAGGTTTTTGCCTGTAACGCTTCTCTTTTTAGAGAGCTGGACCCCGGGAGCCAGTACTTTGGTATTTTAAAGCCATAAAGTTTTACTGGCGGGGTGCTATTACAGGTCCAGGAGTGTGGGTTCCCCGAGGGTCCCCGGTTCCTTAAGGTTTGTTAACGGAACGTACCATGAAGGGTGAAGATTGGGTCTGTTGGTTTTACCACAGAAAACCCTGCGGCGGGTAAGATAAGTTGGGTTTTTCTAAGGAAATTTTAAATTTTCTTATGAATTGTCTCCTTTTTAAAAGTAAAATGTTGTCATGCCTAAGTAGCGCCACTGCGGGCTGTATGGAGCACGTACTTTCTCATGCTTTGCTCGTAGATCGCGCTGTGTCATGAAGGAGCAGACTTCTTTTAATCCGGCTAGCAGGCAGACATCTGGTAAGTTTAGGGGGGGGGGGGGATTTTGCTTCACCAGACACCCCCCACCTGAGCTGAACTCTCCCCCTCTTCATGAGGCTGAGCATTAGGAGAGAGCTAAAGAACGATCGGCAATGCCGTCTTTTCTTTCACCGCCCTGGCGGCTTTCAGGTCTCTTCGCCCTCCCTCCCACACAAGCTGATCCTATCGGCTCGGAGTCCCACGCTCGTGCGGGAAAACTCTTTTTTTTTTAAGAAAAAGGAGAGGAGGGGGGTCACGATTTGACGGATGAGGCAGGGCTTAGCGTGGCGTTGGTGTCCTTTAACGTCCAGCGCAGGAGTGTGCTTTTAAAACTCCATTGTGCTGGCTGCAAGTTGTCGGAGGGACACAAGAGCAAAGAGGGTCATGAAAGAGGTTTGGTGACACGGGCATTCCCTTTGACACATTTACTATTTGCATCAGGCTGAGCATTAATAGCAGCGGCAGGGCTGGACTATTGCTCAAGTAATGGAGGCGATCCTTCAGGTAGTACCTCTGCCTTGTGCATCGGCTATGGTCGGAAGGGGGTTAAAAACACCTCAAAAAAGGGCTCAAGAAGGACGACTTCAGCCACAAAAAAGCCTAGAACCATCTCAAAAAAGATGGCATCCTCCCCTGAATGTTCCGAGGTGGCTGGTCAGAGTGAGCCATCAGGGCCGTTAGGTGTTGCAACTGCTTTCAACACTGCAGCCCCTGTCTATATTACTGAAGAGGTTTTTTCCTCAACCATTTTGGGGTTGGAGCAAAAGATTGATGCTTTTAATTGCATCCCAGAGTGGGACTAAGCGCGATAGGTCCCCTTCCATTTCCCAGGACCCTCAAACTGAGGAACAGGGGGCGAGAGATGATGAAATTCTCTCAGGGGACCAGGAAGAGGCTGATAACTCCTCTTCTGAAGAGTCAAATACGAACAGGTCAGGATCACAATCTGAAGGATTGATGGTACAATCTCTTACTGAATTGGTCTGCTTCACATTTATGCTGCCATCAGTTGAGTCGGTAGATTAGCCCACTTCTTTTTTGGGTTCGCTAAAGCCTCCCCAAGCTATTCATACTTTTCCTATCCATTCATTGCTAAAAAAAAACTTGTGTATTCTGAGTGGGAGCACCCAGATAAACAGTTTTATCCTCCAAAAAAGTTTTCAACACTTTATCCTATGGAGGAAGAATTTAATAAAAAATGGGGGATGCCAGCAATTGACGCTGCCGTATCCTATGTGAATAAAGATTTGACTTGTCCGGTAGACAATGCTCAAATGCTGAAGGATCCAATGTATAAGAAGTTGGAATTCCTATTTAAAAAAAAATTTTTCTCTGGCAGGTTCAGTGGTTCAGCCAGCGCTGGCAACAATCGGTGTATGTCAGTCCTTAGGAGACCAGTTTAAACAGGTGCTCAAGATTATTCCTGATCAGCAGGCCCAAGATTTGGCCAGGATACCAGGGGCGTTATGTTTTGCAATAGACGCTATGAGAGATTCTATTCTCCAGGCCTCACAACTTATGCTCAGGCTGGTGCATGTGCGTAGAGTTCTATGGTTGAAAAATTGGTCAGCCGAAGCGCTATGCAAAAAGCTCCTGGCTAGTTTTCCGTTTTGCAATGGCTGTTTGGGGACGATCTGGATAAATACATCCAAAGAATTTCTAATGGGAAAAGTTCCCTTTTGCCAGTTAAGAGAATGTTTTTCGTTTAAACAAGCTTCTTCTCCAGGGCCAGGAGCATCAGCCTCTAGGCAGTCACGACGGCCCCCACCGTCAAGTTCAGGAGGTAAACCTCAGGGTCAACCCCAGGGACAAAAGAGGCCCTGGGGGAGGAAACCCACAAAATACTAAAACCTCCTTATGAAGGGGCTCCCCCGCTCACTCGAGTGGGGGGGGAGGAGACTTCTGCAGTTCTCAAGGTTCTGGCAGGAAGAGTGTCGAGACAAATGGGTGGCTTCCTCAATATCTCTAGGATACAAACTAGAGTTCCTGAGAGTTCCCTTCTCCTCGTTTTCTCAGATCAAACGTTCCCAGGGATCCAGAAAAAAAAGAAGTCTCTCTTTCAAGCTTTGGACCACGTTTTGTCTCAGTGATATTGGTGGTCCCCATGGAAGAGCAGGGTTAGGGTTTTATTCAAACCTTTTCACTGTACCAAAACCAAATGGGGATGTCAGACCCATTTTAGATCTCAAAGATCTAAACTGTTTTTTGAATATCCGCTCTTGTTCGCATGGAGTCAATATCAGTAGTCTCCATTCTACAAGGTGGAGAACTGCTAGCGTCAATCGACATCAAGGATGCTTACATCCATGTACCTATTTTTCCCTCTCACCAGAAATAGCTACGATTCGAGATAGAAAATCTTCATTTTCAGTTTGTAGCTCTGCCTTTCGGTCCACCTACTGCACCTTGAGTGTCTACAAAGGTCTTGGCTCCCCCTTTAGCCAGATTAAGGGCTCAAGGTATAACGATTCTAGCTTACATAGACTATCTATTCTTGACAGACCAGCCGGTAGCCTGCTTAGACCAATGTTTGGTCACCACAGTCAGCTACCTGGAATACCTAGGTTGGCTTCTCAACCTAGAGAAATCTTCCTTAAAGCCATCAAAAAGATTGGAATACTTGGGTCTGATCATGGATACAGCTCAGAAGAGGGTGTTCTTGTCCCAGGCAAAGATCAGTTCCATAAGGGAACTGATTCAGGTGGTCAAAGCAAAGAAGAAACCTTTATTCGACTTTGCATGAGATTGTTGGGAAAGATGGTGGCTTCATTCGAGGCCGTTCCTTATGCTCAATTTCATTCAAGACTTCTGCAAAACAGTGTCCTGTCGTCTTGGAACAAGAAGGTCCCAGCTCTAGCCTTCCCAATACGTTTATCCCCAAAGGTGCGCCAAAGCCTCAGTTAGTGGTTGATAGCCAAGAATCTCCAAAAAGGCAAATCCTTCCTACCAGTTACCTGGAAGGTGGTAACAGATGCCAGCCTTCTGGGCTGGGGAGCAGTCCTGAAAGGCGTCTGTCCAAAGGAAATGGTCCAAATCTGAAATGACCTTGCCCATCAATATTCTAGAGATTCGGGCAGCATGCCTGGCCCTGAAGGCCTGGACGCTCAGACTACGAAATTGTCCTGTCAGGATCCGATCCGACAATGCCACAGCAGTGGCCTATATCAATCACCAAGGGAGCACAAGAAGTCGTGCGGCCCAGAGAGAGGTGAATCATATACTACATACCTTGTCTGTCGGCAGTCTTCATTCCAGGAATAGAGAATTGGCAGGCGGACTACTTGAGTTGCCAGCAGTTGCTCCCGGGAGAATGGTCTCTTCACCCCGATGTCTTTCTATCAATATGTCAAAGATGGGGAATTCCGGACGTGGATCTGTTTGCGTCCAGGTTCAATAAAAAGATCAACAACTTTGTCTTGCGTACAAAAGATCCGCTGGCACGCGGAACAGATGCCTTGATTTTCCCGGGGAATCAGTTTTCACTGATTTATGCATTCCCTCCTGTTCTGTTGCTTCCGTGGCTTCTACGCAGGATGGGAAGGCGGTGATTCTTGTGGCCCAGGAGATCTTGGTATGCAGAGATCATAAAGATTGTGGTAGGAGACCCATGGACTCTGCCGCCACGACCAGACCTTCTCTTGCAAGGTCCGGTATTCCATCCTACCTTACAGATGCTAAATTTAACAGTTTGGCTATTGAGACCCACATTTTGAAGAAGCGTGGGCTATCAGTTCAGTAGTGTCTACTCTGGTTAATGCAAGGAAGCCAGCCTCCAGAGTCATATATTATAGAGTCTGGAAGGCATATGTCTCCTGGTGGTAATCCAGGGGTTGGCACCCCAGGAAATATGTCTTTCTACAGGTTGGATTAGAAATGAAACTGGCCTTGTGTACTATCAAAGGCCAGGTTTCGGCTTATCGGTATTATTTCAACGACCACTTGCTTCGCACTCTCTGGTTTGTAGCTTTACTCCGGGAGTAACGTGGCTTAATCCTCTGGTTAGGTCACCCCTGATCCCTTGGGATTTGAATTTAGTCCTGTCGGCATTACAGATACGGCATATTCCCCCTGGTCCTTTTTAACAAGGAAATTCGTTTTTCTGGTAGCTATATCTTCTGCAAGAAGGGTATCGGAGTTGGCTGCTCTTTCTTGTAAAGAGCCATATTTGATTATTCACAAGAATAAGGTTGTATTGCGTCCTCATCCTAAATTTCTACCAAAAGTAGTGTCAGGTTTTCATTTGAACCAGGATATTATTCTACCTTCATTTTTCCCAGAACCCTGTTCCGCGGAAGAAATGTCACTACATTTCTCGATGTGGTGAGAGAGCAGTCAAGGTCTACTTGAAGGCGACTGCTCAGGTTCGTAAAAAATATGTTTTGTTTGTGTTGCCCGAAGGTCCTAAGAGGACAGGCAGCTCTACTATTTCTAAATGGATTTGTCAAGTGATTGTTCAAGCTTATGGTTTAAAGAGGAAAGTTACACCTTTTCATATTAAAGCGCACTCCACCAGGGCTGAAATCTGCAAGGCCGCAACTTGGTCTTCAGTCCATACTATTACCAGATTCTATCAAGTAGATGTAAAAGGTCATGAGGATATCCTTTTGGCGCAGTGTACTGCAGGCTGCAGTATAAGTCTTCTTCTGGTCTCTTGGTGCCCTACTTTTATTGTCTCCCTCCCTTCAGTTGTCATTGCGATGGGACATCCCACATAGTAACTACTATGGCTCTGTGTCCTGTGATGTACGATAAGAAAATAGGATTTTTATAACCGCTTGCCTGTAAAATCCTTTTCTTTGAAGTAGATCATGGGACACACGAGGTCCCTCCCTTCTTTCTAGTATACACGTGTATTGCTTTTCTACAAAAACTGAGGTATTCCCAGTAGTGGGAGGGGTTGTATAGGGAGGCAAATTCCTGTCTTGGTGTGTGCCAGTGTCCATTACCTGAAGGTGGCTTATAACCCACATAGTAACTACTATGGCTCGGTGTCCCATGATGTACTTCAAAGAAAATGATTTTACAGGTAAGCTGTTATAAAAATCCTATTTTTTCTCTGGGGGTACTCTTGCATGCTCGCTTCCTAGCCAGTGTGCCAATGGCTCCCCCTGCTGTGCCTGAGCCAATGGGGATGGAGAGAGGATCTGTTCTCATACACATTGCTGGATCAAGATTAGGCCCAGGTGTTTTTTACTTAATGCAGAGAATGCATTAAGTTAAAAACCTTCAGGCTTTAGAACCACTTTAAATGTGTGGAAAGGTTTTTTTAATCAGTTTTAATTATATTTGCTTCTATTTCTACATTATCTTACATTTGAATGAGTATGGGTTTATCGGCACTTTAGATGCTTTGGATACACCAAAGGTGACCTCCCCCAATATCTCTCGAACTTTGTACGTTGGCACCTGGACTTTTGGATCTCCATTTGCCTGTTGAGCACCTTCTTTGGCATTCTCTATGGCCCCAGCAGGTGTGCAGACCCAGATACCTCATAAATGGCATCTCTGAGAGAGTTGAGAAACTGCCAGGGGCTTTCATTTTGTAGCATCTAAAAATAAATATAAAAAAAAAAAAATATATATATATAATCTATAAATAAATATATATATATAATATAATATATAAAAAATATATATATATATATATATATATATATATATACTGGGTTTAGGTAGACGAATCCTTTTAAAGGATCGGTTATCTGGATACTCATATTTTAGTTTTGGATATATGTTCTAGGTCAGTGATGGCAAACCTTGGCGTCCCAGATGTTTTGGAACTACATTTCCCATAATGCTAATGCACTTTGCAGTGTAGATGAGCATCATGGGAAATGTAGTTCCAAAACATCTGGGGTGCCAAGGTTTGCCATCACTGCTCTAGGTTGTATTGTCCTCTGACTTTATCTCTTTTGTGGGTTTCAGTGCTGAATTCTCTGCATCAGAGTTTCTAGGTCTTCCCTATGACTCTGAGAGGTTCTATCCTCTGTTAAATTTACTATGCATTATAAATCGGAGAGACTCTTCCAGCTACAGCAAAACAAGCGAGACTCCAGGGCATGGTAGGGAGATATTGTTATTGTGGTCCTGGACAGATAAAATAAAGAGGGATTGATTATTTTGTTCACTGGCAGAGCCAAAATTGTCTAATTTTTTTTGACTGACTAGCCCTATAAATGTTTTTTCTTAGTTTTGATAGCGTGAGGGAGGTTTAAAACGCCGGTCAGGTTTTACTGCAAACCAAGGCTCAAGTGGAGAGATTTCCCCTTGCTTCCTTTGTTGTGGATAGCTTTTTTAGGCCTGGTTCACACCAATGCAGGTGCATTTTGCGTTTTTTAAATACACACTTTTGATCCATTGAAGTCTATAGACCCAAAAACCAGAAAAAAGTCCCTGGCCCTTTCCATAAAATGCACAGATGTGAACTACATCCGTAGGAAACCATGTTAAATGGCCTATAGTGTTTCTGCAAAACTGAAAATGCACAAAAAAAATGCATACGTGTGAACCAGACCTTGGCAGATGGAAAATGAGTAGGACTTTACAAGAACAAATCTGAGGGAAATTAAAATGATTTCATGGACGCAAAAGATAAAATAACTCCCTCTTTCCCCCACCCTTGGAAAACAGGGTGGGGTAAACTGTCCAATGACAGTAGACACACTGGTCAGGTGTGTTCAACTTCTCATCAGTAAACAGTCTTATCAGCAGGGAGAGCTGTTGGAGGAATCCCCCCCTCCCTCCATAGAGATAAATATCCCATAATATCCCAGACAGACACAATAGAACATTGGAATACAGACACACCCCAAACGATCACAGCAAAGAGTCCACAACCAAATGAGACAATATATACATGTTTACAAGATTGATTCCGATTAGTACAGATCGGACTGGATTTCTCATTCACCTCGCAAAGAGTATTGTTCCCTTAAAATCCAGGGCCCATAATCAGAAGGCAAGAGGCCAGCATTCAATCCTCTCCAAAAGCCTCTGTCTCGGCTAGGTCTGCCACAAGAACATTGGTCAGAGAGGGGTTAGATGTGACAAATATTTTCTCCTATTGCTTTAGCCCACCAATGTGAAAGCCTTATACTGGCCGGTCACGTTTTTTTTTTTTTTTGGGGGGGGGGGGGGTTAGCCAGTCGATCTCTGATTTGATCAGATTGTGACTCCATTTAGATTAGATCGACCAGGGCAGAAAAGTATTTATTTTGCATCGAACAGCAGCACTGGGATACTTTGTTCATGAATACGATCACATTCTGATTGGGGAGGAGAGACGTTTTTCTAATGCAAGTCATTTACAGGCGCTCCTATTGAAGTCTATAGGTCCAAAAATGCCAGATTTGAATGTAGTGTGTCATGTCCAAGCCACTGAGCATTGAAATGTGAACCACAATTAAAAACAATAGGATTCAGCATATTGAACATAGTCAGGTATTGGATACACACTACAAAACACTCAGGCGTGAATGAGAGCTTCATTTGGTGGCTTTGTCAATAAGAGCATTTGTTTCCCTGAATACTCCATAAAAAAAAAAATAAAAAAAAATCTTAGGTGCCATTCTCTTCACTTGCCAGTCATAATTGCAAAGCTGGCGATGACTTTGCACAATCTGCATTGCTTTTGAAGATATTTTAATGTGATGCATTTGTTTAAAGACTAAGTTCACCTCTCTGAACATGTTACACCCGTAGTTGGGATGTAACATGTTCAGCCTGAACCCCTCTCACAGTTTCCTGTGAATGAATAACTACAAGCACCTTCATCCATTGCGGCTCACAGGTTGTATTTCTTAATGAACTGTGAGGGTGCTGGTGAAAGCTCTCATAGTTCATTGATCTTCCTGCTCTCAAGTAACTGCCTGCTTATATCGGAGGTACAGTCAGACCGCTATCCTGAGAGTCTGCAGGAGCCTGGAATTGCATTGCTCTGCAGAGACCTGCAAAAAAAATGTTTTTTTCCCCCAAAGGTGAACTTATCCTTTAACCTTTCTATGGTAAAGTTCTCTAAATGGTGCCAAAATCTTAGGTTATTCTAAGGCTAGACTCACACTGCTGCAATCTGATTTTTAGTGCTATTTTATATATTGCAACCTGGATGTGTTTTGCATATTCTATGGGGCCAAAATCATGCTAGAATCACACCAAAGTAGTACAGGAACCGTTTCCAAAATTCTGCTGTGCGGAGTTGCATTGATGGGAACGGGCATCATTGAAAACAATGTGATTTCCATTGTCATGCGATTATGTGCGACTCGATTATGTGAACAGAGTCTAGATCTCTTTATATTTAATAGTGGGTGACACTAACCAATATAAGTATTGTGCATCAAAAAATATATTAAAATACTGGTTTAATATAGTACTAAACCTATGTGATGTGTATACAACTTGTATGCAGACAGCAGAGTTTATTCATGCTTAGGATATTTATAGCCCCTATTTTCATGTTTTTATTTGAATGGCTCATTGGTGTGTTTAGCGCTGGCAGCCAATTGGGTATACTTTTTATCTTGTATAGTTAATAAGATTGATAATAGTGTAGCAGAGGATGCCGGAAGTGGTTTCAGTTTCCATTATAATGTGGTCTTCAAGTATTCATTTTTAATATTGCAAGGTTCTCTTTTTTTTTTAAACCCCTTCGAGGAAGTATTTGAAAACAAATTCAGCACATATTAAATACTGTTGAATCATCCTATTACTATTAATCTTCTCAGAGCTCCTTTCTGCAGTTCAGTATGAGCAGTGTCTTTAGGATTTACATTGCTCAGTTTGAACAGGCTCTACTGGGTGAATGTTGGGGGGCAATGTGCAAGAGCTGCAGTACTTGTAATGGAGATCTCATTGCTGCCCACACAAACGTTTGTTTTTAAGAGTGAGGTTCCATTATTCCTTTCATCTGCCTGATTTTTTTTTATAACGGTTTTCCCAAAAGCAGTGACTTTGGAAGCCATTTATTAGATTGTAGCAGTGTATTGTACAAATATGGTAGCTATGGACTAATGTGGATTTGTCTTTGTACTATTAAAAGAAAATGTTCATTATTGTACTTTTATATGCACGAAGAAACCAACCAATGGTAACAACCGGCAACGATAATGCAGAAAACCTGTCATGAGAAAAATATATTCTGCCTATCATCTGAAATGCTAATACTCTGTCATGCTAAGCCACTGACCTGGAAGTAGTGTAAAGCCTGGATGTCAAAAAATACCCTATTTGCTGCATGCATGTTACAGGTCTAACTTTCAGACGTCAGCCAAAAATCTAACTTCAAGATCGTGGGGAAAAGTACAATTTCTGTTGTGTTTTTATTTTTGGCTTCAAAGTGAAAAACATTACACCAAGAAGTAGATTATGAAATGGGATTTACGGAAGTTCCATATTGGCAAAAAAAAGTTACAGCAACATTTTGAGAGTACGGCCCACTTTTTCAAGGTGAAAGACACGAACTGCAAAAGAGCAATGCACATATACACATCTGTGCAAAAGATTTAGGCAAGTTTGAAAAAAAATGCTTTAAATTAAGAATGCTTTCAGAAATACAAGTGTTTAATAGTTTTATTTTAATCAGTTAACAAAATGGAAAGTAAATGAACAGAAGAGAAATCCAACTCTAAACATTTGAGCGTGACCACCTCTTGCCTTCAAAACGGTATACATTTTTCTAGGTATACTTGCACACATGTTTTGAGGCTGGATTTACACTATTGCGAATTGGATGCGGGTTCCCCCCACATCCAATTCGCAATAGCAGGTGAGTTTGACACGCTCTCTATGGAGCCAGTTCACATATCTCAGCTGCTGCTCCGGTGTGAATTTGCACAGGATCCCTGTGTGTCTTTTGGTCTGTTTCAGGTACGAATTCAGCCAAAAATTCAGGCTGAAATTGGACCTGAAACGGTGAATGAGGACGCACCGGAGCCCTGCTGTGAGCCGCATGTGAAGCTACTGTGAACCCATCGTGAAGGAACTCTGTAGGTAGGTTGTGCCAAACATCTTTAAGAACTAACCACAGATGTTCTGTGGATGTAGGCTGCCTCAAATCCTTCTGTCTCTACATGTAATCCCATACAGACGTGATGTTGCGATCAGGGCTCTGCAGGGGCCAAACCTTTAATTCCAGGACTCCTTGTTCTTCTTTACACGGAAGATAGTTTTTAATGACATATAGCTGTATATTTGGAGTTTTTGTGCTGCTGCAAAAATAATTGGGATTTTGGGACAATCACACGCCTCCTTGATGGTATGTCATTAAGAATAAGTATCTGCCTGTATGTCTTAGCATTGAAGACACCATTGATCCTGACTAAATCTCCAACTCTATTTGCAGAAATGCAGCCCCAAACTTGCAAGGAACCTCCACCATGCTTCACTGTTGCCTGCAGACACTCATGATTGCAGCATTCTCCAGCCCTTCGGTGAACAAATTACCTCCTGCTACAGCCAAATATTTCAAACTTTGACTTGTCAGTTCAGAGCACCTGCTACCATTTTTCTTCACCCCAGTTCCTATGTTTTAGTGCATAGTTGAGTCGCTTGTTTCCATGTAGAAGGTATGGCTTTTGACTACAATTCTTCCATGAAGACCACTTCTGGCCAGACATCTCCAGACAGTAGATGGATGTACCTGGGTCCAGCTGGTTTCCACCATGCTTATGGCACTGCTGGACATCTGATGTCAAAGAGAAGTAAGAATGATGTGTCTTTCATCTGCTGCATTGTTTCCTTGGCCAACCACTGCGTCTACGGTCCTTAACGTTGCCTGTTACTTTGTGCTTTTTCAAAAGACATTGGACCGCACATATCAAAACCCTAGTTGGCTTCTTTGAAATGGTTGCCTGGGAGAGACCTTACTGATGCAGTATAACTACCTCATGTCTTGTTACTGTGCTCAGTCTTGCCATGGTGTATGACCTGTGATGTGAAACTGCCTTCTACAACCTCATCAAAGTAGCAGTTTGGCTGTTCCTTATCCAGTTTTAAACCTCCTACAAAGCTGTTTCTGTTTCAGATAACGACTGTTTTAAACTACATATGAAATTGATGTCCATTAGCATCTGCTTGGTATATTTGGTTATTCATAAACCTGAATTTAATCCTTCAATATTCCCTGGATTTGTGCAAGTGTAAGAACTGATGTTGGCTTGAAGGATAGTTGTAACCAATTTTGATTTCATTTAGATTTTTCTTCTGTTCGCTCACTTTGCAGTAAACCGTAAAATAAAAATACACAATTAAAATATATATTTTGAAAGTATTCTTATTTTACAGCATTTTGTCACACCTGCCAAAAACTTTTCCACAATACTTATATTAATCACAAGCAGGGGCGTAACTAGAAATCACAGGGCCCCATAGCAAAATGTTGTATGGGCCCCCCCTGCATACAGCCCCCCCCCCACAAAAAAAATGAACTAATTCCATTGAACAACAGATTACCACACTCATGTGGCACAGTACCCAGTACCCCCTTCACTGCCAGTGTCATTTACACAGGAATCAGTGCATTTGTATAGCACTGATTTCTGTATAAATGACAATGGTCCCAAAAATGTGTAAAAATTGTCCGATGTGTCCGCCATAATGTCACAGTCACGATAAAAATTGCAGATCGCCGCTATTTAAAAAAAGTAATTATTAATGAAAATGCCATAAAACTATCCCTATTTTGTAAACGCTATATCTTTTGCGCAAACCAATCAATCTCTTATTGCGTTTTTTTTTTTTTTTTACCAAAAATATGTAGAAGTATATGTATCGGCCTAAACTGAGGAAAAAAATATTTTTTTTTATATATTTTTGGGACATATTTATTATAGCAAAAAGTAAAAAATGTGTTTTTTTTTTTTTTTTTTTTCAAAATGTTGCTATTTTTTGGTTTATAGCGCAAAAATTTAAAACCGCAGGGGTGATCAAATACCACCAAAAGAACGCTCTATTTGTGGGAAAAAAAGGATGTCAATTTTGTTTGGGAGCTACGCCGCACGACCGCGCAATTGTCAGTTAAACCGATGCAGTGCCGAATCACAAAAAGTGGTCTGGTCAGGAAGGGGGTAAATTCTTCCGGGGCTAAAGTGGTTAAAACAGAAGTTAATATGACCAGTGCAGGACATTTCCCCCTCCCCCCGCCATGTTGCATATTAGAAATTTTTTTTTTGAAAAATCAGACAGTCAGTCATCACAATCACAGACTCTTTAGACCTATGGCATCACTGCATCAGCTTAATTTAGCTTATTGTACCTGGAAATTGGAATGGAATGATTGCTATGCAAATTCTGCATAAAACGTGGGTTCGTCCTCAGCGGCGCTGCCTGGCTTCTCTAGGATGCAGGCTGCAGTAGCTCAGTCTCTCGACGCTCCTCCGATCGCGCCCCCGGCCGAGTGACGTCACGACGCTGGCGCCGGTATTGTGTATAGGACAGGTCAATGGTCACACACTCACAGCACAGGAGCTTGCCGATGCCGAGCCCGGACCACTCGTCAGCGGGCCCCGGCTGAGGGCCCCACTCGGCAGCGGTCCCCACTCAGCTGCGGGCCCCCTAGCGGCCACGTGTGTTGCTATGGCGGTAGTTCCGCCACTGATCACAAGGAGAAACAGCTGATCAGGGATCATTGCTATTGATATCCTAAAGCAGGAATGAGAGTCCTGTATCATGACGAGGAATTTGCCTGGCTTACCTGTGCATACTGAAATGGGAAACACTATGCTGTACCCTTGGTAGCCCTGTGCTCAGTATGGCGAGTGATCATCTATGGAATCTCTGGTAACGAGCACTGAAATGGCAGAAAACAGAGGGAGGAAGTGACATTACCTACAAGCTGAGACCAGTATTTCATGTGTACATTTGTTACATAACGATCACTCAAAAATCTGGACTGGTTAATACAGAGGCTGCGATGTGAAAGACATTAGATGGTGCTAGCCGAAATAGCTGAGAAGCAGAAAAACGCCCCCAAAAAAAGAGGGAAAACACCCAGAAAGCAAAAACAAAAATAAAAAAAAATGGAAAAGTGTAAAAATTAACAGAACTAAGACAAACATGTTTCCAACTGGGAATCAATCCATGCTGTCCATACTTTACTGTTGGGGATCAGCTAAAACCTAAAAATAATGCTTACAAAATTAATAAAATTAAAATTACAAACAAAAAACATGAAATAATTGGAATGTAAGTTCTGGCGGCTAGGAAGAACAGAAAATGTCATAAACAAGCAATGTGGGTCCAGTACATTGCAACTAGAGAAGTAAGACTACATAACACTTTATACTTGTGTGAATATCAAAATGTTTGTGTATTATATTAAAAAAAAACTGAGTCCAGAAAGATTCACGGAGTAAAAATCCGATTGTCACTACCCCTATAGGGTTTAATGTGTTACTTTAATTAAGAAGATTGCTTTACAAACCTGTTATACTTGTCTGCATTGTGCAATAGCATTTCACAGAGCGGCCCTGAACCTCCTCTTCTTGGATCCCCTACCGGCTCTCTAGGCTCCTCTTTTTCTGAGTGCCACCTTAGTAAGCCATTTACTTCGAGAGCTCAGTCCTGAGCTAGGCTGTATGCGCCTATAGAAACGCACAGCAGCTTGGCTCTGCCCCACGCTCCCTCCTCACTGGATTTGACTGACAGCAACAGGAGCCAATGACCTGCTGCTCTCCGTAAAGCCAGCATGTGCAGGAAGAGAGCAGAGAGAGGCGGCTGCCAATGAGGACAAAGCTGGATCAGGAGTGGTGACAAGTAAGTGTTTAAGGTGGGTGGAGGCACAGCCAGTGGAAGTTTTTTATTTTTTTAATACACCGTATGCATTAAGGTAAAAAAAACAAACAAAAAAACACTTCCGCCTTTAGAACCGCTTTAAGACTTCATGTTCAGACTGCCTACTTTCACCACCAGCCGTGGGAAAACGCAGAACGCAGCAAAATCGAGCTGTCAAAACGTTCCTATCCAGAAAGGGATTCTTCCACATTCAGTTAAGGGAGGTTGACAGCAGTAGCCCCTAAACTACATAGACAAACTACATGTGTACACGGGCACACAGTCTTTTATGGAGTTAAAGTGGAGTTCCACCCAAAAAAAAAAAAATTATTAATGTGCATGGAAAAAAAAAAAAGTTTTTTTTGTAATTAATAGAACACCAAAAAATATTCAGCGCAGATGATTAACAAAGTTCAATCCTAAAACTACAAAAAAAAAAACGCCAAAAGCTCCTAAACTCAAGATAGCGTATGTCATATAAAAACAGTGCAGCGCAAGAGAAAACCAATAAAGGTATTCACAATATATAAAGTCCATGAAACCAATGCAACATGAAGGTATCGGCCTCTGTGAAAGAAGTTCCTGATTTTGGACATGAGGGTGCTAAGGAAAAGTGCAGGTCATCCACCACAGACAACACAAGCCTCTCACCTCCTTAATTCGAACAATAAAGGTCACAGAGCAACATAACGGAAAATTGTATACTTACCTTTCCGTAATTTTCCTTTCCTGTTGCATCACATGGCAGCATACACATATGGGTTGTGGCTCCGCCTCCGCAACCTGATAGGACCGCGTAGCTATTAAACCTTGAGAGGGTCCCCGCCCCAGTATTCTCAGTATCTATATACCTCACCTCAGACGGGTGGGTAATTGTATGCTGCCATGTGATGCAACAGGAAAGGAAAATTACGGAAAGGTAATTATACAATTTTCCGTTTTCCTGTCGCATCATGGCAGCATACACATATGGGGATTAACTCGCCAAACTGGGTGGGTCTGAACACAAATATTTTATTTACAAGGAATTGAGGTATTTGAACAGATAATTGCCCTCCCAAATTCCACCGTGGACAATCTGGCCGAGTCCACTTTGTAGTGCGTAATAAAGGTACTCTTATGCCGCGTACACACGAAGGGACAATCCCGCGGGATTATCCTCTGGACTGAAGTCCAGCGGATAATCCCCTCGTGTGTGGGCGCCGGCGGACTTTTTGGCGCCAAAGTCCGGCGGACCAAAGTTTTAAGTTTTGTTTTAAAATTATCCGCTGGACTTGGCAGTCCAGCGGACAATCCCGTTAGTGGGCAAGTCCGCGGGACTTTTGAAATGAACGGACTTGCCGCTCATCGGCAAGTCCGTTCATTTAGCACGTGACTTCAGGTTACGTAGCTAGCGTAGGCAGTTACTGCCGCCGCGCTAGCTCCGTGACCTGGCATGGATTTAAAGGGAATCCCCACGCCGAAAAAACGGCGTGGGGGTTCCCCCCAAATCCATGTCAGACCCTCATCCGAGCACGCAGCCTGGCAGGCCAGGAAAGGGGTGGGGACGAACGAGCGCCCCCCCCCCCTCCTGAGCCGTACCAGGCCGCGTGCCCTCAACATGGGGGGTGCCCTGGGGAAAGGGGGGCCGTGCGGCCCCCCCCACCCCAAAGCACCTTGTCCCCATGTTGATGAGGACAAGGGCCTCTTCCCGACAACCCTGGCCGTTGGTTGTCGGGGTCTGCGGGCGGGGGCTTATCGGAATCTGGGAGCCCCCTTTAATAAGGGGGCCCCCAGATCCGGCCCCCCACCCTATGTGAATGAGTATGGGGTACGATGTACCCCTACCCATTCACCTAAGGTGTAAAATGTAAAGTACAAAAACACACACACTTTTGAAAAAATATTTTATTGCACTGCTCCGGGGGTCTTCTTCCGTCTTGGGGGTCTTCTCGCCGGACTCCTCCGCTCTCTTCTGCTCTTTTACCTAGCTCTTTCACGAGCGGGGGGAGTCCGGCTACCTTCTTCGTCGTCGCCGCCGTCGTCTGGGGGTCTCGATCCGCCTTCGGGGGTCTTCCGGGGGTCTCTTCTGTTCTTGCGGCGGTCGTCGTCTTCCGCGCCGCCGGCGCCTTCTTCTTCTTCTTGTCCTTCTTCTTGTTCTTCTTCTTCCGATGTTGACCCGACGCTCTCTCTGCCCGGAATGCCTGTGCCGCTCTGCGCTTGGACTTATATAGGGACATGGGGGACAGGGTCACATGCACATGCACATGTCACATGGTGACCCCGCCCCCTTGTGTTGTCACAGTCCCGGAGGATGCTGGGACTGTGACATCGCAAGGGGGCGGGGTCACCATGTGACATGAACATGTGACCCTGTCCCCCATGTCCCTATATAAGTCCGAGCGCAGAGCGGCACAGGCATTCCGGGCAGAGACAGCGACGGGTCAACATCGGAAGAAGAAGAAGAACAAGAAGGACAAGAAGAAGAAGGCGGCGCCGGCGGCGCGGAAGACGACGACCGCCGCAAGAACAGAAGAGACCCCCGGAAGACCCCCGAAGGCGGATCGAGACCCCCAGACGACGGCGGCGACGACGAAGAAGGTAGCCGGACTCCCCCCGCTCGTGAAAGAGCTAGGTAAAAGAGCAGAAGAGAGCGGAGGAGTCCGGCGAGAAGACCCCCAAGACGGAAGAAGACCCCCGGAGCAGTGCAATAAAATATTTTTTCAAAAGTGTGTGTGTTTTTGTACTTTACATTTTACACCTTAGGTGAATGGGTAGGGGTAGGGCCGGAATCTGGGGGCCCCCTTATTAAAGGGTGCTCCCAGATTCCGATAAGCCCCCGCCCGCAGACCCCGACAACCAACGGCCAGGGTTGTCGGGAAGAGGCCCTTGTCCTCATCAACATGGGGACAAGGTGCTTTGGGGTGGGGGGGGGCCGCACGGCCCCCCTTTCCCCAGGGCACCCCCCATGTTGAGGGCACGCGGCCTGGTACGGCTCAGGAGGGGGGGGGGGGGCGCTCGTTCGTCCCCACCCCTTTCCTGGCCTGCCAGGCTGCGTGCTCGGATGAGGGTCTGACTTGGATTTGGGGGGAACCCCCACGCCGTTTTTTCGGCGTGGGGATTCCCTTTAAATCCATGCCAGCTTGCGGAGCTAGCGCGGCGGCATTTACTGCCTACGCTAGCTACGTAACCTGAAGTTACGTTCGAAATGAACGGACTGCTCCGTGTGTGGGCAAGTCCGTTCATTTTCAAAAGTCCCGCGGACTTTTGGCCGGCGGATTATCCGCTGGAGAAGTCCGTGCGTGTGTGGGCAAGTCCACACGCTCGGAAAGTCCAGCGGACCTAGCTGGAAAGTCCCGCGGGATTGTCCGCTGGACTAGGTCCGCCGGCTAAAGTCCGCACGTGTGTACGCGGCATTAGAGGACCATGTGGCTGCCTTGCATATCGTTTCCGAGGAGACTTTGCAGAAAGCTGCCCAGGAGGTCGCCATTGCCCTTGTGGAGTGTGCCCTTATGCCCTCAGGTACTTGAGTTTTACTGGAAGTGTAGGTTCTACTGATGGTTTTTACCAGCCACACTGCGATAGTGCGGGATGTTGCTGCTTGACCTTTCCTAGGGCCATATGGAATGACTAGGAGGTTCTCCGCTTTCCTTAGGTCACTGGTCATTGAGAGGTATGCCAGGATGTTGGTTTTTAGGTCTAGTGGATGTGGATTCCCCTGTTCCGTGGTTAGAACGGGAAGACAAATTTCCTGATTGAAATGGAAGGAAGACACCACTTTTGGGATGAATCGGTCCGATGGTTTCAGGACTATCTTGTCTGGGTAGACTGTCAAGTATGGTTCGGTGGCCATCAAAGCGTGTATTTCCGAAACTCTTTTAGCTGATGTAATTGCTATGAGGAAGGTGGTTTTTAGTGTTAAATTCCATAGCGATATTCCTTCAACTGGAAAGAATGGTTCGCGACACAGGGCATCCAGTACCACTGAAAGGTCCCAGGTCGGGAAGGAAGGTTTTTTGGGAGGCCTTATTTTCAGGCAGGCCTTCTGGAATTGCTCGATGAGTGGCTCCCTTGCCCATCTTACACCCGTCATGGCAGATAAAGCTGACACGTGTACCTTTAGGGTATTTGACCCGAGACCCCTGTCAAGACCTTGCTGCAGGAATTCCAGAATCTGTGCCACTGTTGGAGATGTTGGATCCCATGCTTGTGTTTGTGCGACCGCAAGGAATTTTTCCCAAATTCTTCTGTAGGTGTTGTTAGTGGTGACTTTCCTGGCTTGGAGGAGAGTGTCTACCACCTTCTGTGAGCAGCCCTGTGCTACGAATCTAGACCTCTCAATCTCCATGCTGTCAGGTGTAGTCTTCCTGGACATGGATGGAGGAGTTGACCTTGGGATAGTAGATCCGCTGCTATGGGCAGCGGTAGTGGATCCGCTGTATTCAGCTGGAGGAGAGTCGTGAACCATGGGCGTCTTGGCCAGAAGGGAAGGACCGCTATCACTGTGGATCTCGAGTTCTTGAGTCTGAGTAGTAGCCTCGGAATAATTGGTATCGGTGGAAACACGTAGCCCAGGTTAAAGTCCCAGCTGTGCTGTAAGCAGTCCGTACCTTCTGCTGTCGGGAAGGGTACTCTCGACAGGAACCTGCGACACTTCGTGTTGGATGGAGTTGCTGCCAAGTCTATCTCTGGTACTCCCCAGGTCTTGGTTATCAGGGAGTATGCTTGGTGACTCAGGGTCCATTCGCTGTTGGACACGAAACTCCTGCTCAAGGTGTCGGCTATTTGGTTCTGGGTTCCTGGCACATATGCTGCCCGGAGACCCAAAAGGTTCTGCTGTGCCCACTCGAAGACTGGTCGGACTTCTTGTAGCATTGATCGACTTCTGGTACCTCCTTGCCTGTTGATGTAGGCAACTGCTACTCGATTGTCCATCCTCAGTAAGACTTCTTTGCCCTTCAGGAAGTGGCTGAAGGCTAGGAGGGCTTTGAATGCCGCCCTCATTTCCAATATGTTGGATACCATATTGTGTGTACTGAACGGCCAGCAGCCTTGGACTGCGAGGTGTTGGTAGTGTGCTCCTCAACCTTCCCCGCTGGCATCCGAGGTAATTACTTCCTGGGAGAGAAGGACTATGTTCTTGCATCTCTTTAGGTTGTGTGGCCTGGTCCACCACCAGAGTGATTGTTTCACTTCTTCTCTGAGCGCAATTGGTTGGGACATTGATACGCCGTTCCACTGCCTTAGAAATGACACTTGAAGAGGTCTTGTGTGCCACTGAGCCCATCGAACCATCGGAATGGTCGCTGAGAATGAACCCAGAACGCTGAGACACTCCCTGGTGGGGATTGAGCTGGCCGAAAGCAGCCTTCTTGCCTTTTGGATCAGTATAGGAATCTTTTCCCTCGGGAGCTCTATAGTATTGAGGAGTGTATCCAGTTCTGCTCCTAGAAAAACCATCCTCTGTGTGGGGTTTAGGTTGCTCTTTTCCCAATTGATCAGCCACCCGAATTTCTGCAGGGTGGAGATTAACATCGATCGATGTGTAAGGAGGGACTCTTGATTGTCTGCAAGTAGGAGGATATCGTCCAGGTAATGGTGGACTCTTAGACCTTGTTCCCTTAGAAGGGCTATCACTGGAAGTAGGACCTTTGTGAACGTCCTTGGAGCAGTGGAGATCCCGAACGGGAGGCTTTTGAATTGGAAGTGTTGCCTGTCTACCGCAAAACGGAGATACTTTTGGAATGAAATGTGAATGGGGATATGCAAGTAAGCGTCCTGTAAATCTACAGAGAGCATCCAGTCTCCGATGTTTATGGCCTGAAGAATCGACTGCAGGCTTTCCATCCTGAATGTTTCTACCTGGATCGATCGGTTTAGCTTTTTTAAGTCCAGAACTGGACGAAGATCCCCCGTCTTTTTCTTTACCAGGAACAAGGGTGAGTAGACCCCTTTCCCCCTCTGGGATAGTGGAACTTTTACTATCGCCTGCTTTTGGTCTAAGCCTTGAATATATTCGGTCAATAGTAGTCTCTTGTCCTGAGATATCGGTAGTTTTGTTATACAGAACCTGCTCCTTGGCCGTTTTCGAAAACTCCACTTGTGGCCGAATTGGATAGTAGCTACTGTCCATGCATCCTTTATTGTTTCCGCCCATACCTGCTTGTATTTCATGAGTCTGGCTCCTACCACAGCTGGTTGAGCGGACATGGCGTCAAAAGGATTTCTGATCCCCTGAGACAGGGTTCTTGGATTTTTGAAATTTGAGAAAGGAAGACTGGGGGTTCTTCCAGCTCCTCCTGTATTCTCTGCCGGGTCTGTAAGACTTCGCCTCCCTATATTTGTTAGGTAGGTTCCTTCTGAAGGTGGGCGGTCTTTGTTGTTTTGGCCTTCTATCCGAAGGGATAAGGCCAGATTTTCCCCCGGTTACTTTTGAGATAGCCGAGTCCAGTTTCTCACCAAAGAGGTTTGTTCCATCAAAGGGAATCTTGCACCAATTGGATTTTGAAGATGGATCCGCCGACCAGGGCTTTAGCCAAAGTGCCCTTCTGGCCATTACTGAGCTCAGCATTGCCCTAGATGTAGATTTTATTATGTCTACAGACGCTTCTGCGACAAAATCGCCTGCGAGGGATAGCTCCTGGAGTGCAGATATTACTCTCTCCTGCTCCACTCCCTCCGTCACTAGTTTCTCGGCACTGGAAGACCAATTGGAAATAGCTTTTCCTACCGCTGCCAGCGCTACTGCAGGTCTGCATGCGCCTCCCGCTGACAAATAGGTTTTTTTGAGGTCGAGATCGATTTTCCTGTCCAATACGTCTTTGAACGTAACTGCATCCTCAATTGGAAGTGTCACATGCCTGGCAAGTCTCATCAGTGAGGAGTCTACTACTGGCGGGGATATCAGCGGGTTCACGTTAGGCTCTTTTAGAGGATAGAGTTTTGCTAGTCGATTGGTAAGACTAGCTTTTTTTCTCCGGCTTTAGCCACTCTTCCTTAATTAAGTCTTCCAGCTCCTCAATGAATGGGAAGGTCTCTGGCTCTTTCCTGAGATTTGGGAAGTACTTCCTCACTTTATGAGGAGTTTCTTTCTCTTCCACCCAATCGATCGATTCCTTGATTGATTTGATAAAGGGTTCAACCAAAGTTAAGTCGAAGCCGGTAGATGTTTCTATGTCTTCGGTGTCAGACAGAAGTTCTGTCGTCTTTGAAGTGGAAGGGGCAGAGGGTGAGTCTTGAACTGCTCTGCTTACCTCGGGCCCTGCGATTTGTAGGGTCGGTTCTCTCACTGGCTGGCTTAACTCCATCTCTCTGTCTTTAGTTGCTTCGTTGAAGCATGTCCGACAGGCCAGCTTGTCTGGGAGCGCTATTGCGCCACAAATCCAGCAGGAGTTTGCTGATGGACGGAGACTCTGCGCATGCGGGGAGCGTCTGCGTGTAGGAGTTCTCCTGTGATAGGAATGCCCATGTCTGGAGTAAGATCTTGATCTGCTCCTTCTGCGACTGGATCTGCCCTGTCTGTCCCTTGAACGGCTTCTTCCACGATCTGAGCGGCTTTGTCTGCGACTTGAGCGTCTGCTCCTTGATCGTCTTGAGTGCGATGATCTGGGCGACCTGGTAGGGCTGTTCCATTTAAACAGCGTTAGTGCCATGCTCTCTTTTTCCTCTTCTTACTTACCCGTCTTCCCCTCTTACCTTTTAGGCTGGCGATGGTCTGCTGGGGCAGCGGCCTCCATGAAAAAGTGAGTCCTGTAATACAGGGAAATGAGGAGTGCAAAGAAGCAGGCAGAGGATTGTAGTTAGGAAATACAGGCAAGAAGTTAACTAACCTTAATCTGAAGAGCAATACTGCAAAGTAAGCAGCTGGTAGTAAGTGGTTCAGCAGTAGAAGAGATGCAGTGAAGTTTTTTTCTTCAAACTAGCAGCGTTTCTCTGTATATGCAGCCACAGAGAAATACAGAGACTGTCAGACTTTTAAATTTGGCGCCGCTGTCGCCGTAGCGATGACGTCACGCTCGCGCATACGCAGTAGCGCCGCACGGCGCCATTTTGGAAGCTGGAAAACCAGCTAGAGGGCGAGAATCTAGTCCTCTGAGCATGCTCCATTGCTCTGAGCCGCTCGGCCGTCCTGAATAGGGAAGAGGAGGACTAACTAACCCAGCATGCCTTTCTAAAGGCTAATCCGGCGACCACTTAAGGAATTAACTCACAGGTATGAACATTTACTAAACTACTGCCCCACACACACCAGGGAAGTTAATCCTATTAATAGGAGATGATACTACATTAATCCACATGGCATTTCAGTATGAAAAATCCCTGCACAGTACACAGATAGATGGGCCGATTTACAGCCCTAAGACACCAGCGCATGAAAGATAGGATTGGAGGATTGGCTTGTTAAGCCTATTTAAGGCTTGTTTAAGTGAGAAAATGTCGTTTACATACCCCTGAGACCATCAGAGTGGGGTTCCTCCATTTAGCTCATTTAGAGGCTGTACAGGTAGGACTTCCAGCCAGGAGAGGCTTGAACCTGGCTGGGGCGATAGCGGTAAGAGGTGCTGTACTTTTCGGTCTTGTCAGGTGAGGAAAAAAAGGAGAATACTGGGGCGGGGACCCTCTCAAGGTTTAATAGCTACGCGGTCCTATCAGGTTGCGGAGGCGGAGCCACAACCCATATGTGTATGCTGCCATGATGCGACAGGAAAGCATTATCCCAATGCCGTGGGAAGCAGACTTCCAGCGATCAGGTGTCGATATAGGTAATACTCCACAGGGTATATATATGTGTATATATATATATATATATATATATATATATATATATATATATATATATATATATATATGTGAGTAGAGAAATCTGCTCTCGGTATAAACTATTTTATTTAAAAATAACTTGCAGACAAAGTACTTAAAAGAAGTGCAAGTATAATGGCATTTCTGTGTACAAAGCGTGCAAACCATAAAGATTGCCGTGGGTGATGTCATGCGTAGATCCTCCACCCCGTACACATTACAACCGTGAGCTGGACTTCTTCTATATATACCCTGTGGAGTGAGTATTATCCATATCACCACCTGATCACTGGAAGTCTGCTTCTCACGGCATGGGATAACATTCTGTGACCTTTATTGGTCGAATGAAGGAGGTGAGAGGCTTGTGTTGTCTGTGGTGGGATAGGCTGCACTTTTTCTTAGCCCTGTGATGTCCAACATCAGGCACTTCTCCCACAGAGGCTGATACCTTCATGTTGCATTGGTTTCATGGAGCTTATATATTGTGAATAACTTTATTTTCTCTTGCGTTGCACTGTTTTTATATGATGTAATTAATAGCCTTGCAAGTTGATGCCCACCCTTATGTTGCTACTGTGCTTCTGAAACTGGCCTTTAGTAGGCCAGTAGTCTTGCATATATAAACTATGGGCAGGGACATTTTAGCAGGTAAATACAAAACTAATATTGCACTTGAAATGTACATTAATATATAGTGTGTTTCCTGTGTGCGGATGTAAGATTATATATATATATATATATATATATATATATATATATATATATATATATATACATACATACAAATAATTACTCAACAAACATTACAGTTTTTATCTGACAAAGCAGTATTAACCAAAAATGTAATACATTGAAGCGTACCAATTATTCAGTGTGGTGGCTCCATTAGTTTTCCTTTTTTAGGCTTTGTTTTCCCACCTATGTTTTTGCCTGGTGATCTAGCCTCCTGTATTAGGCTGGGTTCACACATGAAACAGATGCGGCTGACGGCAGGGGTCCGATGCATCCCTGTTCTCCATTTCAGGGACAAATCAGGCCGAATTTTTGCTTGAATTCAGACGTGAAACGGAGCCAAAGATGCACAGGGCCCTTGTGCACTCAGCACCGGAGATGTGTGAACTGGCTTCACAATCTCCTGCCATGCGAATTGGATGCGGGGTAAACTGCACCCAATTCACACTAGTGTGAATCCAGCCTTAAGCCCCATACACACTATTACATTTTCTGCAGGTTTTTGTCTTCAGATTTACCAAAACCATATAGTATGAGGTCAAACCTTAAAGTGGGGTTGCAACCAAAAAACAAAAAGGGGCTTAAAAATCATAAAAAAAAATTAAAAAAAAATAATTGGAAAAAAAAAAAATTTTTACTCACCTCTAAATGCCTGTTGCTAGGGGGTCCCTCGAAGTCTGCCACCTTCATTGCCCGGGCTAAAAGTCACTTCCTGTAGGCAACGCACAGTCATCTGGGACATGTCATGTGTCCCAGATGAGTGAGCGTCGAATCACGGCGCACGGCGCCGCTCGCACATGCGCAGTGGGTGCCCGGCTGTGAAGCCACAGCGGGTTCCCACATTAAGAATGCCGGTGTCGTGAGCGGAGCGGGGAACGAGGGGGGGGTCTCGTTCCCCCGCATCGCTGGACCCCGGGACAGGTAAGTGTCCGATTATTAAAAGTCAGCAGCTGCAGTATTTGTAGCTGCTGACTTTTTAAATTTTTTTTTTTGCCCGGCCCTCCACTTTAATGCCGCGTTCACACGACCGGACTTTCCGTCATAATAAACTGACCGAACTGACTTGCCCACACATGAACGGACTTTTCAAACGCAATGACGTATGACGGGACTAGAAAAGGAAGTTCAATAGCCAGTAGCTGCCTTTGCGTTGTATTTGGTCCGTCGGACCAGCATACAGACAAACGGTTTTCCCGATAGAAATTGATCCCGTTGAAAAGATTTAAAGCATGTTCTATTTCTAGGTCCGTCTGAAATTTTTGAAGAAAAACGATTGGATTATCCCACACACAATCAGAATATCCAACGGAATGATTCCCAGCAAGCATGATTTACCAGCAAGCTTGTATTTCTTTTTGTGTCCCTGATGGGAATGTTTACCCATCTATTTGTCCTGCTGACCATTGCTGCTAAGAAAGAGTAAGGGGAATTCTAACATTTTTGAGGTTTCATTAGAGTAGGAGATAAGGGGTGTTAGGGAAATTCAATATACACTATGCGTAATCATTTTCTCTTGCGCTAATAGGCGCACTTTTCAGCTCTTTTGTATAATGCATTTTGAGTTCTCCCGTGCTACCCAAGTAAAACAGACATGGCTGCTGTAGTCACATTGCAAGCTCCTCAGAAAGTCATGGGTTGCTCTGGGAGTGCCGTTTGTTTATAGGACTTTGAACAGAGATAACAATAGAGGCTTGGTGGCTTCACAATCAGCCAATCAAGCCCATTCCTTCAAACAGGAGGTGTTATACAACACAACCAATAGAACAATGACTAGGGGAGTGTGTACGATTTCCCACCCTTTGTACCTATTAAACTTTGCTCACTTCAGTCAGAAAGGGACCCACATGTAGTGAGATTGGTGCATCAGAAATTGTGAACACTGTCCCGACAAAACGAGTGCACACTCCAGTTTCTACCATTGGTGTACCGCATAGCCAGATTATACTACCATTCCTGTGTATGGAAGACTATCTGCAGGGACCTGTCATGGTCCCTCCATGTGCTGATCAGAAAAATAGAAAGACATGAGCATACATCCCTCCATAAAGGCAGATAGGTATTGTGACGGATCTCGGATACCCCTGCTGGGCATCTCCGCCAGACCTGCGCCTCCTGTCCTCCAAACGCACCCGCAGCCTGCAGATTTGCCATAACCAGCCCTTAACCCCTCAATCACAAGACAAGCCACACAGGTGTTGAGGGTTAAACATGCAGAGCATAAACTGTTTATTAAATACAAAAAATAAACCTTTAAACACAGTTAGGGACACTCCTCTTAGCCTTGTCATAGAGGGGGTAGGGGACAAGGAAGAACCAATGGGAACTCAACACTTGTACATTGAAACAGAAACTACAGTTTAAACACATGAAGAGATTATGATAAGCAGGCAGCCCCTCCTTACACATCCCCTGCTGGGATGTGTCTCCAGTCCAGACCTTTGTCTATGTGCCACGATCCAACACAATTAAACACAGCAACAAGAGGGGAGGGGGGGGTGGGGAGAAGGGATGTAGCAGTACATTACATGATCTCAATGCCATTTTGTAGCCCCACGCTTTGAGAATACCGCCATCTTGTATGTCTTTATCAGCTAAAAGTACATTGTTTGTGGAATAAAAGTATATATTTAGCCCAGCCAGGTCAATAAGTTTAGGTATCCGGAAACGTCTCCACAAGCCCAGCCACAGATACCGTGTTCACCCGATGAACCGGCGACCGCCGACACAAATGTCTAGAGGTGGCATCTTCTCCAGGTGGTGGGAGATGGCAAATAGCTCTCCAAATCTCACGTTCTCTGCTTGGCCATAATCTGTGGGTAGGAGGCGAGCCCACAGCCCCCTCCAAAACACACAGTGACAGTGGGTTCTGTCACATTATCAGTTGATAATGTCCTCGCAGAGTGAACATATCCTCTCCTGGCAGACATATCTTCACTCCGCAAATACTTCCCAACATCCACAGGAAGCTTATCATTACCAATGGGCCTTCATTGGTGTCGGTTCGCTCTTATGAGCAAGCCACAGTAGAACTAACACTGGGAGACACTGTGTCAATACATATTGAATACATCCTAATACAATTTCCACAACAGGTGATATCATCCAATGGGGGCAAATATGTCAGTTACAGCTACCCGAGATGGGAATTCCTCTAATTTCCTGTTGCATTCCCAGGGCAGTAATTCCTTTTTTTTTAGGCCTAAAGTTATGTACCTGTAATCCAAGTAAATTTTTCTCTCTCGTCCATTGAAGGGTGTATAAATACAGAAATGGTTGGGTTATACTGCTGCCTACAAGAGGATGGGACACTGGCAAACAGAAAAATTGTAAGCTACCCCCTGTATAACCCCTCCTCTACCCAACATACTTCCATGTTATGCTAGTGTCCAAGGAGGCTCAACACCATTTTTCAGCTCTGCTGAAGTCAAATTTTTTGCTAGCCTTTCATACTTGTGGTTCTTTTTTATTTATCAAGATCCTTGCTACAACGCTAGTATTTTTCATCAGTGATTTCAAGCAATATCCCTTGCTCCGCTGTTGCTTGAGCTTATCTCTACATAGCAGCTATCGTGATCAGCAGCTCCTCAGCACTAGCTTTGGAGGCCATACCCAGACCCTGCTAGACTGGACATGCATGGCATGGGAATGTAACTTTCAGGCACTGGGCTTTGCATTGTGGTCATTTCTTGATCTTAGAGTACAGTGTTAGCTGTTAAGTGATTTCCACGTCCAGAGCCGTGTAACAGTCCCAGGTGTGACCCTGTCTGTGAAGACTTTTTGCTACGGTATCATCCCAAGCAGAAGTCTGACTCTTCCTGAGCCCTCTCAAGCTGGCCCTGTGCCCTAGTTACTGTCTCTGAATCAGAGTCTCAACAGTCTTTCTCTAGTGAGACTTTTTTCCGGTCACCACAGTCTCCTGCAGCTGACCCTGATTTACAAAGGGTAGTGTCAAACCTTATAGTTGCAGTGTGAACTACCCTGTACCTAGCAGATCATTCTGCTGCCCCCTGCCTTTGGTCTTTTGTAGTTCCTTAGCTGAAAAGACCTTCTGCTCCTTCTATTATTTGCATCTTCTATGGGAGTAGGAACCACCCTGAAGGTTACCGGGTCCCACCTGAATAGGGTGTTGGAGCTTTTTCTTTTTAAGGGTATATTTTTTTTAAGCAGCGGTCCTTTTCTAATGTGGATGCACCAGGAATCCACTTTACCAGGCAGACCATCAAGGGGGTTGGGGGTATGCTCACCTTTAAGTATTTCACTGACAACTAAACTCTCTACTAAAAATTCCACTTTGAGTTAACTGGTTTGGTTCTCTGTCCTGTGCTGGTGGTAACCTTTATCTGTCAAACGGTGTCAATGCCAAAATTCCTAAACGAGAACCCCCTCCATCTCTGTGGTAAGGCTTTGCTTCTTGAAGTGGCTAGAGCAAATGTTTGGAGCCTTGTGTTTTAATGATGATGGCTTGTTAGTGTAATGCCGAGCGCTCCGGGTGTCTCATCCATCCCGGAGCGCTCACGGCGTTCTCTGTCCTGCAGCGCCCCGGTCAGCTCCTCTGACCGCAGGCGCTGCTCTGTCACCGGCGGGATGCGATCCACGCGGTGGCCCGGGTTCCGCCGGGGGATCGCATCCTGTTCCTCTCACCTGTCCCCGCCTGCTCCTTCCCGGCGCGCGCGTCCCCGCTCCCTTAGGCGCGCGCGCACGACTCTGCCGTCACTTAAAGGGCCAGCGCACCATTGATTGGTGCCTGGTCCAATTACTGTGCACCAGAATCCCTTATAAACCTACTTCCCCTTCCTGTCCTCGCCGGATCTTGTGTTGCCTTGTGCCCAGTGAAAGCGTTTGTGTTTGCCCTTGCCTGTGTATCCAGATTTCTGCTGTTGCCCCTGACTATGAATCTTTGCCGCCTGTCCTGACCTTCTGCTACGTTTGACCTCGCCTCTGCTTAATCCCTGTTTACCTCGCCTGTCTCAGCTGCCAGTGAGGTCGAGTTGCTATTTGAGGAAACGACCTGGTTGCTACCGCCGCTGCAAGTCCATCCCGCTTTGCGGCGGGCTCTGGTGAAAACCAGTAGCAACATTAGAACTGGTCCTCCAATACAACCCGTGCTATCGCCTCACTGGCATAGGGGATCCACCTCCTGAGTCCCTGCATACCCGGATTGTGACAGTTAGATTCTCCTTAGATGCCTCATCAGCACCTCGTGTCTGATTTATTAGTCAAGGACCTTCTCTTTGGACCTGTTCTTGACAAGGTCGTTAGTAACCCCATGGCTTGCCAGAGTGCACTTCTGCCTTAATGTGGGAGGTTTGTCAAGGGGGCAAATGAATCCCACTTTGCTCAATCTACTTCATTAGTCAGTATATATAGATGTGTAATGGTCAACTTGAAAATTACAGAGGCCTCAAGTGCAGCCCCTGACACTTCCAAAGAGACATACAATAGCAGCGTATTGAGGTGCATTCAAAATGAATTAACTCAATGCACCCAATGCCTAAACATTTCATTTCTGCTTTTTTTTCTTCTACAGCGTATTGCAATGCACACTGAAGAAGTTTAGTAAGCCCATCATTGGCGTCAGTGAGTGCAATAATAATTTTCAGCACAGGTGTCATGGATGCAATATTACCCTTAGGATTGGTGTCGGTGGATGCAATAATAACCCCCTAACAATGGTGTCAGTGAGTGCAGTAATAACCCCCAAAATTGGTGTCGGTGAGTGCAATAATAAATCCCCACATTTCGTGTCAGTGGACACAATAATAACCACCAACAGTGGCATCAGTGGATGAAATAATAATCCCAGTCTTTGCTATCAGTGAGTGCAATAATAACCCCCAAAAATGGTGTCTGTGAACATAATACCCCCATCATTATTCTGAGTGAGTGCTGTAATAGTAATAACACACATTAATGTTAGTGTATGCAATAAATAGCCTACAGTAGTGTCAGTAGAGACCATAATAACTGACGACATTGGTGTCAGTGGACTCATTAATAACCCCATCATTGCTGTCAACGAGTGCAATCATAAACCCCAACATTGGTGTCTGTGGACACAAAAATAACCTCTAGCAGTGGTATCAGTTCTATTAACCACGCCCCCCCCCCCCCCCCACGACTTTGTAGTGTCCTCTAGAGGCTTCTGCTGATGCTCTAAACCAGGGATCCTCAAACTATGGCCCTCCAGATGTTGCAGAACTACACCTCCCATGAGGCATTGTAAAAGTTTGACATTCACAGACATGACTAGGCATGATGGGAATTGTAGTTCCTGAACAACTGGAGGGCCATAGTTTGAAGACCCCTGCTCTAAACACTGGACCATGTCCATTTTTGTGATTTTTCCTGGCATCCCCTTTATGGGATGCTCAGATAACCTCCTGAAGAGGAAAGGTTTTTCTAGAGAGATCTGAAATCGGCAAGCCATCTCAAATACTTGCTTAAAGAGGCCTCCTCCATCCTGGTCCTTTTATAGATAACTTCATAAAGATTACCTAAAACATAAACAAGTACCTACCACCACGCTGCCTCTTCTTTAGTCCGCTTTAAGATGCTTATCTGTCTTGTCAGGAAAAGTCTCTCTTTTCCCCTTTCATGTTGCTCTCATGGTACCTAGTACTACCTGACAGTCTATTGGCATTAATAGGGTAGTTTCTTAGACTCCACCTACTGGTAGCTGTACGCCTGAAGCTTCAATCTGCTTCCCCAGAACAAATAGTGCTCCTTTGTAAAGGGATTCTTCTGTGACTTGATATTTTGACCTGGTATCCATTGGACATCACTTAAGTCTTACTGGGCCTCATCTCCAAGAAGGTCTGGAAGCTTTTGCTGTGACAAGGCTAGTAGCCTGGTCCTTACACCGGACAAGGCCAAGGGTGGGGTGCTTGACCACACTGTGGGATTGATTTGCTAAAACTGGAAAGTGCAAAATCTGGTGCAGCTCTGCAGAGAAACCAATCAGCTTTGAGGTTTTATTGTCAAAGCTTAATTGAACAAACTTAATTTAGATGCTAATTGGCTACCATGCAGCGCTGCACCAGGTTTTGCATGTTTTAGTAAATGAACCCCTGTCTTCCTTAGAGACAAGATGGCACCATTCAGAGATCCACTTGGAAGGAGGAGGATTTTGCACCTGGGTGATTCTCGTCTCCTGCATGGCAGGAGCGATCGATTGATCGCTGGATGGGCCCTGTGCTCTCTTGGATTGTGAGGCTAAAATTCCTGTTGCTCGGCTGAGAATGGTTCACAGGATTAGGGATGGCTAGGATCTTCTTAGAATAAGGTTTTCAAAATCAAGTAGGAAGGTTTTCAGTTTTTCCTGTTAGACCCAGACATGTGTTTAGGTGGATTGATCCCTATTCATGCCTCTGCTCTTTTGGTATGTTGTGCACCAGTCTAGGTTGTGGTATGCTTTCAAACCTGCCTACCCCTGTGCAGGTATCTCTTCTCATCCTTCACTCTTCTGTAGTCAGCCTCAAGGGTTATTTAGCCATCTGAGAATATAATCTTGTGAGGGCTTTCATTTTTTGTGGATACCTTGCTGGGAGATTGCCTCCCCCAGGAAACATTTCATATCATGGGATCTCCTTTCCTTGAATCATCATGAATAAATCATGTTTACTGTGCCTTCTTCCTTTTTCTGTATAGAAGCAAAATGGCCTACCAGGTCGTTGGAATACAGAAATTCTACCTTGTATGCTGACAGTCTATTTTTCTTACCTATTAAAATTCTTATTTAGTGGCTGCTTCTAGATTACAACAGTGTACTTACTTTAAATTAGTGTACAACACTAAAAGACACAATGGCAATGGCTTGGGGAGTTAATAAACTGAGGATTCCCCAGTAATTCTCAGTTCTTAGCCAAGTTAACCATCCTGTTTAAATCTTGCAATGGTTAATGCTCTCTTCCTTCATGCATGTCTGAGACGTTACAAGCTAACTGTTGATATGTATTTCTTTCAGTTACTGTTCTGCATTTAACTCTCGGTGCTCTGTGGTATGTTCTGGAAAACTGCTGGTCATGTTATCCTGTCTATAAATATCACCTTACATAGTAGTTTATTTGTTATACACAGAAATCCCACAGTTCTGGCCAGTGGATGCTGGATGACTCATGTTATGAGGTTTCTCACGATTTCATATTCCCAGTAGCCTATCTTATGAAGCCAGTCCACAAATGTAATACTTGTAGCTACAGCCCCCTATTATTGCATTCTCATAAAAACCCTGGTGACTGAACAAGAAGTATGTGTACATATTTGCATGAAGGATGGTGAAGCTAATGGTATAGCCATTTTTGAGGCTGTGCCTTATGCCCAGTTCTATTCCAGGCCACTACAACTCGGCATTTTGACTGCGTGGGACCAGTAGACCCAGTCTCTGGGCTGGCCCATGCGTCTGTTTCTCAGAGCCCTATTTTCTCTGATGTGGTGGTTTTCCAATCTAGCGCTGGAATCATTAAGGTAATTTTTCCAGTTTCTTAGGAGGTACTCATGAAAGATGCCAGTATGTTGGGCTGGGAAGGAGAGTCCTCCAGACTTTGAAGGGAACTTGGTCAGGAGAGGAAACTATGCTCTCCATCAACATTCTGGAACTTGGAGCCATTCAACTGTTCCTTGAGCTTTTAATTTCTCAAAATGTGAGATCTCTTAGTGAGAGTTTATTTAGACAATGCCAGGCTATGTCCTACATCAACCATCAAGGAAGCACAAGAAGTAGTGTCACTCAAAGGGTGATGGACTTGATGCTCACTTGAGCAAAACAATACATTCTGGCCCTGACCACAGTACTTTTACCAGGAGAGGAAAACTGTGAGACGGGCTTCCTTAATTGATAAGTGGCTGGATAAGGGAGAGTGATACCCTCACTCCAAGGTCTGTCAGGCTGTCTGTCTCAATGCAGGATTTGGCTGTGGGCAGATTTGATACCAGATCCAGGGATCCTCAAACCTTCACTGTAGGTGCGCTTATGACTCTGTGGGATAAATTCTCTGTGATCTATGCTAAGGTTCTCTCATGGCTGTTCTGCTGAATCAGAGAGGAGGAATGAAGGATGTTCCAGTGATTCCTGTGGGACCAAACCAGCCTAGATTGCCCAGACCTTGTCTTAAGGTCCAGTCAACCATCCTTCTTCTCAGTCTCTGGCTGTAACAGCTTGGCCATTAACCCAAGGTCCCTAGAGAAATGCTTGTCAGATTTGATTATTCCTGTTTCACCATCCTAGGAAATCAACTTCTCACAAAATATACTATAGCACCTGGAAGGCTTAATTTGTGTGGTCTAAACAGAGGAAGTTCCATCCTAGATGATATTCCATAGGACATGTCCTGGCTTTTTCCCAGTTGAGTATAGATCAGCATTTGGCCTCAAGTACCCTGAAAAGGCAGATTTCAGTTTTAGTCATCCTTTTTCAGCAATTGCTGGCTTCTCATTCCTTGGTCAAGGCCTTTGTTCAGGGGGTTGCTCGTATAGCTCCCTCAGACACTCTCTGATGATACCATGGGATCTCAATGTAGGAGTGTGACTTGGACTTGTTGGTCACACGTTTGCAACGTTTTACCAGGTGGACATTCAAGTCTCAGCGGTTGCTGGTTTAAGCCAATAGGAATTACAAAGCAATCCAAGTTGGGGTCCTATACTCTTGGTTTTGGCAGGCCTGTTGACATTTTTTTTTCTCTGTTGCCAAACCCTTTTTATATTACTTTTGGAAATCCCAGTTATCTATTCCTGTGTTCTGTATACAAGTTAGGTAATAAACAGCCTTGCAAGTAAACATAGACTACGGGGTAAAAATTAACCTCAGGTAACATGGTGACTAGGCAATAAACCTGAAAACTCTTCTGAGTAACTGATCTAAAACCAGCTTTACGGATGCTAACCCTGGTATTGATAGCCATCCATCACATACCCTGTCAAATTTGGAGGGAGAGCCCATATGTTGGTATATCATTTTTTCATAACAAAGGGTGGCACTCATATTGGTAATCCAATCTTGTAGGCACATGGGCAAGGAATTTTTCCAATACCTCAAAAGCACTTCATGAGCCTGAAATAAGGCCCTGGAGACAGCCTCTTTAATAAGTGTGTCAGAAATCACTAGATCCAAAATACCAAGGATGCCAGATAAGGGATCCAGTGATAAAGTCAATCTGAAAGCCTGCTTCATTGTACGAAGGACGGTTATCCCAGTATCTATGGAGCTTAGGGCAGCGCTATAGCATATGCTCTACAAATAATTTACAATTTATTTTTTTCCCTAAGATGAGCTCTAGAAGTCCCTGATCATTAAAAACCCATTCTAAGAATCCTTGCTGACTTACAAATGACAATGTGTGGGCTAGTGTAATCAAAATCTGTGGTGTTACTAATAGCTTTGTGTTAATGTACACTAAAATTTGAAGTGGAGCAGTAGCTTTTTTTTTTAGCATGTTTATTACACTGGTAAGAAACAATTTAGCCTATTATTAAGTTTCCCATTTTGTATGCAGTGCTCTTATAGTTTCTACTGTCTCTGATGTTTGCTCTGGAACACACACTCAAACCCATGTGTTCTCCATTTGCAGTTGCGTATGAACTCATGCCTGTGGTTCTTTCCATTGTTTCGTAATAGAGCCGTATGAGGTGAAATTAAAGACTGATAAACATGGACCAAAAATCACCCAGGTCAGCAGGAAATTGGCTGAATTTCACTCTGTGTGTATTACTGTCTGTTCAACAGAAGGCAGTCTAACAATCGGCTTCCATCAAATGGTAATGCTGGCAAACCAGTTTTCGATCAGTGCTTGTAGCCAATGGTTGCAGCACTGATCTGTGTATTCTGACAAGAGGGGAGCTCCTGATGTCAAAATACAAAAACGCTGCGGGGGAAGATCCCTGCATCTACATCGCTTGTGTGGATGCTGGGATCTTTCAGTTTTTTGTCATTCAACCTGCTAGTTGAACAAAGGAAAACCCCCTGTGTATACCCTGCTTTAGTGCAGATGTTCTTTAAAAATAGTGCCAATGTCTACCTTCTCAATGCCTCATAATTAAACATTGCTACCTCAGAAGCAGCAAGCATCCACTGCCTTGACATCCACTGCACTGGATCATGTTTACACCCTTTAGTGCTAAGGGTAAGAGCTATGCTTTTGCACTAAAGCAGGGATTCCCAAATCAGATTCCCACAATTGCAGTAAAAAAGCAGGTCTGCACTGCGTTTTTGGTTATATGTGTCATAGTTACCTACAGTGCAGCTCCCCAGTGACCTTCACTGTTTGGCCTGCAAGGCTGATGGGCAGGTCGTACAGTAAAGCTTGCTGGATGAGGACATTTTAGATTTGATTCTACTATGTTAAAAGAAGGGAAAGAGCTTTACGAAAAATAAGTGTGCTTTTAAAACCTTCAAAATTCTTTGTGTGAACACAAATGTGGGGGTAGTAGGGACCATAGCATGCAAAAAAAAATGCCAAAAGTGCAAAACCCAGCATACTTATTGTGGAAGCAATCTGTGCAGATCAACTCTGTAATGAAGTAAAAGAGGCAGTGTTAGGCTTCATTCACACTAACGCGGCAAGCACCACAAAAAGCACTGCAAAAACGCTCAAAAGCAAAATGCATAGATGTGAATCGAGCCTAACTGACTGGTGATAAGACGATGATAAAAAGGGTGCTGATATACTGAAAATGTGTGTGAGTGAGAGTATATATAAAAATGACTATATCACAATTGAGATATAGATTCACACAGTTGGCTGAGGTTTAATTGTGCATGGCTAGTATGATTGATGGCAGTCAATCTGGAGAGAGGGTTGAAGGATATGGCTATCAGTCTAGAAAGAGTGCAGTGCAGTTATGGAGAAAAGGATGTGAGCTTGTACAGTAAAGTAAAAGGCATTCTATGGAAAGATGGACTATGCGCATGTTTGTTGCGTTCCATCATAATATCAATTTGTCCTATACAGTGTGTGTGTGTGTGTATATATATATATATATATATATATATATATATATATATAAGGTGCTAAATGCATTGCTAGGAAAAAGTGTAGCATTAAAAAGAATTGCAAAAAAAAGAAAACGAAACATGGTAGCCAGTCAGCTTATGGTGAGAAGTGGGGAGGCTAAATAAAGTACAGAATTACTTTTCTAAAACATGGTGCCTGTGATCAGTGCAACTTTTCTGGAGACTATGAGGTAATACACTAGTCAGTGATGAGTAAAGACATATATATTATATACTGGCCAATCAGGGGATTTATGCACATGCTTTGAAGGCTGGTTGACTGAAAGTAAATGCACATACACAGAAGACTGGTCACCAAGTGGGGTAATGCACATGCAAATTAAGACTGTTCACCGAGTGGGGCAATGCACATACACTGGAGACTGGTCACCGAGTGGGGTAATGCACATACAACGGAGACTAGACATGTGCAATTTGTTTTGTTTTTTTCGTTTTTTTTTTGTTATTTTCTTTTGTTCGTTTTCGTACGAATGAACGAATCGTTCGAATCAAACGAATCTGAATAACGAATCGTTCGAATCGTATGAATCCGATTAACGAATCATTCGAAACGAACGAATCCGAAAAACAACGAAAATCCGAAAAAAAATAATTAGAAACAACCAATGTACGAATGAAGAAAATCCGAAAAACGAAAACAGGAACAACGAAAATGAACGAAAAAATTCGTACATTCGTAACTTTTTTTTTTTTTTGTTGAATTGGTAATATTCCGTGTCCCTTACAATGGTGCTGCTTAACGTGCTTCGAATAGATTGAACGAAAAAATTCGTACATTCGTAACTTTTTTTTTCGATTCGTAACTTTTTTTTTTTCGATTCGTAACTTTTTTTTTTGATTCGTAAATTATTAAAATGTAATAATAGCATACACATTAGTGACATTACATAAAATTATGAATTATGCTCCAATTACGAATCTACGAATGTTACGAATGTACGAATAAATACGAATGCGTCCGAATTTCGAAGAAACGAAAATTAAACTAACGAAAAAACGAATCAACGAAAAAATAACTCTTACGAATGTACGAATCGTTACGAATACGAACACCGACAACTTACGAATGTACGAATCCGAACACCGACGACTTACGAATGTACGAATCGTTACGAATCAACGGAAACGAAAAAAAAAAAAAAAAAAAAAAAAAAGATTTTTTTTTGGAAACGAAAAAAACAAAGCGAAAATAAACAAATTTTTTTGTTGTGCACATGTTTAATGGAGACTGGTCACGAGTGGGGTAATGCACATACAATGGAGACTGGTCACCAAGTGGGGTAATGCATATGCAATGAAGATTGGTCACAGAGTGCGGTAATGTACATGCAATGAAGACTGGTCACCGAGTGGGGTAATGCACATACAATGGAGACTGGTCACCGAGTGGGGGAAATGCACATACAATAGAGACTGGTCACCGAGTGGGGTAATGCACATACACTGGAGACTGGTCACCAAGTGGGGTAATGCATATGCAATGAAGATTGGTCACAGAGTGCGGTAATGTACATGCAATGAAGACTGGTCACCGAGTGGGCTAATGCACATACAATGAAGACTGGTCACCGAGTGGGTTAATGCACATACACTGGAGACTGGCCACCGAATGGGGTAATGCACATACACTGGAAACTGGTCACCGAGTGGGGTAATGCACATACAATATAGACTGGTCACCGAGTGGGGTAATGCACATGTAATGAAGACTGGTCACCGAGTGGGGTAATGCACATACAATATCAAGAAGAAATTTTCCCCCCAAGAGGGAGGTGGGGTTTTTTGGCAGCGCGGTGTAAAAAATTGGGTAATTGATACAACATAAGTCAAAGATAAAAGAATAAATGTTTATTGTATTGACTTTTCAACATGAGGGCCACATTGTAGATTTTACAAGTATTCGGGGGCCGAAAAAAAATAAAAATCAGTTATGTATAAAATACATGAATGAATAAAATTTAAATGTATATATTTTACATGGATCATTTTTGTAATCAGTAGTGTCTCCAGCAATATCCCCATCAGTAGGGGTGCAATGGATCAAAAAACTCACATCACAGTCACGCATCGGATCATTTTTCGGAACAGCAAATAATTGATATTGGCAGAGTATGGCTGGGTATTGGCAGAGTATTGGCAGAGTATGGCTGGGTATTGCAGAGTATTGGCAGAGTATTGGCTGGGTATTGCAGAGTATTGTCTGGGTATTGCAGAGTATTGCTGAGTATTGGCTGGGTATTGCAGAGTATTGGCAGAGTATTGGCTGGGTATTGCAGAGTATTGCAGAGTATTGGCTGGGTATTGCAGAGTATTGGCTGGGTATGGCAGAGTATTGGCTGGGTATTGCAGAGTATTGGCAGGGTATTGGCAGAGTATTGCAGAGTATTGGCTGGGTATTGCAGAGTATTGGCAGGGTATTGGCAGAGTATTGCAGAGTATTGGCTGGGTATTGCAGAGTATTGGCAGAGTATTGGCTGGGTATTGCAGAGTATTGGCTGGGTATTGCAGAGTATTGGCAGAGTATTGGCAGGGTATTGCAGAGTATTGGCAGAGTATTGCAGGGTATTATTGCAGAGTATTGGCTGGGTATTGCAGAGTATTGGCTGGGTATAGCAGAGTATTGGCTGGGTATTGCAGAGTATTAGCAGAGTATTAGCAGAGTATTGGCTGGGTATTGCAGAGTATTGGCTGGGTATTGCAGAGTATTGGCAGAGTATTGGCTGAGTATTAGCAGAGTATTGGCTGGGTATTGCAGAGTATTAGCAGAGTATTGGCTGGGTATGGCAGAGTATTGGCTGGGTATTGCAGAGTATTAGCAGAGTATTGGCTGGGTATTGCAGAGTATTAGCAGAGTATTGGCTGTGTATTGGCAGAGTATTTGGCTGGGTATTGCAGAGTATTACAGAGTATTAGCAGAGTATTGGCTGAGTATTGGCAGAGTATTGGCTGGGTATGGCAGAGTATTAGCAGAGTATTGCTGAGTATTGCAGAGTATTGGCTGGGTATTGCAGAGTATTAGCAGAGTATTGGCTGGGTATTGCAGAGTATTAGCAGAGTATTGGCTGGGTATTGCAGAGTATTGGCTGGGTATGGCAGAGTATTGGCTGGGTATGGCAGAGTATTGGCTGGGTATGGCAGAGTATTGCAGAGTATTGGCTGGGTTTGCAGAGTATTGGCAGAGTATTGGCTGAGTATGGCAGAGTATTGGCTGGGTATTGCAGAGTATTAGCAGAGTATTGGCTGGGTATGGCAGAGTATTGGCTGAGTATTGGCAGAGTATTAGCAGAGTATTGGCTGGGTATTGCAGAGTATTAGCAGAGTATTGGCTGGGTATGGCAGAGTATTGGCTGGGTATTGCAGAGTATTAGCAGAGTATTGGCTGGGTATGGCAGAGTATTGGCTGGGTATGGCAGAGTATTGGCTGGTATTGCAGAGTATTGCAGAGTATTGGCTGGGTATTGCAGAGTATTAGCTGAGTATTGGCTGGGTATTGCTGAGTATTGCAGAGTATTGGCTGGGTATGGCAGAGTATTGGCTGGGTATTGCAGAGTATAGCAGAGTATTGGCTGGGTATTGCAGAGTATTAGCAGAGTATTGGCTGGGTATTGCAGAGTATTGGCTGGGTATTGCAGAGTATTAGCAGAGTATTGGCTGGGTATTGCAGAGTATTAGCAGAGTATTGGCTGGGTATTGGCAGAGTATTGGCTGGGTATTGGCAGAGTATTGGCTGGGTATTGCTGAGTATTAGCAGAGTATTGGCTGGGTATGGCAGGGTATTGCAGAGTATTGGCTGGGTATTGCAGAGTATTAGCAGAGTATTGGCTGGGTATGGCAGAGTATTGGCTGGGTATTGCAGAGTATTGGCTGGGTATATGGCAGAGTATTGGCTGGGTATTGCAGAGTATTAGCAGAGTATTGGCAGAGTATGGCAGAGTATTGGCAGAGTATTGGCAGGTATTGCAGAGTATTGGCAGAGTATTGGCTGGGTATGCAGAGTATTGGCTGGGTATTGCAGAGTATTGGCTGAGTATTGGCAGAGTATAGCAGAGTATTGGCTGGGTATTGCAGAGTATTAGCAGAGTATTGGCTGGGTATGGCAGAGTATTGGCTGGGTATTGCAGAGTATAAGCAGAGTATTGGCTGGGTATTGGCAGAGTATTAGCAGAGTATTGGCTGGGTATGGCAGAGTATTGGCTGGGTATTGCAGAGTATTGGCTGGGTATTGGCAGAGTATTAGCAGAGTATTGGCTGGGTATTGCAGAGTATTAGCAGAGTATTGGCTGGGTATGGCAGAGTATTGGCTGGGTATTGCAGAGTATTAGCAGAGTATTGGCTGGGTATGCAGAGTATTAGCAGAGTATTGGCTGGGTATGGCAGAGTATTGGCTGGGTATTGCAGAGTATTGGCTGGGTATGCAGAGTATTAGCAGAGTATTGGCTGGGTATTGCAGAGTATTAGCAGAGTATTGGCTGGGTATGGCAGAGTATTGGCTGGGTATTGCAGAGTATAAGCAGAGTATTGGCTGGGTATTGCAGAGTATTAGCAGAGTATTGGCTGGGTATTGCAGAGTATTAGCAGAGTATTGGCTGGGTATTGCAGAGTATTGGCTGGGTATGGCAGAGTATTAGCAGAGTATTGCTGGGTATTGCAGAGTATTGCTGAGTATTGCAAAGTATTGGCTGGGTATGGCAGAGTATTGGCAGCCATCAGTGTCCCCATCAGCAACACACACACACACACACACCCACACACACACACACACACACACACACACACACACACACACACACCTCTGTACGAGCCAACTTCTGCTGCAAACAGGACAGTGGAAAGGTGGGGCAGCCTTCACCCTCTTCCCTCCCTCCACCCATCGGCAACACACACACCTCCATACAGCCGTCTTCAGCTCACAACTCCCGCCCGCTGTTTGTATTAACGATCCTTCAGCGTGTGAAGCAGCGGGCGGGAGACACGAGATGAAGACGGAGACGGCTGTACGGAGGTGTGTGTGTGAAGAGGGGAGGTGCCGCGCTAGTGAGGTCACTGGTTGCTGGGACATCAGTGGTCCCAGCAGCCAATCATAAGCACGTCGTGCAGCATGGTGTGCTGCTTTGTATTGCCGGACCTGCCAGCTGCGGCGGGCCGGTTTAAACACACAAGCGGGCCGGATTTGGCCCGCGGGCCGGGGTTTGGAGACCCCTGCCATAAGAGATGTTGAAAGTCATCTGTTATGGCGATATTATGTATATTTACCCAGGTATATGTGGCTTACAAGAGGTCACCTGAATTTTGACCTTTCACAGCTGAATTGATCGGGCGGTGTTCGGGACTGAGGGCGGGACGGGCCCCACACCTGCTGCAATAATCCAAGAGGGATTTATTATAGATTTATCGTAGTATGGTAATTTCAAAAGAGCCCCCCATTTTAACACAGATCCTGTGTTTGGGGAGAATCCATCATGTATAATGCATGTAACATATTTGCCTCACATGAGCCATTTCTTAGCCGGCACATATCTTCCCTCTCCTCTTTTGTTTAATGAGAGTCTCATATAATAAGTACTGCTATAAGTGAAGATGTACCATGTGTGAGAGTGAAAGGAATGCCAGGAAGGGGAATTGGAGAATTTACAAAAGGAACAGTGAGAAGAGGAAAAAGGAAAGGGAAGGAAAAGGGGAGAAGAATGCAAAGGTGAAGGGCTGGGGAAAGGGTAGTGAAAAGGAGGATGAGGAGAAGGAAGGAGGGGGAGGAGAAAGGGGGTGAAAAGAGAGAGGAAACAGGAAAAATTAGAAAAGACAAAAGGAAGGGGGAACTGATAAAAAAAAGGGGGGGGGGGGTTGAAAACGCTAGGGGAATGGACTGTATGGCGCGCTCATACAGGGAGAAAGAAAAAGAAGACAAAAAGAAGAATAGAAGAAGTAGAAGGAGGTGAATTCACTGAAGGGAGAAGGGGGAGGAAGGGAGGGGGAAGAAAAGAAAAAAAGGGGGGGGGGGGAAGATAGACAGTGGGAAAACGAAAGTATGGATAGCATTAAATAAGTGACTATAATGATGAAGGGACAGTGAAAAGTGCAAATGTGCTATGAAGCTATATATAATAGACCAAGTACAGCAAATACCTGGTATAAGTACATGATGGAAGTGCATTAAAGTGAATTAAACTAAAGAAGATTGTGAGGTAAAAAATAAATGTGAGTGTGAAAAAAAGGGAAATAAAAAAAATGGGAAAAATGGTGATGATATAATGATAGTAGGGGTATGACAGTGAGTTAAAGGGGATGTGATGACATGTGATGGGGTATGTGTGTGAAATTGCACAAATAATATACATATCAAATGTGAGCGTGTGTGGGAAGGGGGGAGTAGGTGTACATGGGAGCATTAGTGAATTCACTTAGAGCAAGAAACCTTATATATAATGGGGTATTCTTTGGTTGAAAACATAAAGTAACATATTTGATGTCAATAATTACCTTAGTACTTGTCAGTGCCCAAACATCCAACTTGGATGTGTCAGTGCTGCATATAGCTTAGCCCCAGAGATGGTCCACAGTGGCCTATTATGGGACCGTGGAAGGGAGTTTTTTCTATGTATGCAGTATTGGTCGACCTAAGGGCAAATAGTATACATGAAATAAGAGAACTTGTCCATCATCTAACTACAGAGTAGAGGTAGGGGGAAGCATGTACTTACTGGTTTGTGGCTCACAGGAAGCATACCCTCACATGGAGATGAGAATTACTCTCTCCTGTGAGGTATTTGCCGCACATATAAATACCCCACAGGAGAGAGTAATTCTCATCTCCATGTGAGGGTATGCTTCCTGTGAGCCACAAACCAGTAAGTACATGCTTCCCCCTACCTCTACTCTGTAGTTAGATGATGGACAAGTTCTCTTATTTCATGTATACTATTTGCCCTTAGGTCGACCAATACTGCATACATAGAAAAAACTCCCTTCCAAGGTCCCATAATAGGCCACTGTGGACCATCTCTGGGGCTAAGCTATATGCAGCACTGACACATCCAAGTTGGATGTTTGGGCACTGACAAGTACTAAGGTAATTATTGACATCAAATATGTTACTTTATGTTTTCAACCAAAGAATACCCCATTATATATAAGGTTTCTTGCTCTAAGTGAATTCACTAATGCTCCCATGTACACCTACTCCCCCCTTCCCACACACGCTCACATTTGATATGTATATTATTTGTGCAATTTCACACACATACCCCATCACATGTCATCACATCCCCTTTAACTCACTGTCATACCCCTACTATCATTATATCATCACCAAACATACATGGATACTAGAAGAAAGGGAAGAGAAACTTCTCAACAATAAACACTGCTTTATTTTTTTTATTTTTTTGAAAATTCTTTTTATTGAAAATTTTTGACATACATCAAACAACATTTACAATGCCATCAACCGACAGCTACAACAGATATAACCCCCCCCCCCCCTTTCCCCCTCCCCTCCCTGTACTCAGTTCCCTTCCCCCAACAAAAATTTTATTATTTGTGGAATAACAGCCATTTCACATCTCTAATCACCCAGAGTATATGTCGTTTTACTCTTCACCCTGTATAAGATATCTGATGGCTACTTTTAGGACCCTCCCATTCTTCCGCCTAGGATCATCCCATCACACCGTTTGGTCAGACTCATACCAAGCTCTCCAGACTTTTTCGAATTTTTTACTGCATCCTCTATCCCTATATGTAGCTTTGTAATACGGGAGCATAGCATTCACCAAGCCTTTCCAAAATGTTACTTCCGGAGCCCCCACTTTTTTCCACTTGAGTAAAATGGACTTCTTCCCATAAAATAGTAGTATCGTAAGTAAAGTTCTATGTGCTCTAGATGGGACTACTTCGTCCACCAACCCCAGAAGACACACATCAATAGTCAGGGGCACCGGCACTTGCAGTACCCCTGCTATACAGGAGGTGACCCCAGACCAGAATTGACGGATCTGGGGACAGTCCCAGAACACGTGATGTGCGTCCGCTGAGGCGGCAGAGCACCTCCAACACTCTGAGGAAACGGATGGGTATATTTTGGCCAGTCTGGCAGGGGTATAATATATTCTATGTAAGAATTTAAACTGGATAAGCCTATCCCTTGCTGCCACTGGGTTCTTAAATGGTTGTTCCCACATATCATCCCAGTCCTCTCCCTGTATGTCTGGTACCTCTGCTTCCCATCTTTCCCTACATTTAGTTAGAGCCTTGGGACTAGTTTTGAACAATTCCTTATATGTAATCGATAAGGTCTTTGATAGTTCCTCTGTCATGAGTGTGTCTTCTAACCTAGAAGGGAAGGATTCAACCTTCTGCTCTCTAAATTGCGTTTGAAAGGCGTGTCTTAACTGGAGGTATCTAAAGTACTGCGAGTTAGGGAGGTCATGTTTAGTCTTAAGGTCATTAAATGTCAAGAGTTCACCATCCCGTGTAATATCTTTTAGCAGTTTAACTCCCCTACTCGCCCACCCAATTGAGTCTTCCAGGGCATAGAAATGTTTCAGCTTCGGATTCATCCATAAGGGGGAGGCTGGGGAGAATCCCTGAAAACTAGGGCATGCCAATTTCACTGCCTCCTCCCATGCTTTTATAGTAGCTTTCATAGAATCCGTGAGAGGAAGCTCACTCCTCAGACCCCTATGTATAGCTAAACGAAGAGATTCATAGGAACCTAAGTGGGCAGCCTCAAGAATTGTTGCAGAGTCGCCTCTATCAGAAACTAACCATCTATTCACAAATACCATTTGGCCTGCCAAATAGTACTTACGCCAGTCTGGCAGAGCCAACCCTCCTTGTCCCCATGGCTCTTGTAGCACTTTCAAGCCTATTCTGGGCATTTTCGGGGCCCACAAAAATGAGCTGGTGATCCCATCCAGTTTCTTGAAAAAAGACTTCGGTATCCATACCGGAGCATTCCTCAAGAAATATAAGATAACCGGGAGAATCTTCATTTTCACTAGATTAATCCTTCCTATTAGAGATAGTGGGAGTTTTTGCCACGCCTGTGCCTTTTGTTTAAAGAAGGTTATGAGCGGCTCTAAATTCAGGGGCATATAATCCGTCACATTTGCCGTCACTTTCACTCCAAGATAGGTAATCTGCGAAACCCATTTTAATGGCAAGTTCTGATTCGCTCTAGCTCTAGCCTCTCTATCCAAAGGTAAAATGGAGGACTTGGTCCAGTTGACCTTTAGACCTGAGTAGCCAGCAAAGGTGTCCATAATATCAAGGGCCGCCACCAGTGAGTCTGCGGGGTCTTGTAAAAACAGTAAGAGGTCATCGGCATATAATGCCAAGCCCTCATCTATATTCCCCACCCGGATTGCTTTAATTCTTGGCGACGCTCTCAATGCCACCGCCAAGGGCTCCATCATGAGCGCAAACAAGAATGGCGATAGAGGGCACCCTTGTCTGGTACCTCTACCCACTGTAAAGTATTCAGATGTGTGTGTACTCGTGCGGATGGCCGTCCTCGGAGTACTATACAGGAGAGATATCCATTGACGAAAGCATGGGCCAAACCCCATGCGTTCCAGGACTGCATGCATGTAGCGCCAGTCAACTGAATCAAAGGCCTTCTCTATGTCAATTGAGACTATGATTCTACAAGATGAGTCCAAGTTGGGCAACTGCAAATGAGAGAACAGTCTCCTCAAGTTGGTATCTGTTGACTTGCCCGGCATAAATCCCGTCTGGTCCACATCTACCAAGGAGGAAACTACTGCCGCCAACCTCCTTGCCAGGACCTTAGTTAGAATTTTAAGATCCATATTAAGCAAAGCAATGGGTCGGTATGAAGAACATTCTAAAGGGTCCTTACCCGGTTTAAGTAATAAAATCATATAGGCATCTAGCATTGAGTCCGGTAGCCTCTTTTGCTCTAAACAGTATTCTAGCAGTGTCGTAAGTCTTGGGGCCAGTTGGTCTGCATAGGTCTTGTAAAAATCTGCTGGGAATCCGTCTGGACCAGGTGCCTTATTGGGAGAAAATGCAAAAATCGCCGCAGTCACCTCTTTGTTCGTGATTTTGGCTTCTAGAGCCAGTCTGTCTTCATCTGTTAATCTAGGGAGGGTCAGACCATCCAGCAGATTGTCCAAGCCCGCCGTGTCATATTGTCTACCCGGTGCGTAAAGTGTGGAAAAGTATTCTTGGAATACAGCTAGAATGTCTGACGGGTCCTTAATCAAATCTCCAGTGTGGTCTCTGATAATAGGAATGTGAGTGATTTGGTTGTTGTCTGCTACCAGTCTTGCTAGGAGTTTCCCATTTTTGTCTCCTTCTGCAAACACGGAGTTAGCTAAATGTCTTGCCTCAGTGTGAGCCAGCTCATTGCAATGCAAGGAAAGGCGCCTCCTGGCTTCTAGCAGTGCAGTGTAGCCGGAGTCAAACACTGCTTTATTAATCAAAATGTTAAAAGCTAATGCACTTACATACAAATTCTCAATGATCGCATGTAAAGCAATAAGCGCCACTCTCACTTTACTCGTCATGCTTGCAATTGAGACAATGAGGCATCACCCAGAAGTCCCACCCTACATGTTTCATCATCAATATGCAACATCCTCAGGAGCAGATACTCCTGGCTTCACCTTTGCTCAATATATGCATAAAAAACCCTACCTACTATTCCCAATGAGACATATTGTCACCCCTGTCTTTAAGACCATTGAAAACTGAAGGTAATTTCTATTTCTCTCTCTCTCTCTCTCTCTCTCTCTCAATATAACCAAAAATTGATTTGACCAGACTTTAACACCTATTGGGCTAATATAGATGAACAACACTAGACTATAAAGTAGTCTAATAATACCTTCACTTTTGTTATAAACCGTCCAATCTAATGGACACATAACAAACTGTTATCTGTCCCATAATATTACAATACCTAAAATACTCTCTACTTTGTCAATGTCGTAAAAGGGTCCTTATTATGAGACACTGTTAAATGCATCCAAACGCTGTAATTACGGAAGACTCTTTATATTATTTGTATGTTCTCCTACACATACCCCTAACTTTCTGGTTGTTCTGCCTATAAGCTGGAGTCCACAAGGGCATTCCAGCAAGTAGGTAACATGAGTACTATCACAGAATATGATTTTTTTTTTTTTTTTTCATATTGCTTTCTTGTCCTGTTGCACATTTAAGGAATGCTTTCTGATCCAAAAAGTTCACAATTTTCTTTGGGAGATCAGGAAGGTTATGAACATGTCTGTCCTTAAAGAGGGAGCTTTCCTATAGATAAATTGCGGTCTTGCATCGAGAATATTCGCAAACATTTAATCTTTAAACAGTATGGGCCAATGTTTTTTTTTTCTATAATTCTTTCGAATGTCCGTTAAAACTCTATGCCATAATAATTCCTTTTTCTTAATTTATCCTTCAGCAATTCTTCTCTATCCTTAGTTTTCATTTGTCTTTTTAAATCTTCCAGGAAATAGTTTTTGTACACCTTATTTTTAAATCTTTGTATTAGAATACCAGCCTGTAATTCAAAATCCTCTTAAAGCGGTTCTGCACTCTGTAAAAAAAAATTTTTTTTTAAGGACGTAATATAAAGTATGCTTACCTTTATTAGGGGACTCACCTGTTCCATCTTCCATCTCGATCGCCGCCGGTTTTCGTCCGCTGAAGTTCCTCGTCTTCTTCTTTAGTGCTGGGGGCCATCTTGCCTGTGGGCATGTGAAACCCCACAGGCAGTGTTGATGGCCCAGCATGCACCGCCGTTACTCGCGCGTGCGCAGTAACGGCACATCTGCCGACATCTCACAAGATTTCGGCAGATGCGGCCGAAATCTCGGGAGATTTCGGAAGATGTGGCCGAAATCTCGCGAGATTTCGGAAGATGCCCGCACTGACTCCTGGGATCAATGACACCAGATCCCAGGAGACAGTGCGGCGTGACGACGATCGACGCAGAGACCCCGCCCGCCGCCGCAGAGGGAGAAGACCGGAAGTCTTCAATTACAAGGTAAGTAAAAAAAAAAAAAAAAAAAAAACATTTCATTTAGTACTCTTTGCCTGATTTGGAAGGCAAAGAGATTTACTAAATGAAATGAGTGCAGAACCGCTTTAATCCTCACAGTTTCTTTCAATCCGCATGAGCTGCCCTTTCGGTATTCCCCCTAATCATCTAACCTAATTTGTTGACAGCTTGCTGTTGGAATATGTCCATTTCGATCTGTCTCTTTAAACTGAGTGCAGGCACCAAATGTGCCATTATTTTTACATACTACCAGGTCCAGAAAGTTTCTTTCTTCTCTATTCCACCCTCCTGTGAAGGAAATGTTATACTTATTTTAATATATCTCCTTCATAAATTCCTCTACCGAACCTTCCCATTCAATGACTATGTCATCTATATACCTCTTGTATGACTTCAGATGTGGGCATGGTTTTCCATAGATCCAGTGGTGGCTGGTGGTAATTTTCTTTGGGGGGGGCAGCAAACAGTACCACCCCCACTGAACCCCCTCAGTCGGTTGGTTGGCATTATGGACTGGTGCACTTACCCCATCTATGCGGTGCTTCTCCCGGGCTCTCGGCGGCTCTCCCTTTCTCCTGCTCTCCACGGCTTCCATTTCCTTCCTCCTTCTGGGCAGCCAATCGGGAGTCCTCTTTTTTCGAGCCAATCAGAAAACAGGTCTCACACCCACTTCTGATTGGCCGGATTGAGGATCAGTGATACAACAGCGAATATTCATTCGCTGTTGTAACACCTGGGTGGGCTCATGGCGCAATGCTCTATGCCATGATCCCACATATTTTTAAGCCTATTAGAACCTATGGCTCTAATTAGGTGCTTCAAAAAAAAAACACCTCCACCTCTGTAATTCAGGTGTTAGGCATCCTAAAAGGGGCCAGATGCCTGAATAGGGAGTGGCAGCAGTGGCTGTGCATGAATCTATCCATTAGTCATATAGGGGTGACGTGGCGAGAGGGGATGGAGCCCGGGCGCCCCTAATTGAGGGGCCGCTGCTGCATAGATTTTCTCCAACTCCCATCTGCTTAAAGTTTTTTTAGCAACACTGGGAGCATATTTGGCTCCCATGTGAATGCCCCTCTACTCTCTCTAAAATCTCGTATTGTGCCAGAAAAAAAATACTACCCAAAGCTAGTTCCAGGGCTTTCATTATAAAATGTATCAGTTCGCTTTTGAAACCTGACTTGTTTAATGCCCTTTTTAGCACTTCAAGTGCGCCGGACTGCCTTATATTAATATACAATGATTCTACATTTATGGTGGTCAAAATGCAATCGTCCTTAATTGGTACATCTCTTAAAATCTGAATTAGATTTTTTTCTGTCTCTTAGATAAGCAGTGGTTGCAGGCAGTAATCCAAATACTCCCCAGGCCTGGAAAACAATGAGTTCACCCCACTAATAATAGGTCTCCATAGGTGTCCCCCAGGATTTTTTTATTTTTATGTATCTTGGGTACCTGAAAAATACCCGTAACCTAGGTGCCTCGGGGACTAGATACCTAGCTTCCTGAGCATGCCTTCTTTATGGCCTTTCTTTATCATTTTCTTACGGTTTCCTTTGTATTTGTTACTTAGAAATCGAACTAGAAGTGACCATGATCTTTTAGTAGTCTAACTCCCTTTTATAATCTGCTTTATTTAAAGAGTCACTAAACCCACATGATAAAAAAAACTATCAATAAATGCTGTTTTCTGTATCCAGCAAAAAAATAACTGGTTTATCCTGCTGCTCTCTATCCCCACCTTCTGTTCAGGTCCCCAATTCAGCTAGGGATTTTGCAGCTGTGGTGGCAAATCTGCACATGCTCTGTTTTCAGTAAGTTTCTATGGTGAGCATGTCCTCCTTATCACATCTGAGCAGCCCATGTGACTATAGAGTCACACATGTGGGCGTATACACAGTGATAAATGACAGCCCACTCCCTCTATGCCCACTAACCAGTTTAACTCAATGAGGACAGGATATTACATGTAGATAAATGTAGGCTTAACTTCCCTCTTATCCCAGGACACAGCCTGCGACTGGCAGAAATCCGCCCACACCATGTTATTTCCACAAAATAATACAGATTTGATTTCAAATATATATTTGTATGCCAATTTAAAACAGATAATTGATATTATTTATTTATTTTTACTCTGTATTCCAAAGGCTGTTTTTTATTTTATTTTTATTTTTATATTTTGAACATGTGACCAGCAGCAGAGGACTAGAAGCTCCTCCTGATACGCATGTATCTGTAACAAATTTTAATCCTCTCTCCTTGACACCCCTTGGGCATCTTGGAGAGACCACATCTCGGACACAGCCTCAGCCTCTTCTAGCTTGGATATTGCCTTACTAGCCCTGGCTGATCCCCAATTTGAACAATTGGTCCGAGCAAACCACAATTCCACTGATAGCAACCCTTTGCTTGCTGTCAATAATTAAGTGTTGAGTCCGGTGTGAACAGCCAGTTCCTGTTGTGAGAACTACAGTTTATATATATATTTTTCTAATATTTGTATAATGTTTCTGGTCATCTTTATTTTGCTTGCCTTTGAGAACTTATGTCAGTTAAGATGGTGCCTGAATAAGCAGAGATCCCCTACTCTCTCCTTGTATTAGGAGTGGTTTTGTCCACAGGGACTGATTGTCCAGGACTTAGGAGAACCTAATATTTAACTGTATGTAAATGATGACTATTTTTCAGGGTGTTATTATTTTTTTTGCATTTTTTATATAAGTTTTGTAGATTTGAAAACTTTAAATAAAGATTATACAAAAAAAAAAACCCTTTATCCTAATGCTCTCTTTTTTCTTTTTTACTCTGTCCACCCCTACATCCTCTGTACTTCTTTTTGTTTTCCTCCTCTTTCTTTTAATTGTGTAAGTCTATTGCTTATATGCAGGCTGAAAAATCTGTCACCAATTGATTAAAAGGTAGCCATAATTTCACTAGGTAGAAGTGCATACTTATTACAATATTACAAATAGTTAATTAGCCATTGTCTTGGACCCCCCCCCCCAAATGTCCTCCAACAAAACAGACATAATCATATGTTCAGGAATCTCCAAAAAGCCAGAGGTGTGATGGATCTTGTAGTTACATGTTTATTGCTATCTCTAGTGGAAATTATTTTATAAACATTTAGTAAAAGAATAGTATGTTCTCTGCTGTGTTTTGTTGCATTTTCCAGTGTTATTACTAGCTTAATCCACTAACATGTACTTTTTACCTATAGGCAATGTCACAGCGCCTCCAAGTGGTAATAAAAAAGTAACAAATCCAATTTCTTGGATGGTGTCTACAGTATATGCAGCATAGAGATGCCACCATAAAGAAAAATAAATTAGGGAAAAGATGTTTAAAAGTATACAAAATAGTTTTGCAGGTATTACAAAACATTGCATTTAAAGTAAACCTTGTCCTTCTCAAGGTGACTGGCAAGTGCTTTCTAATATTTTATAGCTTAAACTACCTTTTAATCCAGTGGTTCCCACCGCATAATCTGGAACAATATTATGTCAGAGCAGCAAATATAAACTTTTGTAAATTCTCTTTTCGTATATGCATTCACACGCCTGACAAATATAGTGTGGGATGAGGCCTGGGGTATTTGTCTCATCCCTGCTACAGGGATTATGGGGTAATTCCAGGTGGTATTGAAGAAATAGAAAGGACCTTCTACCACCTGTTGGATACAGATTTTTTTGGGTTATGTTAAAAAGTGTGCTGGTTTGCTGTACGTTTCATTTATACAAGCTGCCTTTAAAAGCATTTTCCAATGGAAGCAAACATGCATCGTACAAAATTCTAAATTTGTTTAATCTAGGACCTGTTCTATTACTGCACTAATATTGCAACTAATTACTCCCCCTCTTCTCTTTTAACCACTTCAATAAAAGGCATTTATACACCCTTCCTGCCCAGACCAATTTTTAGCTTTCAGCGCTCTCACACTTTGAATGCCAATTACTCAGTCATGCAACACTGTACCCAAACAAAATTGTTATCATTTTTTTCATATAATCATTTTCGTATATAATCACCACTGGGTTTTTTATTTGCGACATAAGTGAAAAAAGAGCGAAATATGTTGAAAGAAAAACACTTTTTTTTTGTTTCTATGATAAAATTTTGCAAATAAGTCATTTTTGTTCATAAATTTGGGCCAAAATTTATACTGCTACATTTCTTTGGTAAAAATAACCCAAATTAGTGGATATTATTTAGTCTCTGTGAAAGTTATAGAGTCTACAAGCTATGGTGCAAATCATTGAAAATTGATCATACCTGATGCACTGACGGCCTATCTAATTTCTTGAGGCCCTGAAATGTAAGGAAAGTATAAATACCCCCCAAATGACCCCTTTTTGAAAAGTAGACAGTCAAAGGTATTTAGTAAGAGGCATGGTGAGTTATTTTTTTTGTAATTACATTTTGATACGAGTATGGCGATACCACATGTGTGTGACTTTTACACAGCCTTGCCACACAGAGAGGTTGAACATGCAGGGAGCACCATCAGGGGTTCTAGGAGCATAAATGACACCTCTAATTTCCTAACAACCTATTACATTTGTGAAGGCCCTGGAGCACCAGGACAGTGGAATTACCCACAAAATTTTGGAAAGCAGACACCCCAACGTCTATTCTATGAGGCATAATGAGTCTTTTGAACGGTTCATTTTTTTTCCACAAGTCTTCAGAAAACGTGGAAAGAAAATTAAAACTTATTTTTTTTTACACAAATTTATAAGATATTTCTAACTCAAAGCATGTATATAGCAAAAATGACACCCCAAAACACATTCTGCTACTCCTGAGTATGATGATACCACATGTGTGAGACTTTTATACAGCCAGTCCACATACAGAGGTCAGACATGCAGGGAGCACCGTTCTTGGAACATAAATTACACCTCTAATTTCCTAATGACTTATTACAATTTTGAAGGCCCTGGAGCACCAGGACAATGAAATTACCCACAAAATGACCCCATTTTGGAAAACAAACACCCCAACGTATATTCAATGAAGCATTATGAGTCTTTTGAACTGTTAATTTTTTTACACAAGTCTTCAGAAAACGTGGAAAGAAAATTAAAATCTTTTTTTTTTACACAAAATTGTAAATTTATAAGATATTTCTAACACATAGCATGTATATAGCAAAATGACACCCTAAAACACATTCTGCTACTCCTCCTGAGTATGGCGATACCACATTTGTGAGACTTTTACACAGCCAGTCCACATACAGGGGCCCAACATTGAAGTAATACCTTCAGGCGTGCTATGAGCATAAATTACACATCTCATTTCATTCCTACCTATCACACTTTTGAAGGTCCTTGAGCACCAGGACAGTGGAATTATCCACAAAATGACCCCATTTTGGAAAGCAAACACCCCAACGTATATTCTATGAGGCATGGGATGCAGATAAGTACTTGGGTACTATGATGGGCTGGTGAAAGGTACTCGGTTACTCTGATGGGCTGGTGACAGGTACTCGGGTACTCTGATGGGCTGGTGATAGGTACTCGGGTACTCTGATGGGCTGGTGACAGGTATTCGGGTACTCTGATGGGCTGGAGATAGATACTCGGGTACTCTGATGGCCTGGTGACAGGTACTCGGGTACTCTGATGGCCTGATGACAGGTAACAGGTACTCGGGTACTCTGATGGCCTGGTGACAGGTACTCGGGTACTCTGATAGGCTGGTGACAGGTACTCGGGTACTCTGATGGGCTGGTGACAGGTACTCGGGTACTCTGATAGGCTGGTGACAGGTACTCGGGTACTCTGATGGGCTGGTTATAGGTACTCGGGTACTCTGATGGCTGGTGACAGGTACTCGGGTACTCTGATGGCCTGATGACAGGTAACAGGTACTCGGGTACTCTGATGGCCTGGTGACAGGTACTCGGGTACTCTGACAGGTACTCGGGTACTCTGATGGGCCTACAGATAGGTAACAGGTACTCGGGTACTCTGATGGGCTACAGATAGGTAACAGGTACTCGGGTATTGAACCCTATAAACTAAGACTGGGATGCCATTAAAAGTTCATGTGCATGTAAAGGCAGGCATCCCAATACTTTTGGCAATATAGTGTAGCTTACTGTAGTGTCACCTATACCAGCCCCAGTTCCTATAAACAGGACACTGTGAACGGTGTGGAGGTGATTAGGGATAATTTGACTGGTGTAGTGGTGATCAGGGACAATATGACTGGTGTGGTGGTGATCAGGGACAATATGACTGGTGTGGTGGTGATCAGGGACAATATGACTGGTGTAGTGGTGATCAGGGACAATATGACAGGTGTAGTGGTGATCAGGGACAATATGACTGGTGTAGTGGTGATCAGGGACAATATGACTGGTGTAGTGGTGATCAGGGACAATATGACTGGTGTGGCGGTGATCAGGGACAATATGACTGGTGTAGCGGTGATCAGGGACAATGTGACTGGTGTGGGGGTGATCAGGGACAATGTGACTGGTGTGGTGGTGATCAGGGACAATGTGACTGGTGTGGTGGTGATCAGGGACAATGTGACTGGTGTGGTGGTGATCAGGGACAATGTGACTGGTGTGGCGGTGATCAGGGACAATGTGACCGGTGTGGCGGTGATCAGGGACAATGTGACAGGTGTGGCGGTGATCAGGGACAATGTGACCGGTGTGGTGGTGATCAGGGACAATGTGACCGGTGTGGGGGTGATCAGGGACAATGTGACCGGTGTGGTGATCAGGGACAATGTGACTGGTGTGGGGGTGATCAGGGACAATGTGACCGGTGTAGCGGTGATCAGGGACAATATGACCGGTGCGGCGGTGATCAGGGACAATATGACCGGTGCGGCGGTGATCAGGGACAATGTGACTTGTGTGGCGGTGATCAGGGACAATGTGACTGGTGTGCTGGTGATCAGGGACAATGTTTTCAAGACAATGATCGGGGCCACACTGTGCAAAAACGAGCTGCACATTGAAGGCAAGTATGAAATGTTTGTTATTTAAAAAAAAAAAAAAAAAACAAGGGTTTTCAACCCCTTTAAATTTCATATAGTCTTGAGCAGAATTTACAAACTTTAATTCTGTTCAAATTAAAACACCTTCAACTAACACACAAAAAATCCTACGCCCAACGTGGGGCTCGAACCCACGACCCTGAGATTAAGAGTCTCATGCTCTACCGACTGAGCTAGCCGGGCTGTTGGGAAATCTCATTTCCATAATTTCCTGTGGGTGTGCTCTGCAGTCTAAGCAATGTACACCACAAGATACAGCTGTTCTATGATAATAGAGGACAGAGATATAGGAGAGCATTGGTGGTTCAGTGGTAGAATTCTCGCCTGCCACGCGGGAGGCCCGGGTTCGATTCCCGGCCAATGCATCTAAATTTTTTTATTTTTTATATTAATATATAGTTAAATATGAAAATAAAAACTTAAATTGAAGAAGCCTTATATAAATATAATGCACACAACCCATTAGTTATTAGTAGTTAGTAGGATTTTTACTGACAAATACAGTGAGCAGGAGAAGAATACAGTAATGCATATACACCTGAAGTTTAACCCTTTTTAGGCTACACAAAACGTTATTATGGTGTCTTTGGAATTGATTGGCTGCAGTTTTTTTTAATAATCACTTCTCTATTGTTTAGTTGATCTTTGGCTTCAATGATTGCACTATTTATAGCCATGCCTACCATTGAAAACAAAAAAGGAGGACAATGCTCGAACTACACAGCAGAATTCGAAAGTGTTAGCAGGAGATTTAACTTTTTAACTTCCAATTTCCATAAATCAATGTACTGCAAAGAAAGCATTTGCTAACAGATGGGTGGGCGTGGTCACATGTGCAGCATGACTCTGCCTGCCAGACATTAACCCCTTGATGCTGCCACTCAGTAGAACTCATCAGATTTTTTGAGAAATCTGATGCCACGACAAAGAAAATGTGCTACAGAATTCAGTCTAATGCCGCGTACACACGACCAGACTTTTCGACAGCAAAGGTCAGACGGAATGAATCCGTCTCCAATTCGATTGTGTGTGCACTCCATCGGACCTTTGCTGTCCAAAAATCTGACGGACTTTAGAAATTTTTATGCCCGGACCCAGTTCCTATCGAGAAATCCGTTCGTGTGTATGCTAGTCCGACGGACAAAAAACTACGCTGGGGCAGCTATTGGCTACTGGCTATGAACTTTCTTATTCTAGTCCGGTCGTACATCATCACGGTCGAATCCGTCTGACTTTGGTGTGATTGTGTGTGGCCAAGTCCGTTCATTAAGTCCATTGGAACTCCGCCGAAAGTCTGTCGGGAAGACCGTCGGACATAGTCCGTCGAAAAGTCCGGTCGTGACATCATATTTATTTTGTTCAACCAATGGATTGAAAAAAAAATGGATCCAATTGCCCCATCCAGACATTCGAGGTGGTTGGGGAAATCCTTCCCACTGTGTTATTATCAGAGTACATTGATCAGTGTTGATGGCGTCAGCCAGCAGCACTCATCTTTCGAAAAAAATGAGAGATTGACTTGTGTACAATCAGCCTGCCCATACATGGCTACAAATTCACCCAGTCCCTGCTGAACCAGAGGAATTCTGATCCATGTATGGCCAGCTTTATGCAAAGTACGATTGTTGGCTCCTTATAGCTCATACACACGATCAGAAAATCGTACAAAAATAACGCATTTGAAGCGATCATATGATAATCTGATCGTTAATACACAGCTTTCCGAGAGCCAATCACGACAGTTCATCCAATTTTATTGGATGGTACAAGCATAAAAATATTTCTTCTATGATACCAGATTGTACGATTTTCATTTTAATCAGTACAGTTGCTGTTCGAAAATACAATACAAGTACACTACAACACATTAACCACTTCAATACCAGCCACTTACGCCCCTTCCTGCCCAGGACAATTTTACCTCAAAAATCATATAAAACTGCCACCCTGTACATTTAGTGCCTGTTCACACCACAAAAATGTCCTCCACTGTTCTGTTAATCAAGCGTTCTCTGACTCTGACGGGAGAGATGTGGCTGTCATCCTGGGGACTGGAGTCACATTTGTTAGCGGTGGTTAATGTATATGCCCCACCACCTTTTCAAAGTGCCAATTTATATACAATTTTACCAAACTAGTCCCTCTTATGCCTTTGAAAATTCTTATTGCAGGGGATTTTAACAATATCCTTGATTATTCGTTAGACACAGCCAACCCCTCGAGGGCCCCTTATCTGGACCTTGTCTCCTGGGCTGACTCCGCATCACTCACCGAGTTCTGGCGGTGGAAACACCCTGGTGTTAGGCGGTATTCATACCTATGCTTAGTTTTTCAATCCTCCTCCAGGACTGATATGGTATTTGTCAATGCAGCTCTTCTCCCTTGGATACTAAATGCCACTTATCTCACTGGAGGCCTTTCACACTCCTCTTCAAATAATGTTGCAACTGTCTGAAACCCTGGTTGGGTGACGAAGTCCACAGTTGAACCGTTGATAATGGAGAAACAGACTGCCTATTGGCTGACCAATCTGGAACCCCCCCCCCCCCCCAACTGATTTGGGATTCCCTTAGGGCGGTTACCTGGGGAGCATACAGTGCCTTGAAAAAGTATTCATACCTCTAGAAACCAAAAACGTAAATGTATTTTATTGGGATTTTATGTGCTAGACCAACACAAAGTGGCACATAATTGTGAAGTGGAAGGAAAATTAAGTTTTTGGTTGTAACATGACAAAATGTGGAAAATTCCAAGGGGTATGAATACTTTTTCAAGACACTGTATATATTGGCCATTGAGACTGCTGGGGTGAACCAAAACCATGCCATTCAAACGTTACAAGATAGAGAACTCAGTTGTGTGCAAGATCATCCTGACCATCTCTTCTCAAGCCCTGCAGCAGGGGCAGCGGGATTTGTCACGCCAATACCAAAACTTAATGCAGTGCTCCAACCAAAAGCACGCTGAAAATGTGTTTGAGCAGGGGGACAAAAATGGCAAGTTGATAGCATTATTAACTGCTGACTCCTTTACTCCCACAGTTTTTCCCTGTGTCTACACTGTATTCTCCTATCCCCTATGATGTCAATACCCTCCATACCTTCCTTGATAATCTTACATTGCCCTTGATCCCGAGGACGCTAAGACTCTGTTAGATGCCCCGTTTACAGTGGAGGAAATGCTGGCTGCTATTGGCTCCTTTCCTAATTGCAATTTTCCAGGCCTTGATGGGCTCCCGGTGGAATGGTACAAACATTATGCTGAGCATCTGGCCCCATGTTTATTGCACTAATACTGTATATGTAATGCCTACTCACCCAGGCTCCCCCCCTCGTTGTTTTATGAAACTTATGTAGTGTTGTTGTAGTGTTGTTGGCTAAGCCTGATAAGGACCCTCTACAATGCTCATCCTATAGGCCTGTTGCCTTACTCAATCTAGACTTTTGGATCCTCACAAACATGCTGGTGATTAAACTTATTGAAATACTTCCTCTTTTGGTCTCTGCAGAGCAGACTGGTTTCATGCCCAACAAGGCCACTGACATCAATCTGCAGAGGGTTTTCTCCCACACTGAGCTGTAGTCTGATCACCCTGACAATTGTGCCTTGGTCTTTCTTGACCTTGAGAAAGCCTTTAATTCAGTGGACTGGGTGTATATGAGGGAGCTTTTGATCCATATCGGATTTGGAGAGGTGTTCCTTCAGTGGATCTCTTTACTGTATGAGCGCAAAATAGCAGTTATTAAAACATGGGGAACATTTAGGAGTTTTCCCCTGTGGGCCGGGGTACTAGGCAGGATTCCCCCCTCCCCTGGGATATTCACCCTCATGATGGAGCCAATTGCTTTTAACCTTCGCACTTCCATCTCAATTTGTGGAATTCAGATGGGTAGCCTTGAAGAAAGAATGGCCGTGTATGCAGACAACATGCTGTTTCTGAAGGACCCTGAAGTTTCTCTTACTTTTTGTAAAAATGAACAAAGAGATTTTATTTCTCTTAACAGAAACAGTAAGAGAGGGAAAAAAAAAAAAAAAAAAAAAAAAAAAGAAGGAGTGGGTTAGGGCACAGGACACTCTTAGGCAAATGCAATAGCAATTAAGGCAAATTCCGTAGCCAGAAATAGAACTAGGCAGACAACAATACAGATAAAGGGCCTTTAAGCTGAATGCAGCAATATGTATCTTGTCGCAACTGCTGTCTCCTATAGCAACAACTTCTCTCACAGTATCCCCCTGTAGATCTTCCAGCTTAACTCAAAGTATCCCACTGTAGATCCTCAAGCTCAGCTCGCCGTCTCTCACTAGACTTCTTGAACTCTCAGATACCTGCTGGATCCCCCGAGCTTCACCCACAGCTAACCGCTGGACTTGTCTTCAAGCTTTACTTACAGCTACCTGCCATCCTCCTTCAAGCTTTACTCACAGCTACCCGCTGTCTACCTGGATGAGTCTCCACTGAAGCTTACTCACCTACTTCACCGTCACGGCTAGTGAAGCGTCTGCTCTGGTACTCCTTCAGAACATCATCCCTTCCAAAACTTGCCTCTGGCAACAGGAGTGGTCATCCCTTTGTGGGAAAGGGATGGCAACGATCAGGCTCCCCTCGGGCTGAGCCTCTAACACACGCGGTTCCACCCCAGGCTTCGGGCTTAACCTTTGCTGCTCCTCCTTTGCGGAACCCTGAACTACTGGATAGGCCTTACGTAGACCTAGCAGCCAGTATGATTCTTGGATAGGTCTCAGACTTCAGGCCTAGCGACCAGGAGTTACTCGACACACACCCTCCCAGGCAGCAGCCTCAGGCAGGAAGAACCCGATCACCTGACTCCTCCTGAACAAACAGCCCATCCCAGCATGCACAGCGGCAAAAGAAACTCTGCCAGAGACAACTCATCTACCTGTAGCCAGGGCTTGCTATTATGCCTACAATCTAAAGACATTTTTTGTGTTATTAATGTGGGGTTGGCCCCCTATAGTGTTTGCTAGACTCTAGGTGTAAATTTCCTTTTTCCTATCAGAGGAGCAAAGCATCATGGGATGTGTAGTTCAGAATGCTGAAGTGATTATGCCAGCAGGACTGATCTGAACTACAAGTAACAGAAGGCTGAGTGGACAGAACAGATTGCTGAGAAAGGATATAAAAGGGGCTGGCGTGGTCTATATCAGCCTCTCGGGACGCCTTTGACTCTGCCAGCAGGAGGTCTGTGAGAGAGTGGTGAGAGGGCATAGCCCATGTTGTAGTTAAAGACACTGCTTTCAGACATCATTCACAACAGTTCAGCTGGTGGTTCTTGTAGTCCCACAGAAGTTAGATTTTATGTTATAATGAACACTGAAAGCAGACATCTATGCCCAGTTCACATTATTGATTTTAGCAGCTACATTGGATAACATCATTAGGATCATAAAAGAAGGAAGTAACAATACAACAAGGATAAACCAAGTTTCAGACAAATTTGCTACACCCTGTCATCAAGGATTACTTTAGTTACAACATAAAGAGGCTAGCTGAAGATATCTGGATTTCAAGGAATACCCTTTACCCTTTTATTATCCCTTTTCCTCATCTGCCTTGCTTGCATTGGACTTCATCCAGAGGGAGCCAGCCTATTTGAATACAAGAGTTTGTATGTTGTTTCTTTATATTGTGCAAGATTTGATGGCCTGTGAGTTGAGGAGGCAGAATGGAGAAACCTGACACAGAAATTATAGTGCCAGCTGTCTACCCTCCTATTAACCTGTTCACATATGTTTCTCTTTGTGTTCATTCCCAATTGAAAGAACTTTGCATTATATTATTGCCTCTTTGATAAGTTAGATATAATAATTGTGTGTAGGAGTGTTTCTTGCTAACTGACCAAGTTGATATATATCTATTTTGTGTTCTCATTAATACAATAAACCTTTTTGAACAGTTTTTTTTAATACTGTGTGAGTCTCTATTTACTACTACAGTTGGTAAGATGACTGAATCCAGGGTGTTAGAGGTAATGGAGGATTTGCAGAGTCGAGATAATCAGTGGGGTACAGAGTCTATTAACAACCCTCACGGGGGTACCGCTACATGCCCATCACCTGAATTTAATGCAACCCTTCATCCCAGTGCCAAAGGCAACAGTACCACCCATTGACAGAAGAGAGAGACTACCAATTAAACTCAGACTTAGGACAGAAATCAGTGGATCAAACTATCTATCAGCCAGGCTAGTCACCACCTAGCACAATTAGATTCATTAGTAGCCCTGTTTAGGACCAGGGTGCTACAATCTCCCTCTGCCAAGGAAACTACGTCTCAGAGTTTGCAAACAAAAAACATATACTCTCAATCCAGAGAGTGTACATCCTGGCAAAAAGTGGATAGGGAGGGATAAGGGGAAGGACAAACATTTAGTAACAAAAGTGGGTGAACATAGCAGATGTACAATTACAACTAATACTTCACATGAGAACAAACAAAGATGAGACTGTATTTACAATTATGGATGGTGTACCACACAATAGCAGTGAACAAAAAAATACGAGTAATAATTTTATATCCTAACTATCTATCTACCGAATATTACACGATAAAACAATTAAAGATAACATCACTGTACACGGTGAAGATCCTGTCTCTCCTAAGCCAAGGATGACCAGAAGGATGCAGCCACCCATTGACAGAAGAGAGAGTCTACCAATTAAACTCAGACTTAGGACAGAAATCACTGGAATAAACTATCAATGAGCCAGGCTAGTTACCACCTAGCACAACTAGATTCATTAGCAGCCCTGTTTAGGACCAGGGTGCTACACAGGCTTACGAGTAAACTTGCCCAAGTCCACAGTTCTTCCACTTAATATAACCAACCCTCCTAATGCCGCGTACACACGATTGGAAATTCGCCCTACAAAAGACAGATGAGAGCTTTTTGTCGGAAAATGCGACAGTGTGTATGCTCCATCGGACTTTTGCTGGCCGAATTCCAGCCAGTAAAAGACTGAGAGCAGGTTTTACATTTTTTGGTCGGAAAAAGCTCCGATCGTAAATTCCGATCATCTGTAGCAATTCCGACGTGCAAAATTCCTACGCATGCTCGAAAACAATTCGATGCATGCTCGGAATCATTGAACTTCATTTTCTCGGCTCCTCGTAGTGTTGTACGTCACATTATTCTTGAGGGTCGAAAGTTCAGCGAACTTTTGTGTGACCGTGTGTATGCAAGTCAAGCTTGAGTGGAATTCGGTCGGAAAAACCATACAAGATTTTTCAGATGCAAAATCCGCTCTTGTGTACGGGGCATAACTCACTTCTACACCGTTACAATGGGTATCCCAAGTTAAATGTCTGGGCCTCAATATCACCAAGGCAGTGTCAGATTTTATCCAACTTAATGTTTGGAGGAATCATCCCCTCTCTCTGGTCGGTAAAATTAATCTAGTTAAAATGGTGTTTTTGCCTTTATTCCTGTATATTGCCCATAACTCCCTGGTTTGGATCCCTAAGAGTGTCTTCAAGTCCCTTCACGGGCTAATTTCTGACTTCCTGTGCAGGACACACATCAAGGATATGCCTCAGTGTCCTGCAACTACCCTGAAGAGAGTGTACCTAACCCCAGCCAAACTGGCTAAAATGTAGGGATAGAACGGGGGGTATGTGGCGCTAACCACTAGATAAATAATCTCTATGATCTCTTATAAGACGTATTTTCCAAAAGATGGGTGACCTTAAGGTATGACAGAATCAGTTTTACATAAGAATGCAAACAGCATAAATACATAAATAAATAAAATTTCCTCAATGACAGTAAAATTGTGGGTAAAAATGTGAGTAAAAGAATAAGTGCATTAGTGTGACCAATAAATATGACCAATAAAAACATGCTGAGATAAAATCTTCAAAATTGATGACGGTAAAGAAATTCCAATAAAAATTCCAATAAAAATGTGATATATGGTCTACAATCAATAAGAAGGAAATGCCTTCTGTGGACCAATAATGAAAGAATCTAAAGTGCACAGTGCAACGTGCAAGAACGTGAAATATAAAAACAAACTTTGGTCTATAAGTGCGAAGAAATAAATAAATAAATAAATAAATAGAAGTGCATAAGAATCCAAATAATGCAGCAATGTGACTAAACAGATGATTTGGACTAAATCACTGTGGGAATTCTTCAATAAATATAGAAAATCCGGAAAAGAAAAAGAATAAATACAGTGGTGCACTACAAATCCCAGCTTGTAGTGAAAATCGCACAGAAACAGCGAAGGGGTAAGAATACCCACACAATCCATATTGGTAATAAAACGTCTTGGTATGTGCAAAACAAAAGAAAGTTCCAGATAGCTATGTATATCAAAGCTCAGTGTTATTCCGTGCAGTTGGAGAAAAGTGCTCCGTGATGTTTTCAGGGGTGCACCCCACTGTTTCCCCCAGCCTCTCACCTCTAATAACGGCCCCTACAGGCCTAGTAAAGCAGATAACCTCTGGGTGGTGATCCTGGTATATATCCTGGTATATCCCGCCTTCCTATAGATTCCTATGGGCTCTCCTGCATCTCATTCCAGTCCCCATAATATAGCCAAACGGCACTCCAGAAGGAAGAGATCACTCCCAGCTCAGGTTAGCATACAGGGGTATGGGATAAAAGAAAAGCGCTCCAATGTATAGTAATATAATACAATTTTAATAATAAAAATATCCACTCACATAATAGTTAGCTTGTAACCGCATAAGATGGACGAACTTCTGGTCTCGGTCGAAAACCGGAAGTAAACAATAGGCACCTGACTTCCTCCCTCACGCGTATCGCCACCGCTCACGTGACTTTGTCAAAGGGTATGGTAGTCAGGTGTCTGCTAGGCCTATTTATACTGTGTCTGAGTAAAGTTTAAATGACAGCGGTACATCAAACAAATATAATATGACATCTAGACATATCTTAAGCTTTCTAATAGCATGGGCAATAAAAACAATATACTTTGCAGTGTATAATTAATCCTGAGGCAAAACAATTTTAATCCCCATTGCTTAACAATATATAACATTACCAATGCCACCTGGTGGCTATTGGTAAGTATTGATTCTCCAGACAGTGATGTAGTACTCAATAGTGACATCCAGTGGTACACAGTATATGTTTTCCACTGGGTGATCTCTATTACTGCCATCTAGTGGTCATTTGTCATAATAACCTCATTTTAATAATTCTGACCTTAAACCATGGAAAAAGACTGTTGGTAATAAAATGAGTAATATACTTCTAAAACTTAATTAAAAAACTAGTTAAAAATACTAGTTAGAATACTTGAGACCTTTTTAAGGAAGACCCGATTAATGTTTTAAAAATGAAGAGGATAAAAATATTAATAATAATAATAAAAAATATTAAAAATATATTAATATTAGTAATTAGATATAAAACAGTTTAGATCAAATTCGACATTGTGTCCCCAAGGTGTAAGCTTGCATAGTTCATAAATCCATCTTGATTCGGCTTGACTAATTCTAATAATTTTATTGTCGCCTCTCCAATGGGGCTTATATTTTTCTATAGCGCAGATTTTTAGGGACGAGGGATCTTTTTTATGGTATTTGGCATAGTGTCTTGACAGACTATGTTTGTCAAATCCTTTTTTAATATTTTGGACATGTTCCCTCAATCTCTTCCATAGTTCTCTTTTTGTCCTGCCTATACATTGAATCTGGCAAGGACACTCCATCAAGCATACCACGCCTTCGGTCCTACATGTTATAAAATCTTCAATAGTATACTCCTTTTTTGCGTAACTGTTGATGTAAAAGAGGACTTCTTTTTCTTACTTTCTTTTGTATGTCGACACGCATAGCAATTTTTATATATATATATATTTTTTTTGCATGGGTAGTACCCCTTCACCTCAAAGAAAGAAAAAGCCTTCTTTGGGGGTGGGTCTAGGACGTTTTTAGCCAAATTATCTCTTAGGGTAGGAGCTCGTCTATAGATGAATTTCGGTCTTTCTGGGAGTATAGTGCCAAGATGTCGGTCTGTTTTTAAAATATCCCAATGTTTTTTAAAAATGTTCTCAACATGTTTATGTTGCACATTGAAATCCATTATGATTGGTACTCTTTCTATTTCATCTGTTTTTCGCATAGTGTCTTTTATTAAGGTGTCTCTATTCACCTGTGCAATATCTCGTATTTTATCTTCGATAAATTCCATCTTATATCCTTTTTGTACAAATCTCTCCCCAATCATTTCAGCTTGTTTCAGAAAGATTTGTTTATCAGAACAATTTCGCCTTAATCTAATAAGTTGACCCTTTGGGATGTTTTTCAGCCAAGTATTATGATGGCAGCTATCAAGGGGAAGATAGCTGTTCCTGTCCACTGTTTTAAAGTAAGTATGTGTGGTAAGCAAATTTTCTTCTTTTTCGATTACTAGATCCAGGAAGTTAATTTTATCCGTACTTATATCCCAGGTAAGCTTAATGTTTTTCGTGTTTGTATTAAGATGAAAGCAAAGATCCGTGAGGCTTTCTCTATCACCAGACCAGATTAAGATGATATCATCGATATGCCGTTTAAATAAAATTAACTGATGAGGTAACTGTTTGTATAAGGCCTCTTCTTCCCATTCCGCCATATACAAATTGGCCACACTAGGGGCAAACTTTTCTCCCATGACGATACCACATATTTGTTTATAGTAAACATTATTAAACCAAAAATAGTTTGAATCAAGGCTGAATTTTAAGCAATCTAATAGGAATCTTCTCTGTACACATTTGAGATCACTGAGATTTCTGAGGGCCCATTTTGTGGCTTGTATTGCCTCCTCATGGTTTATAATAGTATATAGGGATCCCACATCCGCCGTTGCCAGATATATAGGTCCATTTTCAAGGTTAAGGGTATTTAAGAGCTGGATGAGATGTTTCGTGTCTCTGAGGTATGATTTTGTTTTCTTGACAACCGGTTGTAGGAAGCCATCTATGTACTCCCCCATTCTAGCACATACTGAATTGATCCCATTAACTATGGGTCTCCCAGGGGGTTTGTCAACATTTTATGTACCTTCGGTACTGTATAATTTACTGGTACCCTGCATATATTTGGTTGTAAATATTTCATCTCTTTTTTATTGAGTAATCCCTTATCCGAGCCTTTCTGAATCACTCGAGCAAATTCCTTCCTGTATCTCATCGTCGGGTTACTTAGGAGTTTCTGGTATGTGGTCTCATCATTTAGTTGTCTAACCCTGGAGACATAAAAAATGGAATAAGAAAATTAGAATCAAGAAAATACATTGTGATACGCCAAGCAGACAAAGGAGGAGCAATTGTCATACAGTCAAAGGCAGATTACAATGAAGAAATCCATGGAAAACGAAATGATGAGACCACATACCAGAAACTCCTAAGTAACCCGACGATGAGATACAGGAAGGAATTAGCTTGAGGGATTCAGAAAGGTTTGGATAAGGGATTACTCAATAAAAAAGAGATTAAATATTTACAACCAAATATATGCAGGGTACCAGTAATTTATACAGTACCAAAGGTACATAAAAAAAGTAAAGAAGGTGGGGGGTCCCCTAAGGGTTTGGACTTTTAAGGCATGCTAGATGTGCCTTAAAAGTCCAAACCCTTAGGGGACCCCCCACCTTCTTTACTTTATATATAGGATGTGGCATGTTGTACTAAAATCCCCTCCCTCTATATATGTGTTCACTGCCAAGCCCAAAACTTTCCAAGGTACATAAAAATGTTGACAAACCCCCTGGGAGACCCATAGTTAATGGGATCAATTCAGTATGTGCCAGAATGGGGGAGTACATAGATGGCTTCCTACAACCGGTTGTCAAGAAAACAAAATCATACCTCAGAGACACGTAACATCTCATCCAGCTCTTAAATACCCTTAACCTCAAAAATGGACCTATATATCTGGCAACGGTGGATGTGGGATCCCTATATACTATTATAAACCATGAGGAGGCAATACAAGCCACAAAATGGGCCCTCAGAAATCTCAGTGATCTCAAATGTGTACAGAGAAGATTCCTATTAGATTGCTTAAAATTCAGCCTTGATTCAAACTATTTTTGGTTTAATAATGTTTACTATAAACAAATATGTGGTATCGCCATGGGAGCAAAGTTTGCCCCTAGTGTGGCCAATTTGTATATGGCGGAATTGGAAGAAGAGGCCTTATACAAACGGTTACCTCATCAGTTAATTTTATTTAAACGGCATATCGATGATATCATCTTAATCTGGTCTGGTGATAGAGAAAGCCTCACGGATTTTTGCTTTCATCTTAATACAAACACGAAAAACATTAAGCTTACCTGGGATATAAGTACGGATAAAATTAACTTCCTGGATCTAGTAATCGAAAAAGAAGAAAATTTACTTACCACACATACTTACTTTGAAACAGTGGACAGGAACAGCTATCTTCCCCTTGATAGATGCCATCATAATACTTGGCTGGAAAACATCCCAAAGGGTCAATTTATTAGATTAAGGCGAAATTGTTCTGATAAACAAATCTTTCTGAAACAAGCTGAAATGATTGGGGAGAGATTTGTACAAAAAGGATATAAGATGGAATTTATCGAAGATAAAATACGAGATATTGCACAGGTGAATAGAGACACCTTAATAAAAGACACTATCCCAAAAACAGATGAAAAAGAAAGAGTACCAATCATAATGGATTTCAATGTGCAACATAAACATGTTGAGAACATTTTTAAAAAACATTGGGATATTTTAAAAACAGGCATCTTGGCACTATACTCCCAGAAAGACCGAAATTCATCTATAGACGAGCTCCTACCCTAAGAGACAATTTGGCTAAAAATGTCCTAGACCCACCCCCAAAGAAGGTTTTTTCTTTCTTTGAGGGGAAGGGGTACTACCCATGCAAAAATTGCTATGCGTGTCGACATACAAAAGAAAGTAAGAAAAAGAAGTCCTCTTTTACATCAACAGTTACGCAAAAGGAGTATACTATTGAAGATTTTATAACATGTAGGACCCAAGGCGTGGTATACTTGATGGAGTGTCCTTGCCAGATTCAATATATAGGCAGGACAAAAAGAGAACTATGGAAGAGATTGAGGGAACATGTCTAAAATATTAAAAAAGGATTTGACAAACATAGTCTGTCAAGACACTATGCCAAATACCATAAAAAAGATCCCTCGTCCCTAAAAATCTGCGCTATAGAAAAATATAAGCCCCATTGGAGAGGTGACAATAAAATTATTAGAATTAGTCAAGCCGAATCAAGATGGATTTATGAACTAGGCACGCTTACACCTTGGGGACACAATGTTGAATTCGATCTAAACTGTTTTATATCTAATTACTAATATTAATATATTTTTTATTATTATTAATATTTTTATCCTCTTAATTTTTAAAACATTAGTCGGGTCTTCCTTTAAAACGTCTCAAGTATTCTAACTAGTATTTTTAACTAGTTTTTCAATTAATTTTTAGAAGTATATTACTCATTTTATTACCAACAATCTTTTTCCATGGTTTAAGGTCAGAATGATTAAAATGAGGTTATTATGACAAATGGCAGTAATAGAGATCACCCAGTGGAAAACATATACTCTGTACCACTGGATGTCACTATTGAGTACTACATCACTGTCTGGAGAATCAATACTTACCAATAGCCACCAGGTGGCGTTGGTAATGTTATATATTGTTAAGCAATGGGGATTAAAATTGTTTTGCCTCAGGATTAATTATACACTGCAAAGTATATTGTTTTTATTGTATTTTCACTGCCCATGCTATTAGGAAGCTTAAGATATGTCTAGATGTCATATTCTATTTGTTTGATGTACCGCCGTCATTTAAACTTTACTCAGACACAGTATAAATAGGTCTAGCAGACACCTGACTACCATACCCTTTGACAAAGTCACGTAAGCGGTGATGATACGCGTGAGGGAGGAAGTTAGGTGCCTATTGTTTACTTCCGGTTTTCAGCCGAGACCGGAAGTTCGTCCATCTTATGCGGTTACACGCTAACTATTATGTGAGTGGATATTTTTATTATTAAAATTGTATTATATTACTACACATTGGAGCGCTTTTCTTTTATCCCTTACCCCTGTATGCTAACCTGAGCTGGGAGTGATCTCTTCCTTCTGGAGTGCCGTTTGGATATATTATGGGGACCGGAAGATGCAGGAGAGCCCATAGGAATCTATAGGAAGGCGGGATATACCAGGATATATACCAGGATCATCACCCAGAGGTTATCTGCTTTACTAGGCCTGTAGGGGCCGTTATTAGAGGTGAGAGGCTGGGGGAAACAGTGGGGTGCACCCCTGAAAACATCACGGAGCACTTTTCTCCAACTGCACGGAAAAACACTGAACTTTGATATACATAGCTATCTGGAACTTTCTTTTGTTTTGCACATACCAAGAAGTTTTATTACCAATACGGATCGTGTGGGAATTCTTACCCCTTCGCTGTTTCTGTGCGATTTTCACTACAAGCTGGGATTTGTAGTGCACCACTGTATTTATTCTTTTTCTTTTCCGGATTTTCTATATTTATTAAAGAATTCCCACAGTGATTTAGTCCAAATCATCTGTTTAGTCACATTGCTGCATTATTTGGATTCTTATGCACTTCTATTTATTTATTTATTTCTTCGCACTTATAGACCAATGTTTGGTTTCATATTTCACGTTCTTGCACGTTGCACTGTGCACTTTAGATTCTTTCATATTGGTCCACAGAAGGCATTTCCTCCTCATTGATTGTAGACCATATATCACATTTTTATTGGAATTTTTATTGGAATTTCTTTACCGTCATCAATTTTGAAGATTTTATCTCAGCATGATTTATTGGTCATATTTATTGGTCACACTAATGCACTTATTCTTTTACTCACATTTTTACCCACAATTTTACTGTCATTGAGAACATTTTATTTATTTATGTATTTATGCCGTTTGCATTCTTATGTAAAACTGATTCTGTCATACCTTAAGGTCACCCATCTTTTGGAAAATACGTCCCATAAGAGATCATAGAGATTAATTACCTAGTGGTTAGTGCCACATACCCCCCCCCCCATTCTATTTACTTTATTGCAGTGTGAGATCACTTATATGTTGGCTGCTTTCCTCATATTTATTTTTACCTTAGTTTCACATATTGGTTGAGCGCACTAGTTACCCCTTTATCTAAGATCTTCTTTATCTCTTATTACTAGTGCTGCACACCATGGATGTTTTTAGCTTCCTAAATAATCGTACTTTTGACCTAGATGAGATTTTGAAAGACAAGATACTAATAATGTAGGAGACATTGAAAGTTCATTCCGCAAGATGGGTCATCTTATGGAGAAGAAGATAAATGCGAGTTGGGACATAGCAACACATGAAAAATATAACTAGTACCTAGAAGATTACATTGGGATGTACCAATGAACGATGGGTTAACAGATAAGGATTCTATAGATGAGTGGTTCAATTTTTTTAACAATAAAGGGTTAGAAAATTATTGGATTTCCTAATAAAAAAAAAACAAAAGAAAATTAGGATATTAAATAAAACTATAGAAGAAATCAAAACAACTTTGGAACCATTAAAAGACACGCCAGAATTCCATACACTATCAACACAACTAAGTAGAGATATAGAACAAAAAGATAAGGAAACTGCATCCAGAAAAAAGAAAAAGTATCAGAGAGATGTAAAAGATTTCGATGATGACCTAGTATTTAAATGGCAGAATAAAATAGATGACCCTGGAATTAGTTCAAATACTAGTTCACCTGTGAAATAAGTTAAATTAGATCTGAACCCCAAAGGGGACAAACTGAGAGAAATACCACAGAATACTAATACTCAGGGTAATTATAATGTATACAACACACCAAATCAAAAACCTAGATGGTACGGAAATAACAATTGGAAAAAAACGTTTTGGAAATACAACTGGAACAATGGATATAACAATAATTTCCAAGGGAGACCTTACTACCAACCTCCCTACAACAGAACATCACCTACACCACCCTGGAGGAATCAAGAAAGGGAAGGAGAAAGAAATCAATATACAGATAGGACAAGAAGAGAAGATAGACCGTGGAGAGAAGAAAGACCATACCACCAAGAAGAAAGAAGAGGTAGATCTCCTTACAATAATCATTACACTGTATATAAATATAGTTTATAATAAATTCGAACATCTGAGAAGGTATGATGATGGAAGATCCCCAGCTTACCAAAAGGTACCCACAAGAAAGGCAAAAACAAGAAAGAAGTCCACAACGTTTTTTAGATCACAGACGACGAGACTCCCCAAGACGTCACTACCAAGAAGACAGACCCCGGAGACCTGACAGATATACTCCAGAAGACAACAAGAACAGAAAGACTGGGAAAGAAGAAGACAAGAAACAGGAACAACAGAGGGACAGACAGAGAGGATCGCCCAAGAAAAACACCAAGGAGATCAATGGAGAAGAAAAATATAAGAAACGAAAAACGAGACGAGGATGCCGGGCAGGAGTCAAGAAGCAAAAGGAAAAGAGAATAATAGGTGATTGAATCATGAATATAAGTGGAGTAGTGCTAACACAAGAAGAAATTAAAGTACTCGATAAAGGATTAAAATTTGCCCCAGTAAAGAACATAAATAAATTTAATACCTACGTGGACATAAATAAATTTATAAGGAGCCTCAATATAAAGAAATATATGCTCAACAACTCAGGAACAGGGAGGGGAGCAAAGATACCCGATAACAATGAAATCTAGTTCAGCAATTTAAGGAATAAATCCCTCTTCAATCCCCCACCGGGAAACGATGGACACATAGAAGTTTTTAAAAAAATGGTACTAAAAGATCTACAAGAACTCAAAATAAAAAAGGTTTTTAACCCTGGAGACATAAAAAATGGAATAAGAAAATTAGAATCAAGAAAAGACATTGTGATACGCCAAGCAGACAAAGGAGGAGCAATTGTCATACAGCCAAAGGCAGATTACAATGAAGAAATCCATGGACAACTAAATGATGAGACTACATACCAGAAACTCCTAAGTAACCCGAAGATGAGATACAGGAATGAATTTAGCTCGAGTGATTCAGAAAGGCTCGGATAAGGGATTACTCAATAAAAAAGAGATTAAATATTTACAACCAAATATATGAAGGGTACCAGTAATTTATACAGTACCAAAGGTACACAAAAATGTTGACAAACCCCCTGGGAGACCCATAGTTAATGGGATCAATTCAGTATGTGCTAGAATGGGGGAGTACATAGATGGCTTCCTACAACCGGTTGTCAAGAAAACGAAATCATACCTCAGAGACACGAAACATCTCATCCAGCTCTTAAATACCCTTAACCTCAAAAATGGACCTATATATCTGGCAACGGCGGATGTGGGATCCCTATATACTATTATAAACCATGAGGAGGCAATACAAGCCACAAAATGGGCCCTCAGAAATCTCAGTGATCTCAAATGTGTACAGAGAAGATTCCTATTAGATTGCTTAAAATTCAGCCTTGATTCAAACTATTTTTGGTTTAATAATGTTTACTATAAACAAATATGTGGTATCGCCATGGGAGCAAAGTTTGCCCCTAGTGTGGCCAATTTGTATATAGCGGAATGGGAAGAAGAGGCCTTATACAAACAGTTACCTCATCAGTTAATTTTATTTAAACGGTATATCGATGATATCATCTTAATCTGGTCTGGTGATAGAGAAAGCCTCACGGATTTTTGCTTTCATCTTAATACAAACACGAACATCCCCTACTTACGAACCGGGCGCTGCGGGGACCCTCCGCCATTTCCGCCATCCTCCGGCCGTTCTGCGCATGCACGGCCAGACGGAGCATCGGAAAATTACGGCAAACTTCAGAAATGTCCGTAATTTGCTGCGCATGCGCAGAACGGCATTAGACGGAACATCGGAAATGTCCGTAATTGTTGGTCTGCGCATGCGCGGCCGACTTACGAACAATTCCGAGATAAGAACAGGCGGCCAGTCCCTAACGAGTTCGTAACTCGGGGACCCCCTGTATAGGCAGGACAAAAAGAGAACTATGGAAGAGATTGAGGGAACATGTCCAAAATATTAAAAAAGGATTTGACAAACATAGTCTGTCAAGACACTATGCCAAATACCATAAAAAAGATCCCTCGTCCCTAAAAATCTGCGCTATAGAAAAATATAAGCCCCATTGGAGAGGTGACAATAAAATTATTAGAATTAGTCAAGCCGAATCAAGATGAATTTATGAACTATGCACGCTTACACCTTGGGGACACAATGTTGAATTCGATCTAAACTGTTTTATATCTAATTACTAATGTTAATATATTTTTTATATTTTTTATTATTATTATTAATATTTTTATCCTCTTAATTTTTAAAACATTAGTTGGGTCTTCCTTAAAAAGGTCTCAAGTATTCTAACTAGTATTTTTAACTGTTTTTTTAATTAAGTTTTAGAAGTATATTACTCATTTTATTACCAACAATCTTTTTCCATGGTTTAAGGTCAGAATTATTAAAATGAGGTTATTATGACAAATGACCACTAGATGGCAGTAATAGAGATCACCCAGTGGAAAACATATACTCTGTACCACTGGATGTCACTATTGAGTACTACATCACTGTCTGGAGAATCAATACTTAACAATAGCCAGCAGGTGGCGTTGGTAATGTTATATATTGTTAAGCAATGGGGAATAAATTTGTTTTGCCTCAGGATTAATTATACACTGCAAAGTATGTTGTTTTTATTGCATTTTCACTGCCCATGCTATTAGGAAGCTTAAGATTTGTCTAGATGTCATATTCTATTTGTTTGATGTACCGCTGTCATTTAAACTTTACTCGGACACAGTATAAATAGGCCTAGCAGACACCTGACTACCATACCCTTTGACAAAGTCACGTGAGCGGTGACGATACGCGTGAGGGAGGAAGTCAGGTGCCTATTGTTTACTTACGGTTTTCGGCCGAGACCGGAATTTCATCCATCTTATGCGGTTACAAGCTAACTATTATGTGAGTGAATATTTTTATTATTAAAATTGTATTATATTACTACACATTGGAGCGCTTTTCTTTTATCCCTTACCCCTGTATGCTAACCTGAGCTGGGAATGATCTCTTCCTTCTGGAGTGCAGTTTGGATATATTATGGGGACCGGAATGAGATGCAGGAGAGCCCATAGGAATCTATAGGAAGGCGGGATATACCAGGATATATACCAGGATCACCACCCAGAGGTTATCTGCTTTACTAGGCCTGTAGGGGCCATTATTAGAGGTGAGAGGCTGGGGGAAACAGTGGGGTGCACCCCTGAAAACATCACGGAGCACTTTTCTCCAACTGCACGGAATAACACTGAACTTTGATATACATAGCTATCTGGAACTTTCTTTTGTTTTGCACATACCAAGAAGTTTTATTGCCAATACGGATTGTGTGGGTATTCTTACCCCTTCGCTGTTTCTGTGCGATTTTCACTACAAGCTGGGATTTGTAGTGCACCACTGCATTTATTCTTTTTCTTTTCCGGATTTTCTATATTTATTGAAGAATTCCCACAGTGATTTAGTCCAAATCATCTGTTTAGTCACATTGCTGCATTATTTGGATTCTTATGCACTTCTATTTATTTATTTATTTCTTCGCACTTATAGACCAAAGTTTGGTTTCATATTTCACGTTCTTGCACGTTGCACTGTGCACTTTAGATTCTTTCGTTATTGGTCCACAGAAGGCATTTCCTTCTTATTGATTGTAGACCATATATCACATTTTTATTGGAAATTTTATTGGAATTTCTTTACCGTCATCAATTTTGAAGATTTTATCTCAGCACGTTTTTATTGGTCATATTTATTGGTCACACTAATGCACTTATTTTTTTACTCACATTTTTACCCACAATTTTACTGTCATTGAGGAAATTTTATTTATGTATGTATGTATTTATGCTGTTTGCATTCTTATGTAAAACTGATTCTGTCATACCTTAAAGCGGTTCTGCACTCTGTATATATATATTTTTTTTTGGGGGGGTATACAAAGGATGCTTACCTTTATTGGGGGACTCACCTGTTCCATCTTCCATCTCGATCGCCGCCGGTTTTCGTCCGATGAAGTTCCTCATCTTCTTCTTTTGTGCTGGGGGCCATCTTGCCTGTGGGCATGTGAAACCCCCACAGGCACTTTAGATGGCCCAGCATGCACCGCCGTTACTCGCGCGTGCGCAGTAACGGCACATCTGCCGACATCTCACGGAAGATGTGGCCGAAATCTCGCGAGATTTCGGAAGATGTCCGCACTGACTCCTGGGAACAATGACACCAGATCCCAGGAGACAGTGTGGCCTGACGACGATCGACGCAGAGACCCCGAGCACCGCCGAAGAGAGAGAAGACCGGAAGTCATCATTTACAAGGTAAGTAAAAAAAAAAAACACATTTCATTTAGTACTCTTTGCCTGATTTGGAAGGCAAAGAGATTTACTAAATGAAATGGGTGCAGAACCACTTTAAGGTCACCCATCTTTTGGAAAATACGTCCCATAAGAGATCATAGAGATTATTTATCTAGTGGTTAGCGCCACATACCCCCCGTTCTATTTACTTTATTGCAGTGTGAGATCACTTATATGTTGGCTGCTTTCCTCATATATTTATTTTTACCTTAGTTTCACATATTGGTTGAGTGCATTAGTTACCCCTTTATCTAAAATGTAGGGATAATTCCTTCTCATGCAGGCATTGTTCCTTCCAGAGAGCAGACTTTATACACATCTTTTGTCAATGCCCAGACATACAGGTGCATTGGACAGACGTACTTCAGTGTATCCAGTCCATCACTTCTACTCCCCTCAGACTCTCAGTCAGAACATGTCTTTTGAGTTTAGTAGATAGACTGGCCCTCACTAGAGTTATACGTACACTCCTTATGCTCTTATTGTATTACGCCAGAACCTCAGCAAGAAAGATGCAGCGCCGTCCTTGGGGGCCTGGAAGGCTCTGGTGAATAGGGCTCTTCCCTTCTACAAGGAAACCAACGTCAATAGAGAGGCACCTCGGAAATTTGATAACGTGTAGGGACTGGAGGTTGCGTTAAGTCTCCGCTTACGGTTTCCGACTAACTGCTAACCTGTCGTGATTACAGATCTTGAAGTTGCTTGCAATGAATTGAGTGAATTGCTGTTATTTGCCCTGGATCACTATCTGCAAATATGTGATGCCACCTAACTTCACGTTGTAAGGAACGATGTGTGGAGTTCGCCTTTAGACTCAGTTAACATAAGTCCAGGCATGGTTTCCTGGTGATTTTTCAAAGGAGTCCAGTGTGATTTCATTTACCGGTTCATGTGTGATTCAGGTGCAAATTTTTTAAGTGTATGGCACTTGAATTCACACCTGAACCAGACTGGAAATACAGGACTCTTTTTTAAAATGGACTGCGGCCTACCCAGACATATGTGAACCGGCTCCATAGAAAGTCGGTTTGGTTCATATGTAATACGAATCAGATGCGGTTCAAAATACATCCAATTTGCATATACATTGATAAGCCATAACATTATGACCACCCACCTAATATTGAATATGGCCCCCTTTTGCTAAAACAGCCCTGACCCATTGAGGCATGGACACCAAAGTAACATCCACATGAATGTCAAGACCCAAGGTTTCTCATCACACTGCCTCTGCCGACTTGCCTTCTTATACCGTATCCTGGTGCCATCTCTTCCCCAGGTAAGTGACGCACACGCATCCACATGATGTAACAGAAAACGTGATTCATCAGGGGGTTTTAATGCAGCAAGATATCTAGATTGAAGTAAAGGAATTATAAAAAAAATCTTTATTCGAAAAAAAATTACAAATACATGTTACTATTAAAATATAGACTCTGGTTTAGGGACACACTACATATTCCATGATACAGCAATGCAACCATACAGATATACAGCATTACATTACTTAATTTAACTGTATGAAACCCTGATGCGTTTCGACCTATTCAATCATGGTCTTCTGGGGGATGGCTTGCTCTAAATGAATACAATTAACATGTCAGTTTTCAGAAGACATTTTACATCGTGCACTAAATTTCATGGACACAACAATGTTACATTTACCGCTGAGAGATGGAATAAATTACCTCATAACCAGACATTTTTAAATCAGTTGAATGATCCAATGGACTCCATGATTGTCCTCGCCTCTCCAAGAAAGGAGTTAGGCTCAAAAGGGCATGCAAGAAGCCACATTTTTTTAACACCCTCAGAGAAAAAGGAACAAAAAGAAGGGTTTTCCCCTAGGTTGGTGGACTTTCAATTGGCACTACTATGCTTTCCCAGAAGAAGAAATGTAAATTCGTAAATATATAAAGTAACAAAATTTATTGAAAAAATATTTAGAATAAAATATATATAGTGGATACATATAAAATAGCATCAAATATAAATGTATTCTATTACATGACATCTGACCAGACGCGTTTCGGAGTAGGAAATTGTCCTCCTTCTTCAGTGGTCGTGATGTCGAATAAAGTTTATTTCTAAATGCAAAAGACATTTATATGATTTTAGCATAATACGGTACACATATGGGAGAAGTTGTTGGGGACGTTAGGGCAAGGGGGGCAGATATTCAAAATATGTATCACAGGGAGATTTTTTATATATACAGCATAGAGAATAAAGGGGAACATTTGACAATAGGCAGGTAGTTCCTTTTGTATACATCGGAAAACAGTCATGTCACCGGAGAGAGTTCAAAAGACATACAATGAATAGAGAAGATCATAAAACAAACTTACATATATCTTGATGCTTTGGTGGTGTAGGTATTCCACCGAATTTAAAACCAGTGTGTCGCATAGGCGCAGCATAGGATGTTGAAGGGAATTCACCCTTGGTTTTATCCTAAGGTCAACCAAAGGTTAATCCTAAAGAGGAAGATGTAGTCTGGATGCAGATGGAGAAAGGAGGCCAAAAGGCCAAAAGACAAAGAAAAAGCCAGAACTGGTAAGTCACAGTGGGCTAAGGATTGAGACCCAAAGGGCCATAGAGGGGCAGGGACGTTCAAACACAATATGGGACTGCTGAGGTCAACAGGTTATTCCAAAAGTCCCCTAGAAAGAAAAAGTAAAATTTTTTTTCTAAAATAAAATGGTAATGAAGATTGTTATAATTTCAGCTTATGTTTAGATTAAGCAAAAGATTGTATGTTGAATCTTTATATAAAGTATAAGAATCACTCACGTCATACATGATAGATAGCCTGTGTTGTGACTTGAACCTGACGCTTACATAGGGTTAACCTTGTGACGCAATAGTATCGTCTATATAGAAGAGTCCAGAGGAACACATAATTAACTAGTATTCATTTTAATAAATATGATGTATAGATTTCATGTATATCATATTAACGATGATTTAAAGGAGAATGCACGATAGGGGATCTAGATTTATGTAATGGTGCCATAAAACGCAGCCATAGAGAAATGTGGAGTAGAGAGTCCCAATGTGTACTAATTTATCTTTCTCCAATACGTGCACCAAGAGAGATATTAGTATCTTTTTTATACAAACACATTAATAAAGTGTATATAAATGAACATTGGTCCTAAAGCTAGACCTATGCTGGACGGAAGTCCATAAGGATTATTGTAGAAATGTCTTAAGTAATCTGAGTAAAGGATTCCTATAACGAGCATACCTTGCCAGTAAAAAGTAAAGAGCCGACTGCACAACTAGCTGCTGGTGCCGTCCGATTAGTAATTATTGCATTCTGTGACTGAGAGCTCTGTGTTTTATACATGTGTAGTACATCCCTCCAATCAGCCGGCATGGAGAACAGCTGGCCGCTGGAGGGGTGTGTGTGTAGGGGGATTAGGGATACGTTGGCCTCCCGAGCGGTGTACGCGCGGCCACAGCCCAACGCGGCCAATCATGGCCGTGCCGTGGCCCCGCCTACTCCTCCCGCCAGCACGTAGGGCCTCAGAAACGGAGTGCGCATGCCCCAGGGAGGAGCAAGATGGCGATGTAGCTCTCTCCGTGGGCCGCGCATGTCCGAAGAGCAGAGGCCATAGGGGGGAGGAGTGAGCGTTCGCTCTCCCCTCCAGACGCCGCACCGCCCAGTGGGCGGGCGGCTTACGTGCCGGGCTGTCCCACAATGTGAGAAAGCCTGCAAAGAATGGAAACCGAAGGGGAAAGGATATAATCTCAAAGACATGACGTTTTTTATTATTTAAGTTATATTGATACAAAATATATGAGAATAAGGAGAGGCAAAAATCTTCTGTATTAGACTATACCTTATTGATCTGAAGGAGAGAAGCGTATATTATACCCTTATTGTCCAAGATAGAGGGAAAGAGAAAAAGAAAAAAAGGGGGGGATAAAGAAACATCCAATGTCGCGCCGATGCTCACCTGTTAATATTTATATGCATATTTTGTTAGATCTCAATTATTTTTTACAGTACCATATGTCCATACAAAATCAATATTTATTATAAGCATAGCTGTATCGGGGAAAACTGTACACTTTTTTATATATATTATTATTAACCCAAAATCATACATGTATCCATATAGGGTCATTACTTACTATATGTATAAACGTGTATAGCAAATTGTACTAATAAATACAGAGGATATATTATTTATTTATTTTTATTTTTTTTTCCCTTAATGTTACTGAGACATGATTACAGAATACAGAGAGTATATCAAAACATGCAAATATTGATATATATGACATATAACATGACATTATCACTTGTATTATCACAATCAGAGAAAAGGAAGGACGGCACCTGCAGCAATTTCCTGAATAGTGACAATGTATCAAAGGAAGATCAAGATAATTGAACTCTTGGTACTCTAAATATCTGACTTATTTATTATTAAGGTGTACATCCGCTGTAAATCATATTATCAATATGTGTACTCATTATAGTGATAGTTATGTCCTATAATAAATAAAAATAATGTACGGTAATAATAAATATTTAAAATGAAAGAGATAATCCCTTGAATAGCGATGTTAACAAAATTAGTGCTAAGTGAACTGTGTATAGAGGGGCTAGACTGTGTGATAGTGAAAAAAATTATTATCCCTTTAATTTTAAATATTTATTATTACATTATTTTTATTTATTATAGGACTATCTCCTGTGGTGTCCCTGAAAGTCTAGACTCCCAATAATGTCCCCCACTCTCTCCCATTTCCTAGGATTATGGAATGAATTGAGCCAACTACCCTCTCTGACTTCCGAAATACGCCCTCTAGCGCATATATTCCACAACCCACAATTCCAACCAGGTATGGACATCAAATCATTCCTCAATCATCAATCATCTCCTCAATCTGGAAGAACAAACCCATACCCCCAGAGTTTACAAACTATGAGCGTTGGTGTGGACAGGCAACGGAGCAAAAAGGTGGCATATCAATAATCTACGCATCACTGTCCAAACCCTCCTCCAAATTTCCATACATGGAAGCATGGGAAAGAGACATACAGGAAACCTGGGACCTGGAGGAATGGCATAGAGCAATGTCGAGGGCCTTCAAAGGTATACTGAACGTTTCCTTAATACAAGCCAATCTTCCCTTCAGCCTCCCCTTTATGTTTTAGGGAATGCCACACCCTTGGTTCCATGATCCACGTTTGGTGGGAATGCCCGAAAATTAGAGGGTTTTGGAACAAAATGTTCAGCATATATAAAAAGTCTCGGGCCAATCAGTCCCGAAGTCTGCCCAGGTTGCGCTGCTGAACTTCCCCATATCCCAAGCCCCCAAACACACCCAAAAACTGATCTTTTTTATTCTCTTGGTGGCAAAAATAAACATTGCCAAAGCATGGAAGCAACCCACGGTTTCGTTCCTTGCAGCCAAGAGAAAGATATTGTGGATCATGACCCAAGAAAAAATGGTCAGCTCAATACTAAACACCACCAAAACATTCAAAGCAATATGGGAACCCTAGTCTAGACACGTAGGAACCTCACTCATCCCTGGCATCTAAACAATACAATCTAGGTGATCTCCCCGGAATCTGGCTCTTGTTCCTCCCCTCTATCTCTCCTACATACTTTCCCCCTTCTAAACTTCTCTTCTTTATTACAAAGTTGAAGATGGCAAGAGTCATCTCAAACTGTAGTTGTTTTGAGCCTACACCGGTATCTCAACCTCAGGAGTTTACAAGTTACCACTAGACAAGCTTCTAGAAACCATCTGATAGGACCGGAGTGTTGTATCCTCTGCTTTGAAACACTTCATTAGACTCTTCCACAACTCTGCAAACCACTGTTATTTTCGAGTTGTTAGACCTGGTAACATTACAAAGGGCTCTTAATGCTTTTTTCCACAGTCGACTCATGACACACTATGCACCGATTAGGGGTGTCAGGAGCGAAAGACAAACTAGGTGCCTTATCAATACTTGTTGCCAGTTGCCCGGTTCACAGGAAAGTTTTTATAATATATTACCTGTATTCTGATGAGTGATAAATGTCTATACAGATAACAAGTACAGATAACAAGTACTATAGACTCAACATTCATTTCTATTGTGATACAGTTACCATCTCATCTTAATTGCAAAACTTCAATAAACACTTTGAAAATAAAAAAAATAAAAAAAAGGAGGAAAGAAAGAAGGAAAGATGGAAAGAAAGAAAGGATGGAAAAAAAGAATGGAAAGAAAGAAATAAGGAAAGAAAGGATGGAAAGAAAGAAAGGATGAAAAGAGAGCAAAAAAGAAAGGAAAGAAAGAAAAGAAAAGAGAAAGAAAAAGAAAGAAAGAAAGAAAGAAAGAAAGAAAGAAAGAAAGAAAGAAGGGAAGGAAAGAAAGAAGGATGGAAAGAAAGAAGGAAAGCGAGGGGGTGGAGGAAGAAGGGAAGGAAAGGAATCCCCTACATCAGTATACTCACTGGGAGGCAGGAGGGACTGGATGGATGGATGAATGGTTTAGACTCCACTTCTCCTTTTCTGTTTGTCGGGCTTCAGCTTAAATCCTTCTGCCCACACATCCCCTTTTCTGAGGCAGAACAGAGAACACTCCAGAGGAAAGTGGGCAGGGCAGACACAGGAGGAGAGGACAGAAGGAGTAGAAGGAGCAGAATCTCTCTCTCCTCTCCTGTCTGGCTGTGCAGGCAGCTGGGGGAGGGGGAGATCTGTCAGGCCTGATTCTGCTGAGCAGCTCTCCCTGTCTGCGATATGGAGCTGTACGTGAGCTCCGATCACACGGTAACTTGGTCTCAATCGCAGCCTGTATCTCTCCCTGTAGCAGAGTGAGAGGACTCAGACTGTGTGATGGCGGGCGTTCTTTGCTGCTGGAAGAGGTGGCTCTCTAATTAGGTAAACTAGGCAGCCGCGAGGCCCCTGTTAGTGCGAGGCCTGAAGCGACCGCCTAATTTGCCTAATTAGAGAGCCGCCACTGTGAACAGGCCTGCAGCCCCAGAGTCGATTAAAGCCTGTATCTCGATGGACGACTCAGCCCAAGAAAGGGTAACCAAAACCAGGGGCTTATCCTTCTGGATAACTGGGGACCAAACTACGCCACCTAAGGTCTGTCTGTGACAGGACCTCAAAGCTCGGCCGTTCCTTGGATGGGTAGGACAAGACTTCAAGACCTGCCTGGCCACAATAAAGGCACAAGATCTCCCTCCTCCTAAGGGTTTTCTCATCCGCAGAGAGACGCGTGAAGCCCAAGTGCATGGGTTCACCTTCACTGACCGACTTGGTACCAGGAGGCATCGGAGGTGAGGGAGGCAAGGGTGGGACTGCAAAGCTCAGAGACAAAAGTATGAGTCTGGAGTCAATGAGGAGGGCAAACGTGCTGCTACCTCATCCTTGATGGTATCCGACAGACCATGAGAAAAAACAGCCACGTGGGCCTTATTGTTCCAAGCAACCTCTGCTACCAGAGTAAGGAATTCAATGGTGTAATCGACAACAGTTCCCGTACTCTGTTTGATGGACATGAGGCACTTGGCAGCAGAAGCAGAGTATGCAGGAACGTCAAATACCCTTTTAAAAGACGGCACAAACTCAGGGTAACTCAAGACAATAGGTTTTTGCGTCTCCCATAGAGGGTTTGCCCAGGCCAAGGCTCTCTCAGAAGCAAAGATATCACAAAACCTACTTTTCTTCTGTCTGTGGGAGACGCCTGGGGCAGCATCTCAAAGTATATCTCAACCTGGTTGAAAAACCTCTATAAATGGGCGGTAAAAACACACTAATAATAATTACAATGTTTCTTGGCTTTATATAGCTAGGGAATCACTATAATAAGAGCTAGAGATTGTACAAACAGGATAGAGCATATCTTCTTATACATAGCACCTTTAAAGCAACAAAGGGGGGTAAAAACTGGGTAACAGCACTAATAATAAAGGGTGGCGCGGTTTTCTTTTCTTATCACAAAGTTTATCTCAACCTGGTTGAAAAACCTTCTGCATTGGACTGGATCACCCCCCAAATCGCTGGGGAAGTGGAGTGGAACCAGACATACCTCTTATTAGGGTAATACTCGAGGCGGGTGCCTGCACAGCAGCAGCAGGGACTGCCTGCAACACAGGATGTACCGGAGCAGCCACAGTGAGAGATTCCAGGTGAGCCGTGTGACTCAGGAGCGTTTGTAACGCCATGGCAAACTGATCCATGCAGTGATCCTGCTCTACCAATCTGGATTTTTTTTTTACGAACAAGTGGATTGACTGCATCTTCTGAATTCATGGCCTTTGCCTACTGTCAGAAACCATGAATCAGACCGAGACAGAAGTACAGTTAAGTCACACTTGTTTAATAATAAAAGTAAATAGAACAAACGTAGTCAAAACATAGCCAAAGTTCGGTAACCGGAACAGATAGTCAGACAAGCCAGAAAGTCAGGAAGCCAGAGATCAGCATAGTAGAACAGCAAGCAGGATCTGGAGCCAGAAGAAATGTCAGCCAAGCAAGTCTTTAACAGGAACGCATCTTATAACAGCACCGCAACCAATGCCACAGGATACTCTCCCTATCTGATGTTTGGAGGCCCGGCTGCCAGTAGACTTGGCCTTTGGCACATCCTTGGACCATACCTCAGCAACCTCCCACAGAGGGTATGTGGCCACTTACAGAAAAGTCTGAAGACCGCTTATGACAAGGCCCAAGCTGCCTCAGATGCCCGAGGACAGAGGAACAAAAGAAACTTTGACCTCAGGGTACAAGTGCAGGACTTGCAACCAGGTGACAGAGTACTGCTAAAAAACCTGGGTGTCCCTGGAAAGCACAAGTTGGCTGACCAGTGGAAGTCGTAGCCCTATGTCATTTGCAAACAGCTGGCAGGACCCCCAGTGTATTAAATCCAGCCAGAAGGGAGCACCGGCCCGCTGAAGACTTGACACCGCAACCATCTGTTACCTTTGTCGGAAGCAGTTCGTGTGTCACCCCACAGCCAGATTCACAGTCCAAATCCATAGCCTCTTAGAGGTTAAGACCGGTGACTAGGTCTCAGTCAGTGCCTTTGATTGAAGGGTATGAGAATAGTGAGGATGAAGAGATAGAAATGGATTGGCTGTGGCCCTCACAACAAACAGGGCCTGCCACCGCCCCTTCTTCTCCTCCTAAAGTGACTGACACTGGGACAATCAGGCCAGAAGCTCCTGAGTTTGTGCCTCAGAGTCCACCTTTTGAAAAGATGGAAGATCCCCAATCTTCTATGCTGACAGCAGATCCAAAAGACTTTTCATCCATTGTTGAAGAGGAAGCTGAATCTGCCTATAACTTCAGAGCCTAAAGAACAGCAAGAGCGAAGGGTCATTAACCCACCAAAGACTAACTTATGACGCTCTGGGTGCAAGCTCTGAGGAGGTTGTTCTCACTTCTAAAAGGACACTTGAAGCGCCTGGTCCTTCCATCGCTGATTTGATGAAGGACAACCTCAAATCACCCCCTGGCACATCTATGCAGGACAGTCCAGTATCAGTGGTGTGTTGACAGAACAACCCCCATCCTATGAAAATTGGTGGGAGGTTCCTCTGTCAACTCTGTATCATGATATGAGCTGTTTGAGTTTGGGCTCTTCTTATGAAAATGAAAATTGTTTCTTGTCATGTGCGCATTAACCTGTTTTCTCCACGTGTATTTTAAAAGCTTGTACCAGGTCAAGGACTGTTACTTCCTTTGGAGGACCAAAGCTTCTTTGGTGGGGGGAGTGTGTAGCGGGTGCCTCACTCTATAAGCCATGACCCCGCCAAGCTGGCCGGAACAATGTACATAGTCTTTCCAGCTTGAGTTAGGGAGAACTGCCTGCCAGCAGCTGCAAGGGGGATCCCCCCTCTTCCTTTTTCACTGACTGAGTCTGTTGTAATATGAGCACATACCCACAGAGCTGTGCATTCAGTAGCCTCTCTTGTCCCCCTGTTGGTAGGAAGAAGTAAGCCAATTAAAGGCACAGTTGCAGCAGCCAATCAGAGAAACTATACTAAGCTGCAGGAAGCAGCTGCAATGGATTCTGGGACATGCACAAAGCGGCTCTAAAGCTTGGTATTCAGGAGTGAACTACAAAAAGCCCAGGATGCTCTGTGACAGAAAAGGAAAGACTCCATTTTGTGTCCTGAGGAAAAGTCAGTCAGCCTTGAGGAAGGGAAATGACCAGACATGAGGTAGAGATGCTGTCTCTCAGATGATCTCACCGCATGATTCAGGCCTTCACCGCCAGTTGGGACATCCAGTCTGAGAGAGGGGGATCCCAGGTGCATATGGAGGCGCACCTACACTGACAGTGAATCGTTCCAGTGTGAGGTGACCAGTCAGGTTGCCAAGAGAGCCTGTCTTATCCGGGACGTTCGTTTGGGCCTTGATCACCAGATTTGGTGACAGGGCATTTCTCCCCATCTGCAGGGAACAGAGACACTGTACTACAGAAAGAGAACTACAGAATTTGAATGCTGCATACAGACATCATTGCTGGTAGTCATTTTGCTTACACTTGTAGTACCACAGGGATAAAGGGATAAGGCTATCCATTTCTGGGACATTGTATACAGACATCATTGTCCTCCTGATAATCTGGGCCAGTTGTGTTGTTTGGCCCTGCTATCCAGGAGTTTAAGTGCACCAACGAAAGTGGCTAGCTGAAGACACCAAATCTTTACTTCAAAGGGACTGAAGCTACTAGTGCCATACGGATCCGCACACACGTACTCAGTGCTCTGTATATGCATTGGGTGTGTAGGACAGTTTATCTAATGCCAACGTACACGCGATCGGACTTTTCGGCCGGACTGTCTGGCGGACTTTCCGAACGTGCGGACTTGCCCACACACGCCCCGGACTTTTCCGGCGGACAATCCGCCGGAGTTTTGGCGGAAGTCCGCGGGACTTTTGAAATGAACGGACTTGCCGACACACGTCGTAAAGTCCATTCATTTTGAACGTGACTTCAGGTAGAGGGGACTAGCGAAGGAAGTCAATGCCGCCGCACCGCTCGGCGAGATTGACACCTCGCTAGCCCGTCACCTGGTATGGATTTAAAGGGGAATCCCTACGCCGAAAAAAACGGCGTGGGGGTTCCCCCCAAATCCATATCAGACCCTTATCCGAGCACGCAGCCCAGACGGTCAGAAAAGGGGGTGGGGACGAGCAAGCGCCCTCAACGTGGGGGGTGCCCTGGGGAAAGGGGGGCCCTGCGGCCCCCCCACCCCAAAGCACCTTGTTCCCATGTTGATAAGGACAAGGGCCTCTTCCCGACAACCCTGGCCATTGGTTGTCAGGGTCTGCGGGGGGCTTATCGGTATCTGGGAGCTCCCTTTAATAAGGGCTTCTGTCGCCGTCGCTGTCGTTAACGCCTTCTCCTTCTGCTTCTGCTTCTTCCTCTTCTTCTTTCTTCATCCGTTGTTGACACAACGCCGTCTCCGCTTGCAATGGCCCAGACTTGTTGCGCTGCCAGTTATATAGGGCCACCGGCTCATGTCACAATCCCAGAGGATGCTGGGACTGTGACATCATAGGGGGGCAGGGTCACCATGTGACATGAGCCGGTGGCCCTACCCCTTGTTCCTATATAACTGGCAGCACAACACGTCTGGGCCATTGCAAGCATGGACAGCGTTGTGTCAACATTGGATGAAGAAAGAAGCAGAAAGAAGAAGAAGAAGAGGAAGAAGCAGAAGGCGGCGACGACAGCAACAGCGACGGCGGCAGAAGCCCGGGCCACCGCTAGTAAAAGAGCTGGAAGAAGAAAGCGGAGGCCCGGCAAGAAGAACAGAAGAGCGGGACAAGACCCCCCGAAGTCGGAACAAGACCCCCAGGCGGCGACGAAGGAGAAAGCCGGGCTCCTCCGCTAGTAAAAGAGCTAGCAGAAGATAGAGGAGGAGTCTGGCGAGAAGACCCCCAAGACGGAAGAAGACCCCCAAAGCTGTACAATAAAGTATTTTCAAAAATTGTGTGGTTTTTTTTTTACACTTTTTTCCCTTAGGTGAATGGTTAGGGCTACATCGTACCCCATACTCATTCACATAGGGTGGGGGCCGGTATCTGGGGGCCCCCTTATTAAAGGGGGCTCCCAGATTCCAATAAGCCCCCCGCCCGCAGACCCCGACAACCAACAGCCAGGGTTTTCTGGAAGAGGCCCGTGTCCTAATCAACATGGGGACAAGGTGCTTTGGAGTGGGGGGCCGCAGGGCCCCCCTTTCCCCAGGGCACCCCCCATGTTGAGGGCACGCGGCCTGGTACGGCTCAGGAGGGGGGGGCGCTCGCTCGTCCCCACCCCCTTTCCTGAGGTCCCGTGTTCATGAAGCCTAAAGCTGTAGGGATTTAGTAGCTGGAGGATGGTTAAGTGTTAAGTGATTGTGTTAAGTAATAGGCTTATGCCGCGTACACACGATCGGAATTCCGGCCAGAAAAAGACTGATGAGAGTTTTTCATTGGAAAATGCGACCGTGTGTAGGCTCCATCGGAATTTTGCTGGCCAAATTTCCGACAGCAAAAAATTGAGAGCATGTTCTCAATTTTTCCAAGGGAAAAGGTTTCTATCGGAAATTCCGATCGTCTGTAACAATTCTGACACGCAAAATTCCTACGCATGCTCGGAAACAATTTGAGGCATGCTCGGAAGCATTGAACTCGGCTCATTGTAGTGTTGTACGTCACTGCGTTCTTGATGGTCGGAATTTGGTGTGACCGTGTGTAGGCAAGACAGTTTGAGCGGAATTCTGTCGGGAAAACCATCAGAGCCTTTTCCGACGAGAATTACGTTTGCGTGTACGCGGCATAAGTGTTAAGTTTGGGGAGGACAGTTAAAACGGTGTTCCGGCCGAAATTATACTTTTTAAATAAAAATACCCCTATAATACACAAGCCTAATGTATTCTTTTATATTGTGTCCGTTCTATGTTATATGGGTGTTGTTGTTTTGTTGTTTGCAGGTCTGTATAACTAAGGTCCGTTATTGTTAGGTGGATCGGGGTTCCGGGCATGCGATGCAGGTAGTTATTTTTTTATAAACTTACAGCAGGCTGTGGCCATCTTAAGTGTGGGCATCTGAGGTGGGCATGGTCTCAAAAAAAGACTGACATGCTTTTTTTTTATGCAGTGGCCAGCACAAGCAGGTTTCAGGTCAGGTTTCCATAGCAACGGCAGTGTCAGAGGAAGTTGCCGCCCCTTCCCAGGAGGCATTGCAAACAGGATATGATGCGATGGGCCGCGGCCAGGGAGGAGGAAGTGAAAAAATGAATACAGCAGATATACAGTAGGTGCTGAGAAAAAAAAATAAAAAAATATCCAATTCGTTTACAGTGCACACTTTGGTGAGGAATGCTGAAGAGTTGTAAAAGTGGGTGGAACTCCACTTTAAAGTGACTCAGGTCTTTGTCCATACATGGTCACTTAACTTCCCCTTTTCCAAACAGTTTATACTTACCTTTCCTATGTTTTTCCACCACTGCGTTCATTCACCAAGAGCAAAGTGAAATTCCCAGCACTTCTGGGTATAAGTGAGCATGGGACTCAATGGGACAAAATTAATAGTCCTGTGTGATAAGTTGGTTTGGGCTTACTCAGGACTTTGTTTCATTTGCATAAATTAGGAAAGTTGAATATACAGTATGTTGCTGGGATAGAGGAAAACAAAGTGACTCTTTTACTTTGCACTGCATGGGCAAAAGAAAAGGCCACAGTAAAGGGACCCTGACGCCTTTCGACAGCTATCTTCCCATAAGATTTTATGTGCATTTCAGTCCAGAGAATGTCTACTGTTGTGAGAGGCCTCTTGGCCACTGACTTTTGTTGTTTCCTGGTTCTGTGAAATAGCTGTGACCCAGTGGGTTTGCCCTAAAGCGCTTGTTACCCCCAACATTTGCACGTGCTTGCTGTACCATGTACTTGTATTAGAACGTATCCTGTTCTCTTTGTATTGCTTCATTTGTGAAAAAATCTCTGGTGTTCCTGACAGTCATATTAAAAACTGCTTTCCTATTAAAAACTGACCACACTAAGCAGGAGAACACACTGTGGTCAGTTCTCTAGCTATGCTGGGAACTCAGTGTACTCTCTTCCAATGATCAGACTTGTCCTGAAATGCCCCCCTGCACAGCCATTCCCTGGGAAGATCAGTGTGCTGCTGCTTCTTTTCCCCCAGTTCTTATGCAGCTGAGAACAGAGGGAATGTAATCACTTATAAAAAAAAAAAAAGGGAAAAAAAAAGGTATTTATAATGTTTTTTTTATATCTATACACAAATGATTTGCCTTTCATTTATATTGTAATCTGAATGGGTTGTTTTACAAGGTGAGGGGTTACATACACTTTAACTCCCTTTTATTTGGGGATGATCCAGTGTCCCTTTGGATTACAAAGACTGGTAAACTGAATATTCATTAATGCAGCAGTGTAGCAGCCATTTTTAGAGAGACCACTTTGTAATGCTTGTCTGTAGAGTGTTTCCAGTGCTGGGGGCAGCCATCTTTGCTGGGTCCGGATCGAGTTTTTTTTTTAAAGGTAAATTTTTTTTTTATTTAGTAACAAAACACAACAAACAGTAAAACATACAGTTATACAGTTGGAGCGAACATCACTCATTCCTTAGGAAAGTACATGTATCTGGCATACAATCAGTAAATACAGAACTACATACAAATCAAAGTTGATTCCGGATCGAGTTTGCTAGAGCTATCTGATGCTGCGCTGTCCAGGAGAAGAGCGCTGATCAGTGACTGCTACTGCTATCATAATCTGTGTAATGTTACATGTGAAGGGATCTGGATCCCGATCAGTGTTTCTCTTGCTGGATGCGGCGAGTGACTTTGACCATCAACAGACCCCTTACCATCAGAGGACCACTGGCTACTACTGCCCCTTTGGATTACAAAGACTGTACTAGAGAGGGCACTCCCACCATTTTTAAGGAAGGAAAAGAGTGACTGACTCAGAAAATTGAAAGAGAGAGATCACAGCAACTTTTACTGTATTCCTGTAAGCCTTGAACTTGACTTTTACTGAATCAGAACATGTCTATTACAAATCTAAGGGAGAACGAAGATTCGCTGTCCAAGGACCACGGCAATGGAACACTCTAATCACCAACATCCGCATGGAAGAAAAAAATTTGAAAAAAACTCAAGACCCACCTCTTCTAAGAAGCAGAACAACACAGGATGGACCAATCGTCTTGAGGCGATTCAGTTCACATTTGCAGCGCTATACAAAATCATTCATTCATTCGTGTGTACAGAGACCCAGAAGAGGGTTCCCTGGGTCTAGTAAGAGACAAACATCAGACAAGTTAATGCGTTGTCTGCTGGAAACTGTTTTGCTTTTTTCAAGGGCCCCAACTTTGCCAGTCAACATTTTTTTCATCATTCACTGTGATGAAACTGGGACTATTATAGAAATTTAGGACTGTCTAGTAGTCAAGTTAGGACTGTTAGTAGTCAGAATACTACAGGTGTACTACACGCAAAGTAATGTTATTGCCTTATTAATTGTTTGTAACTTGTTAATCCTGTCCTCTTCTTTTAGACTATGTTTGGAAAAAAAAATTCTTAGAAATACCTCAAGGTGTGTTGGTAAGTGTTGGGTAAGGGAGGTGTGTCATCTTCTGGTGTGTAGAGAAGTCACACAACAATTCAGTGGCCAACCACAGGGTTCCGCTACATATAAATACCTGTGTTTGTTATTGTGACTTGGATACAGATCAGGTCATATTTTAGTAACAATGCAAGCAAAAATCCAGCTTGATAAAAGTGATTTTTTTTTTCACCTTGCCTTTTTAGCATTCCGCTCTGTCGCACTGTACTGCCTTAACACATATCACCCGGTCCCCATGAGCCGAACAACATTCCTTATTGTTGTTTCATTTAACTGATGTCATGTTGGCTACGCCTCTCAGGAAGACAGCTCAGGTTGTGGTGAAGAACAGGATTTCCAAGTCTACTTTAAATATGCAGTATCGCTGAGCAGAGCTGCTACTGAGAGTATGGCTGTACAATGCCGTGTAACACATTGCAGTGTTATGACCTATAGGCTAAACAGAGAATGAGAACACTCCATAGACATATACTTCAAGGAATACTGGTGTGCTTGGCTTCTGTCCATGTGGTTTTAACAGGTAAGACTTTGTATGTAGGAACATATTTTTACAAATACTAGATGGTAGCACCTGAAACATACCCTCAAGCATTGGTAGGATCACCTGGTGCTCGATCATAGATCTTAAATGCCATGTAAAATGTGATTTATTTTTATTTGTCAACCTGTACAAAATATTGTATGGGATTCTATCCCGTGTACAGCTTACTTTTTGCTTGCATAATTTGTAGCTTAATTTCATCAGTGTGACTGTGTTTTTAGCATGGGCAATCACACTGCGCATATTCTGATACAAAAATTCTATAAATGAGAACAGATAAATTGGGAGAAACTAGTAGAACAAGAAAGAAAAACATGGTTTCTTCTCAGGAAACACTTAGACATGGGTAACAATCACTCTGGCAGGCAGGTGGTGACAGACAGGTTTTGGGGCCGTGTTACTAAGAACTGGCTTGGTGCCCTATATACTGCACTCTGCATTACTGAAACACCATGCTCTAAACTCCAAAGCAAAACATTTTTAGAGTTTACTAATGGAAAATACTTCTAATCTCAATGGTTTTGATGCTGTTACATCAAAAAAGCTGAATACTTTATATACAGTATCTCACAAAAGTGAGTACACCCCTCACATTTTTGTAAATATTTTATTATATCTTTTCATGTGACAACACTGAATAAATTACACTTTTATACAATGTAAAGTAGTGAGTGTACAGCTTGTATAACAGTGTAAATTTGCTGTCCACTCAAAATAACTCAACACACAGCCATTAATGTCTAAACCGCTGGCAACAAAAATAAGTACACCCCTAAGTGAAAATGTCTATATTGGGCCCAATTAGCCATGTTCCCTCCCCGGTGTCATGTGACTCTTTAGTGTTACAAGGTCTGAAGGTGTGAACGGGGAGCAGGTGTGTTAAATTTGGTGTTATCGCTCTCACTATCTCATACTGGCCACTGGAAGTTTAACATGGCACCTCTTGGCAAAGAACTCTCTGAGGATCTGAAAAAAAGAATTGTTGCTCTACATAAAGATGGCCTAGGCTATAAGAAGATTGCCAAGACCCTGAAACTGAGCTGCAGCATGGTGACCAAGACCATACAACGGTTTAACAGGACAGGTTACACTCACAACAGGCCTCGCCATGGTTGACCAAAGAAGTTGAGTGCATGTGCTCAGCGTCATATCCAAAAGTTGTCTTTGGGAAATAGACGTATGAGTGCTGCCAGCATTGCTTCAGAGGTTGAAGGGGTGCTGGGTCAGCCTGTCAGTGCTCAGACCATACGCTGCACGCTGCATCAACTTGGTCTGCGTGGCTGTCATCCCAGAAGGAAGCCTCTTCTAAAGAAGACAAGAAAGCCTGCAAACAGTTTGCTGAAGACAAGCAGTCTAAGGACATGGATTACTGGAACTATGTCATGTGGTCTGATGAGACCAAGATAAACTTATTTGGTTCAGATGGTGTCAAGCATGTGTGGCAGCAACCAGGTGAGGAGTACAAAGACAAGTGTGTCTTGCCTACAGTTAAGCATGGTGGTGGGAGTGTCATGGTCTGTGGCTGCATGAGTGCTGCCGGCACTGGGGAGCTACAGTTCATGGAGGGAACCATGAATGCCAAAATATACGGTGGCATACTGAAGCATGATGTTCTTCCTTTGGAGACTGGGCCACAGGGCAGTATTCCAACATAATAACGACCCCAAACACACCTCCAAGACGACCACTGCCTTGCTAAAGAAGCTGAGGGTAAAGGTGATGGACTGGCCAAGCATGTCTCCAGACCTAAATTCTATTGAGCATCTGTGGGGCATCCTCAAACGGAAGGTGGAGGAGCGTAAGGTCTCTAACATCCACCAGCTCTGTGATGTCCTCATGGAGGAGTGGAAGAGGACTCCAGTGGCAACCTGTGAAGCTCTGGTGAACTCCATGCTCAAGAGGGTTAAGGCAGTGCTGGAAAATAATGGTGGCCACACACATTTGACACTTTGGGCCCAATATAGACATTTTCACTTACGGGTGTACTCACTTTTGTTGCCAGCAATTTAGACATTAATGGCTGTGTGTTGAGTTATTTTGAGGGGACAGCTAATTTACACTGTTATACAAGCTGTACACTCACTACTTTACATTGTAGCAAAATGTAATTTGTTCAGTGTTGTCACATGAAAAAATATGTAAAATATTTACAAAAATGTGAGGGGTGTACACTTTTGTGAGATACTGTATATTGTACTTTTACTTTTCTATGCACTAAAAGCTCAGTTTCTAGGAAAAGTTTTCTTCGTTGGGTCAATACAGATACCCAGAGATTGAACAGAACGTAAAACAAATGGTAGTATTAAAAGGGATTGTATGGTGCGTTTGTTACATTTTTTTTTTCGTTCAGTCACATTTAAAAATATATATTTTAAAACAACACAGCATATCCTTAAATAAAATTGATTTGCCTTAATCCATAGCACCTTGTTTGGTCCTGTCTGCACTCTCCTTCCTCTACAATCTGCTTGTGTCACTTTTGCCCACACCATACATAGTAAAGCCCCATACACACGCGCGGATTATCCGAGGACCAGGTCCGTCGTATCATGTCCGTCGTACTTTGTCCGATGTTGGTTTTGCGTACACACGGTCGGACAAAGTTGTCGGAAAATCCGATCATTCTGAACGTGGTGACGTTTGTTGCCTACGACGGAACTACGTAGAGGCTAGTAGCCAATAGCTTTGGTCTTGTAATGTGATCTGAGCATGCGTAGCACTTTGTCCGTCGGAATTCGCTACACACGATCGGAATTGGTGTGATCGGACTTTGTTGTCAAAAAATCTATCCAGCAGGAGATAGGACTTTGTCCGTCGGACAATCCGATGGAAACTGTCCGATGGTGCCTACACACGGTCGGAATTTCCGACAACATTGTCTGATAGGACAGAATCCATCGGAAAATCCGACCGTGTGTATGGGGCTTAACACTTTGCATGCAGTTTACTCATCATACTAAATTACTACAACTCTATGAGCTACTTTATTAAACATGTTACAACTCACAGCCAGTCAGTTGTTTCAAGAAGCAAGGTTTGCGCAACATCAATAAAAGGGCTACTGTATTACAACACATTATTATTAATATTCAGATGCTGTAGTGTTGTTGCTGTTGCTGTCTTTCCTCTGCATATGTATTCTTCATATTTTCTGATTTGTCAGGTAGTATGGGAGGAAGGGCTACAAATCTTACATCTTTGAGGGTCAGGATCCTCATTCATTTGTAGGAATTATTTTTTTTAGGAAACAAATGAATATTGGTTGCCCCCCTGCAATTATAACACAAAATGCCCATTAGATGAATAAATGCTAGACTTTAGGGTTGATTTAACCACTTTAAGACCGAGCCTATTTTTCAGACTTGTTGTTTACAAGTTAAAATAAATTTTTTTTGCTAGAAAATTACTTAGAACCCCCAAACATTCTATATATTTTTTTCTAACACCCTAGAGAATAAAATGGCGGTCGTTGCAATACTTTCTGTCACACCGTATTTGCGCAGTGGTCTTACAAGGGCACTTTTTTTTTTTTTAAATACACTTTTTTGATTAAAAAAAATAAGACAACAGTAAAGTTAGCCCAATTGTTTTTATATTGTAAATTTATACCCAACATATCACGCTTCAAAATTGCGCCCGCTCGTGGAATGGCGACAAACTTTTATCTTTAAAAATCTCAATAGGCAACGTTTAAAAAATTCTACAGGTTGCATGTTTTGAGTTACAGAGGAGGTCTAGGTCTAAGATTATTGCTCTCGCTGTAATGATCGCGGTGATACCTCACTTGTGTGGTTTGAACACCGTTTTCATAAGCGGGCGCTACTCACTTATGTGTTCGCTTCTGCATGCAAGCTCGGCTGGATGGGGCGCGTTAAAATCTTGTTTTTTTCTTATTTATTTTACATTTTATTTTCTTGTTTTTACACTGTTCTTTTTTTTAAAACATCCCTTGTAATAGAAAAAAAGCATGACAGGATCTCTTAAATTAGATTTGGGGTAAAAAAGAAATCAGGTCTCAAATTTACACTAATATGCAAAAAAAAAAAGGTAGTTTGGGAAGAAAAAAAATAAAAATAAATGTCCCTTTAAGAGCTATGGGCAGAAGTGACGTTTTTACATGGCTTCCGCCCTGCAATTGTATGGAGCCGAGCGGGGGCCATCTTCCCCTCACTCAGTTTCATACCTAACACGGAAGAGGACGCAATCTCCTCCATCGCTACCGACGGCTCCGGTAAGCGGCAGAGGGCACTGGAGAGTGGACCTCCCACCCCCTATAAAGATGATCTTGCGGCGAATCCGCTGCAGAGACCACTTTTATCTGAAAGCGGACCGCCCACTGAAGTAGTGGATACCGGGGTTATGGCAGCTAGTTGATGCCAAAACAATGATATTCCACTTCAGATTACTGCCGTATAATGACGGCGGGCAGTCCCGAAGTGGTTAATAAAGGCACTCTACAAAGTGTATTTGCACTATGCAAGTGCAGTTGCTCCTGAGCTTAGCAAATGAGCAGAAGCTTTGCTGACTTCCATCATACAATCATGGGCAAGCAAAAATGCATTTTTTTAAATATTCCTTGCATGTGATTGGGTATTCTTTGCACAGTGAACCTTTACCTCATTTACTAAGCTATGGAGCAACTGCACAGTCTATTTGCCTTTAGTAAATCAACCCCTTTGTCCTTTCATGAAGAAAACCTGACGCTGCCATTGTTCTATCAGCTTCTTTGTGATAATAATAAATCTCAATGAAAAAAAAACATTTACAAAAATAAAAATGAAAGGATCACAAGTACACACACATGCGCCATTATGCATGTACATAGTAAACACCTATCAGACAACACATATTAGATTCCTCCAGGGGCAAACTGACAACTCATGGGGCCCCTGGGCAATAGAAGATCATGGGGCCCCCTTGGTCCCCACACTCAAGCCACACCTGCACAGGGAGACACGGGGGGAGGGAGAGCACACAGGTGGACACTGGGGGGGGGGGGGGGGAGCACACACAAAGGGGGACACACGGGAGGGAGAGCACAATGGGGGACACTGTGGGGGGGAGAGCACACAGGGGGACACTGTGGGGGGGAGAACACACACACAGGGGAACACTGGAGGGAGAATGCACACACGGGGACACTGGAGGGAGAGCACAAAACACACAGGGGGTCACTGGAGGGAGAGCACACACACAGGGGGACACTCACAAAGGGGGACACTGGAGGGAGAGCACACACACACACAGGGGTACACTGGAGGTAGAGCACACACACACAGGGGGACACTGGAGGGAGAGCACACACACAGGAGGACACTCACAAAGGGGGAAACTCACAAAGGGGGACACTGGAGGGAGAGCACACACACACACACACACACACACACACACACACACACACACACACAGGGGGTCACTGGAGGGAGAGCACACACACACAGGGGGTCACTGGAGGGAGAGCACACACACACACACAGGGGGACACTGGAGGGAGAGCACACACACAGGAGGACACTGGAGGGAGAGCATAAAACACACACAGGGGGACACTGGAGGGAGAGCACACACACACAGGGGGACACTGGAGGGAGAGCACACACACAGGAGGACACTCACAAAGGGGGAAACTCACAAAGGGGGGACACTGGAGGGAGAGCACACACACACACACACACACAGGGGGTCACTGGAGGGAGAGCACACACACAGGGGGACACTCACACAGGGGGACACTGGAGGGAGAGCGCACACACACACAGGGGGTCACTGGAGGGAGAGTACACACACAGGGGGACACTCACACAGGGGGACACTGGAGGGAGAGCACACACACACACACAGGGGGTCACTGGAGGGAGAGCACACACACACAGGGGGACACTCACACAGGGGGGACACTGGAGGGAGAGCGCACACACACAGGGGGACACTGGAGGGAGAGCACACACACAGGGGGACACTGGAGGGAGAGCACACACACAGGGGGACACTGGAGGGAGAGCACACACACACACACACACACACACACACAGGGGGACACTGGAGGGAGAGCACACACACACACACAGGGGGACACTGGAGGGAGAGTACACACACACACAGGGGGACACTGGAGGGAGAGTACACACACACACACAGGGGGACACTAGAGGGAGAGCACACACACACACACAGGGGGACACTGGAGGGAGAGCACACACACAGGAGGACCCTCACAAAGGGGGAAACTCACAAAGGGGGACACTGGAGGGAGAGCACACACACACAGGGGGTCACTGGAGGGAGAGCACACACACACAGGGGGACACTGGAGGGAGAGCACACACACAGGAGGACACTCACAAAGGGGGAAACTCACAAAGGGGACACTGGAGGGAGAGCACACACACACACACAGGGGGTCACTGGAGGGAGAGCACACACACAGGGGGACACTCACACAGGGGGACACTGGAGGGAGAGCGCACACACACAGGGGGACACTGGAAGGGGGAGGGCACACACACACACAGGGGGACACTGGAGGGAGAGCACATACACACACATGGGGACACTGGAGGGAGAGCACACAGGAGGACACTCACAAAGGGGGAAACTCACAAAGGGGGACACAGGAGGGAGAGCACACACACACACAAGGGGTCACTGGAGGGAGAGCACACACACAGGGGGACACTGGAGAGAGAGCGCACAAACACAGGGGGACACTGGAGGGAGAGCGCACACACACAGGGGGACACTGGAGGGGGAGAGCACACACACACGGGGGGGGGGCAATGGAGGGAGAGCGCACACACAGGGGGGGACAATGGAGGGAGAGCACACACACGGGGGGGGGGGACACTGGAGGGAGAGCGCACACACGGGGGGACACAGTGGGGTGGGGGGACCCGGGGCCCATTCATCTGTACCCCCCCAGTCAGTTGTGGCGGCCCTGGTGTCTTAAACTAACTTTACTTACAGTCTCGCCGATTAAGCTGCTGTATTACATGCCGCGATGCCGGTAATAATACTGCTAATGGCGCGGCGCGCGCTGCTCCCCGCCGGCTCTTCCACTCTTCTCGTCTGTCCCAGGTGACGTCACGACGCATACAGTACAAGCACCTGGGACAGACGGGAGAGAAGGAGGAGCCGGCGGGGAGCAGCGCGCACCGCGCCATTAGCAGTGTTTTTATCGGCTTTGCGGCATGTAATGCAGCCGCTTCAAGTGGCCTCTCATGTGGCCAAGTCCGGGCCCTCGGGCGGCGCCCGAGTCACCGACGTGTCAGTCCGCCCCTGGATTCCTCACACATGCCAGAGGTAGAAGAAACATTTTAGAGATATCATTTAGATTTACATGTAAACTGATGGGCTGTAAAGATTTTTACTGCCTCTACTATTTACATTTTTAGGTAATAAAAGTGTAGATAGCGTTACTGTTTTTAAGCGCACCCAAATATATTTCAAGAATAGTGCCAAGTATTGTCATGTTATATATAGTTACATTGGCCCATCTTCAGAAAAAAAAAGCAAAAAAGCTAACTAAGTCAGCCACCACACACTATATATAACATTTTGTTCTCAAAGAGGAACTGCAGTCTGCTCACATAATTTGTAATAAAAACATCTTTGATATTCTGAAGCTTCCCTCCAACCACTTTGCATGTTATTTTATATGTACTGTGATTCTGTACTTGCCAAATATGCTGCAGAAATCTCCCTCCACTGAGTTTGGCTGCATCCATTTTAAAGAGGAAGTAAACCCTGATGGGTTTACTTCCTCTTTGTTTCCCTGCAAAGGTAAAGCATAATGGGCTACTATGCATCGCATAGTAGCCCATTATGTGTCACTTACCTGACACAGGAGCCAACGATGTCACCGTTGTCCCCTATTCCATGAAACGTCCCTCTTCCTTCCGGGTATCGCTGCTCAGGCGCTGTGAGTGGCCGGAGCAGCGATGACGTCACTCCGGCGCATGCACGCGGGAGACGTCAGTGACGGCATGTTAGCCTTCACTGACGTACACGCTCAGTGCGCTTGCGCCGTTGTTTACGGTGCGCATGCGCCGTAGACATCGGTGCCCGGTTTTTGTAAAATATCTCCTTAACCGTGTAGTAGGGTTGCCACCTGTCCGGGATTCACCCGGACAGTCCGGTTTTTACATCCTCTGCCCGGGTTTCTGACTGCCTGTCACCCGGACACCAGCCACCAGGGCACCCTCAAAAATACTTATAACACCCCCATAGAAGCTTAATCAAAGTTTAGGATCCATAACATGTATCAGAATGTCACATATATTTACATATATGTAACTGTCTTGATGGAAACAGCCCTAATTACAAGGGACTTCTTTCTCTCTGTGGAGGGATACAGAACCTCCTGGCCGCATTTGCCGATGCTCTGCTTCAAGTCCCGGCTACTGGAGCCCTGTCAGGACTGTTCACAGACAAATCAAGTTGAGAGAGCTGTGAATGTGTGTGGGCGGGCAGAGGAAGGAGCTGCACGGAGTGTGAGAGGACAGCAGGACAGAGAGGGGAGGAGAGAAGCTTGGCTGCCCATTACCAGACTACATTCATATGTATGTATTTATCTCACAGTATGTTGTGTCAAGTGTATTTATGCCTGTTTGTGTGTATCTCAGTGTGTGTGTATAGGTATATAATTGAGTATATGTGCAATATATATATATCTAAGTGTTTGTTTGCATGTATCTGAGTGTGTATATCCCTCCCCTCCTCTGTGTCATCCCCCCTCCTCTGTGTCACCCCCCTCCTCTGCAACACACCCCTCCTCTGTGTCACCCCCCCCTCCTCTGCAACACCCCCCCTCCTCTGCAACACACCCCCCTCCTCTGTGTCACCCCCCTCCTCTGCAACACCCCCCCTCCTCTGTGTCATCCCCCAATCCTCTGTGTCACCCCCCTCCTCTGTGTCACCCCCCTCCTCTGTGTCACCCCCCCTCCTCTGTGTCACCCCCCTCCTCTGCAACACCCCCCTCCTCTGTGTCACCCCCCCCTCCTCTGTGTCACCCCCCCTCCTCTGCAACACCCCCCCTCCTCTGTGTCACCCCCCTCCTCTGCAACACCCCCCCTCCTCTGTGTGTACCCCCCCTCCTCTGTGTCACCCCCCCTCCTCTGTGTCACCCCCCCTCCTCTGTGTCACCCCCCCTCCTCTGTGTCATCCCCCCCCTCCTCTGTGTCATCCCCCAATCCTCTGTGTCCCCCCCTCCTCTGTAACACCCCCTCCTCTGTGTCACCCCCTTCTCCTCTGTGTCACCCCCCCTCCTCTGTGTCACCCCCCTCCTCTGCAACACCCCCCCTCCTCTGTGTCACCCCTCCTCTGTGTCACCCCCCTCCTCTGCAACACCCCCCCTCCTCTGTGACACCCCCCCTCCTCTGTGTCTGTGTCACCCCCCCTCCTCTGTAACACCTCCCCTCCTCTGTGTCACCCCCCCCTCCTCTGTGTCATCCCCCCCCTCCTCTGTGTCATCCCCCCCCTCCTCTGTGTCATCCCCCCCCCTCCTCTGTGTCACCCCCCCCCTCCTCTGTGTCATTCCCCCCCCTCCTCTGTGTCATCCCCCCCCTCCTCTGTGTCATCCCCCCCTCCTCTGTGTCATCCCCCCTCCTCTGTGTCACCCCCCCTCCTTTGTGACACCCCCCTCCTCCTCTGTAACACCCCCCTCCTCTGTGTCACCCCCCCTCCTCTGTGTCAGCTCCCCTTTTTCTCTCTCACACACTCTCTTTCAGCCTCTCACCCACCCCCCTCTCTATCATCCCCATCCCTCTCACCCCACCCCCCCTCTCTATCATCCCCATCCCTCTCACCCCCCCCCCTCTCTCTCCTGCCTCCTCCCCCCTTTCTCTCACCTCCTCCTCTCTCTCACCCCCCTCACCACCGCTTCTCTCTCACCTCCTCCTCTTACCTTCCCCTTTCTCACCTCCCTCCCCCACCTCTTTCATTCCTCAGGGGATGGGGGCCCCATGAGTATAGCTGTATGGGGCCCCAATAATTACTAACAGCAGCCTTGTGAGTGGGTGCACCAGTTCGGATGTGTCCTGAATCCTGTGTCTTGCCGACACACTTCTCCCCAAGGCTCCCACACAATGGAAGGAAGGAAAACAGCACTACAATAGAGGAGCTCCACCCCCAGACTCCGGCTCCCACACTTCCTGGCTTGAAGCGGCTCTCGGTAAAGCAGTCCAATGGGGGTTTTTCGGGGCAGGGGACACTGATGGGTGGGTTCCCTGATCTAATTGAGGGGGGTGATATAAGGGAAGGGAGTCTGTGGGGAGGGAGGTGGACGGTGTCAGTAGGGCAGAGGACGGTGTCAGTAGGGCAGAGGACGGTGTCAGTAGAGCAGTGGACGGTGTCAGTAGGGCAGTGGATGGTACCAGTAGTTACCATCCACACTAAGCGTGACGCATTATTGCTCTCCTCCAGGTCTTTAAAATCCTGTAGTGTATACCACAACAAAAATTTGCCATGCACCGCTAAAGTGTTCGGGTTTGGCTTGAGGAAAAGGTGGCAACCCTACCGTGTAGGTTAAAGAGATATTTCTTGCACCTACAGATAACCCTTAATCTAGGCTTACCTGTAGGTTAAAGTAGTCCCAGTGGGTTTACAACCACTTTAACTGTGGGCAGCTGAAGCTGCTGCCTGTTCACTTCCTGGATTCACACAGACACACAGAGGAACACCTCCAGCACTGTAGCTCTCATTGGCCCTCTTATGACTCATCCCCCTCCCTTCATGGCAAACTCTCATGAGAGTGAGAAAGAGAGCCGTGCATGATGTCATAAGCCTAGGCTTTTTACCAGACAAGAGACAGGAAGTGGGCTGTATATGGTATTTACTGGCAGATTTTTTATTTTTTTTTACTATCCAAAGTTTAAACAACAAGGGCAGAAGATTTAATAGATGGAAAGATGAAAAAATGACTGAAGTTCCCACTTTGAGTATAGTTACACTTTAATTTAAAAGAAAAGATGATGAAATATTGGTAATATGCATGTTCTGGTAACTACAGAATTCCGGGCACAATTTCAATTTGCATAAAGCTCTCTTATGCCGCGTACACACGAGCGGACTTTCCTGCGGGAATGTCCGCCGGACAATCCCCCCGTGTTTGGGCGCCGGCGGACTTTTTGTCGCCAAAAGTCCGGCGGACTAGGTTTTAAGTTTTGTTTTAAAATTGTCCGCTGAACTTGCCAGTCCGGCGGACAATCCCACCAGCAGCATGAATCTGAGGGTGGACTTTTAGGCTGGGTTCACTTCACACCTATGCATTGCTGTAACGGACAAAGGCCAGGGTTGTCGGGAAGAGGCCCTTGTCCTCATCAACATGGGGACAAGGTGCTTTGGGGTGGGGGGGCGCACGGCCCCCCTTTCCCCAGGGCACCCCCATGTTGAGGGCACGCGGCCTGGTACGGCTCAGGAGGGGGGGCGCTCGCTCGTCCCCACCCCTTTCCTGGCCGGCCGGGCTGCGTGCTCGGATAAGGGTCTGAGATGGATTTGGGGGGGACCCCCACGCAGTTTTTCGGCGTGGGGATTCCCTTTTAAATCCATACCAGCTGACGGGGCTAGCGCGGCGGCATTCACTGCCTTCGCTAGCCCCGTCTACCTGCAGTTACGTTCTAAATGAACGGACTGCTCCGTGTGTGGGCAAGTCCTTTCATTTTCAAAAGTCCCGCTGACTTTTTCCCGCGGATTGTCCGCCGGAGAAGTCCGGGCATGTGTGGGCAAGTCACACGCTCGGAAAGTCCGGCGAAGCCCCGCTGGAAAGTCCGGCGGTTTGTCCGCCAGACTGGGTCCGGCGGACAAAGTCCGATCGTGTGTACGCGGCATTACATGTTTTAATATATTTTTTTATGTTCTTACATTTTTATAATAGCAGTGGATTATTCTCTCTATTTTAACCACTTGCCTACTGTGCACTTAAACACCCTTCCTGCCCAGACCAATTTTCAGCTTTCAGCGCTCGCGCACTTTCAGTGACAATTGCGCGGTCATGCAATGCTGTAACCAAATGAATTTTTTATCATTTTGTTCGCACAAATAGAGCTTTAGTTTGGTGGTATTTATTCGCGACTCCGTTTTTTATTTTTTGCGATATAAGCGAAAACATAGCGGAAATTTTGAAAAAAAACAATATTTTCTCCTTTCTTTTTTAAAAGAAATCCAATAAAATCAAATTTTGTCATAAATTTAAGCCAAAATGTATTCTGCTACATGTTTTTTGTAAAAAAAATTCCGTTAAGTGTATAATAATTGGTTCGCGTGATCACGGACATATGTACGCAAATGATCATGTAAAAGGGGTGTGCAGGTGATCACGGACATATGTGTGCAGATAATCATTGGCACATGTGATTTTAGTGGGACATATGTGAGGGACAGGTGTTTTTATTATTTAGGGACATGTGTGTTTTGGGGACATGTGTGTTTTGGGGACATGTGTGTTTTACTGTGGGGACATGTGTGTTTTACTGTGGGGACATGTGTGTTTTACTATGGGGGACCCTAGACTGGTGATCAGTGAGTAAAAAAACATCTCATACTCACTGATCACCAGCCGGCTGCAGCGATCCGCTCTCCTCTCCTCACCGACGACTTCCGTGTGAGGAGAGGAGGGCCGATTGCCTAGCAACCGGCTGTTTGTTTACATCACATGACAGCCGTGATTCGTCACGGCCGTCATGTGATCAGGAGGGCCAATCACCGTGCCCTCCTGCCGATTCGAGATGCGCCGTGTCCGGGTGACACGGCCGCATCGGGATCGCGCCGCTGCGCGGGCACGCGCGCGCGCGCGATCCCTCTACTTCTGAAGGACGTTCCTGAACGTCCTATCAGAAGTAGACGGCTCCCACCCGGCCGTATATCTACATTGGCCGGGTGGGAAGTGGTTAAAGCCAGCAGCATGAATCTGAGGGTGGACTTTTAGGCTGGGTTCACTTCACACCTATGCATTGCTGTAATGCATACTATGTGGATTGGTGCACTGTGGTGCCATTTTTTCTAAATGGCACCTCAATGCACCTGCATTGCAGAGAACCGCAGTGCATGGTTACACACTATGTGTTGTGGCTTGCTGCATTGTTAAATATGGTACTTGTCTGTTTGTATGTTCATTACAGTACCTGGGCAGCCCATTCATTTGAATAGGCTTCTTTAACCACTTGACCTCTGGAAGATTTACCCCCTTTCATGACCGGGCCATTTTTTGCAATTCGGCACTGCTTTACATTAACTGACAATTGCGTGGTCGTGCGACAGTGTACCCAAATACATTTTTTAATCCCCCCCCCCCCCCACAAATAGAACCTTCTTTTGGTGGTATTTGATCACCTCTGCGTTTTTTGGGGGGCTATAAACATATAAAATACTGACAACTTTGAAAAAAATAACTTTTACCTTTTGCTATGAAACACACACAATAAAAAAAATGTAATTTCTAATTTCTTCATCAATTTAGGCCAATATGTATTCTGCTACATATATTTGGTAAAAAAAATCCCAATAAGCGCATATTGATTGGTTTGCGCAAAAGTTTTACCACCTACAAACTATGGGATTTTTTATTTTTTTTACTTGTAATGGCAGCAATCAGCAACTTGTAGCCGGACTACGATATTGCGGCGGACAAATCGGACACCTAACTGACACTTTTGACACTTTTTGGGGACTAGTGACACCAATACAGCGATCAGTGCTAAAAAATATGCATCGTCCCTGTACTAATGACCCTGGCTGGGAAGGGGTTAACATCAGGGGTGATCAAAGGGTTAACTGTGTACCTAGGTTGTGCTTACTCACTGTGTAGAAGTTTTTTTGACTAGGGGAAGGATTGAGCCGTGTTCCTTTTTTTACCTTTCCTTTTGATAGAATGGCAATCTGCCTTGTTTACATAGGCAGGTTGTCGTTCTGGCGCTGGTCTGTGTAATCGGCAGATGCCGGCGGACATTGAGTCCACGGTACCCACCGCTGGGCTCCTGCTGTGTGTGATCACAGCGGGAGTGGGTTGCTGAGCATGCCCCAGACCCAGAAGTGTCAGATCACTTGCTAGGTACATGATCTGGCACAGAGTGGCCACCCTGCTGCAGTATATGTACAGTGGGTGGTCCGCAAGTGGTTAATACAATGCGCGTGAACACATGACATAATGAGCATTAAAGTGTGCGCATTCATTTTCTGACCTTTGTTGTTTACAAGTAAAAAGCTGTATTTTTTCCTAGAAAATTACTTAGAACACCAAACTTTATATATTTTTTTAGCAGAGACCCTAGAGAATAAAATGGCGGTCGTGGAAATTTTTTATGCCACATGGTTTTTGGCCAGCGTTTTTTCAAACGCAATTTTTTAGGGAAAAAAAAAACATAGTATATACCCCAATTTTTTTGTAGAATATGAAAGATCATGTTACGATGAGTAAATAGGTACATAACATGTGATGCTTTAAAATTGTGCGCGCTCGTGGAATGACGGCAAACGACAGTACTTAAAAATCTCTATAGGTGGAGCTTTAAAAATGTCTACAGGTTACCAGTTTAGAGTTACAGAGGAGGTCTAGCACTAGAATTATTCCTCTCACTCAGACGTTCGTATCTCACTTGTGTGGTGAAAACACTGTTTACATTTTATTACCTTTTCACAAATTTTACACTGTCCCTTTGTAAACATCCCTTGCGATAACATAGCATGACAGGTCCTCAAATTTCTCCTCTAACCTTAAAAGCAAAAGATTTAAAAAAAAGGAACCTTTTTCTTTAAAAAAAACAAACAAACAAACAACAAGACATGTTTACATGGCTTGAGAACCAGAAGTGACATGGATGTCGCTCTGGTCCTCCAAGGGTAGCCATCTTGCCATTGCTTATCTCTATGTGAAGAAACTGCAGGCACCGGATGTTTCCAATCGGTAACGTTAGCCTGGGATTCACCGGGAAGGCACCTCTCCCGTCGTTTCTAAAAGTGATCCCGTGGCAAATTCACCACTCGGATCACTTTTATTGGAAATCTGGCCGTCTAAGGGAAAAAACTTCTTCTGCCTTCTTCTGCCGCTAGCAGATGTTTAAATCGTCCCGCTAGCGGCAACAAAGTGGCGCTTAAACAGCGGTAAAATGCTGCTAAAAAGGAGCAGCACTTTAGCGCTAAGGCAAGGGCGCCCCAGTGTGAAAGGGGTCTAACGCCTCTCAAATGCCTGCTTTTAATGTCAGTGTGAACTTAGCCTAAGGTTCCTATAAAATGAAGCCGAGACAACCAATGTAGGTTATTGTTACAAACAGAACCCAGATCCTCCATGACCACCAGTAAATGCAGGCAGGTCATGTCTGGTGGGTGGGGCTGGCAGTGTGCTCTACATACAGTAGCTTTCTGAAAACATTACAGCACCCTGTCTCAGTACTCCTCAAGAGTCCACAGTTCTGTCAGAAGCAGTGTTGCCAACCGCCTGTATTTTTACTGGTAGCCAGTAAAAAATTGGCACTTTTCTCCTGCCAGTAAATGCCAGTGAAAGAAAAAGGTTGCCAGTAAAAAATATGGCTGTGACGCTTGGCCGAAACCATCCGAGTGCTTGCTACAGTGCGTTCGGCCTGTGCCGGCAGTGTGTCACGTGAAGTCATGATGCAAGGGAACGGAGCAGCCGGAGTCTCATGTGCAGGTCTGCAGGAACAGGATGAAGGCAAGCCGGGAGTGGACTGAAGGGACCACCTGGCATGGAGAGGGTCACTGTGACTTGCCATGCCAGGAGGGGACGTGTCATGTTGGTGAGGTGCCATCATCATCTGTGCTGCTGCACACTACTGTCAATGTCACTGTAAGAGTCAATTTCATGTGTGTGGGCCACCCATTCTAATTTCTTGCCCTTTCGATTCCTGTCCCTGAGCTACTTATTTACTATATCGAAAATAAAATAAGAAATATGTTTTTGCTTTAATATCTACCTTAAATCACTTTGCTAATTGTACTTGTTTGTAGCCTAAATACTGAAATTTGCACTTAAAAATAAAATTTTGTAACTTTTAAGCCCCATACACACGCGCGGACAATCCGTGGACCAGGTCCGTCGGACCATGTCCGTCATACTTTGTCTGATGTTGGTTTTGCGTACACACGATCGGACAAAGTTGTCGGAAAATCCGATCATTCTGAACGTGGTGACGTTTGTTGCCTACGACGGGACTACGTAGAGGCTAGTAGCCAATAGCTTTGGTCTTGTAATGTGATCTGAGCATGCGTAGCACTTTGTCCGGTCGGACAAGCGTACACACGCTCGGATTTGGTGTGATCGGACCGGGTTGAAGGGAAATCTTTCCAGCAGGAGATAAGACTTTGTCCGACGGACAAACCGACGAACACTGTCCGATGGTGCATACACACGGTCTGATTTTTCAACAACCTTGTCCGATCGGACCAAATTGATGAAAAAGTCCGACCGTGTGTATGGGGCTTTAGATATGCCAGTAAAAACTTGACAGTGCCAGTAAGTTTTGGGTGTCGTGTCAGTAAATTTCAATCTGGTAGGTTGGCAACACTGGTCAGAAGCAGTGGGCTAGCCCCAGGGGGACTTATGCAAATGGATGTCCATCTGGAGGAGTGGGCATTCCTAGGAAGACTGAATTGCATTCAAACTACCCTGGGCAATACCTACGTGTGATATTATATTTAGGCTGAATGGGTGCAAAAACTGAAATCTAATAAAGGAAAGTGGGGGTCACAGACATTCAGGCTTGGATGGAAAGCGCCAGATGATGTTGGATGTCCTCTGGACCTCCAGCCAGGACATGGCATAATCTGTCTCACTTATTGCAGTTCACACTGTGAAAAGCTTGCAGTATATAGTGAGATCAGAGTAAGCACTGACTATTGAATAAAATCTGTGACAGGAAGCATCTAAAAAGTATGTTTAAACACAAACATATTTGTGTGTAGAGCTCACCAAGTTAAACTGGTTTGGAAGTAAAAAAACAAACCTGAAAATATGAGAAATGGCCATTGAAAACAAGGCCTTGACAATATTGTGATTTGGTGGGAGGCTTAGATCTGTTGGTAGATAGCTAAAGCTGAACTCCAAGAAAATGACTAAAGACACAGATGAAATACACACAAGGAATTTTTGAGATATGCACATGTAAGCCAAGCATACGGGCAGGTGGGGCCTACACGGGCAGATAGGTTGTTTGTCATGTCCTTCATGCTTCCCCATTAACTAGTTTGGCGCCAAGAACTGGGTCACATGGAAGGCCTACCCCGTGTGGGTTCTTCTAGGCTAAGTTAGGCACTGAGTTACAGGGTTGCTTTATTCACACAAGTGTGACACCCTTGCTTTGTACCATTTTCACCAATGCCCCAGGACAAGGCTGAGGGTGCCGTAGGGGAATACTCGACCTTAAGGTGGGCCTCCACTCTTAGAGATGAACATGCACCATGCACACTGACACCACAACTGCTCTCCAGTTAACTCTGGGTTCCTGTGTCAATGTACTCCTTCTTTCTAGTCTGCATTTAGAAGCGACCTGCTGAGCCAATGTCCACATCCACATGTCCAGCGATTTCCACAACAACTCCCAAGTAGTGGAGTGGGCCCGGCCGTGCACTCTGCGCGGGCTCCACACATACACTCAATTTAACAATTGAAGTTCTGTACCTCTGTTCAGGATGGTTACATCTGCGGTGCAATCCGTTCCCATCGCTATGGGAGACAGACCGCTGTCGGCAGAGCCGATCGGCCCTATAGGCACACTATGCAAGCTGCTTAGGGCCCCGCCGCTGTGGCTGTGCTCTGCTTGGGCGCAGGAAGGAAGGAACATTTTTTTTTTTTTGAGCCAGACCACTGACTCAATTTTTATCTCACGGGACAAAGTGCACCGGACCCAGAGCAGAACCAAGATCAAGAGACCGCGCATGACATTATCTCTTATGCCACGTACACAGGGTCAGACTTTCCGACAGGAAATGTTCTGTGTGAGCTTGTTGTCGGAAAGTCTGTGTGTGTATGCTCCATCGAACATTTACTGTCGGAATTTCCGCCCACAAATGTTTGAGAGCAGGTTCTCAAGTTTTCCGACAACAAAACCTTGTTGTCGGAAAGTCCGATCGTGTGTACACAAGTCCGTCGCACAAAAGTTCTCGCATGCTCTGAATCAAGCAGAAGGAGCCGCACTGGTTATTGAACTTCCTTTTTCTCGGCTCGTCGTATGTGTTGTACGTCACCGCGTTCTCACGTTCGGAATTTTTCAACAACATTAGTGTGACCGTGTGTATGCAAGACAAGTTTGAGCAAACATCCTTCGGAAAAAAAATCCACGGTTTTGTTGTTGGAAAATCCAATTGTGTGCACGGGGCATAACCCTCTCAGCTTGGACAGCACCTAATTAATCGTTTCAACCTGACCACACGCAGCTCTGTCACACAGCAAAGGCAGACAGTGCCCTAGCATTTCTCCACTGCAGTTACCTAATGCACCAAGGTCAAGGTCAAAATCAGGTACACTTGATGATTTTTAACAGCGACTGTGTATAAACAAGATTATGGCTTTGTTGTACATATAAAGGAGCTTTATAACAGCTACTGTATAAGTGTAGCGCCACCCCCGAAGGAGCCGTTTGCAATTTTGGGTTCTCTATTCTGTGCCTCGACAACCTCAGCCCCTCTGGCACACCTGGTTAAATAAAATCACTGCAAACACAAGTGCAAAAGACACCAAAAGGAATAAGAGAGATTGCAAGATAATAATTTACTAGAGATTACAGTGCCTTGCCTTGACATTTTCCACATTTTGTCATGTTACAACCAAAAGCATAAATGTATTTTATTTGGATCTTATGTGATAGACCAACACGAAGTGGTACATAATTGTTTTTTTTCCCATTTGGTAGGGAAGGGCTGCCCATATCCAACATGGCGCCTGTTGTCCCACACCCGAGACTCAGAACAAGGTGTGGCTTTGTTTATAAGGTGGTGAGTCAATAAGCTGCCTGTTTCCCATCGACAATGTCACATATGACGAAACACGTGTGGAGGAGGGTACGTGTTGACGTCACCATGCTGTCTTTCTAGGAAGATGGGAGTTTGTTGCGAGCCAGCAGGCTCTGTTTTTATAAGTGATTTTAAGCACACAAAATGTAAGTGCAATACTTTTTTCTATAATAAAAGTTAGACAGTATTAAGCTATGGTCAGTCTCTTTTTATGGGTCCTTTGCTGAACGAGACGATCACAGACTTTACAGTGGTGCAGGTGTGTGAGAAATCATTGCAGCCATCTATCCAGTGCTATTTATCCCTAAGATCTTCTGTGCAAGTAAAGGCCTTGGCTGGGCTATAGCCACATGCTTGGTTTTGCTTACTATCTGGTAAGCAAGTTTTTCTTATGGTGGCGGTGCACTTCTTGGAATGGATCACTGTGGTGTCATTGTCATAAGGATTTATCCCACCATCTTCAAATACTGAAACATATCATCATGTTTTTCAATCAATCATCCTGATTTACTATTTGGGACTATTCTAGCACAGCTTTTCTTATCTATTCTACTTGTTTATCTCACATTAAGCTGCTGCTTCTTTGGATGATTTTTTGTTGATACACTAGCGCAGTTTTAACATAATTGTGAAGTGAAAGAAAAATTATAAATGTTTAACATTTTTTACAAATAAATATGTGAAAAGTGTGGCGTGTATTTGTTCTGTGAATCCCTCAGAGGTTTGTTAGAGAACCTTAGTGAACAAACAGCATCACGAAGGCCAAGGAACACAACAGACAGGTCAGGGATAAAGTTGTGGACAAGATTAAAGCAGAGTTAGGTTATAGAAAAATATGTCTCAAGGAGCACTGTTCAATACATCATCCAAAAGTGGAAAGAGTATGGCACAACTGCAAACTTACCAAGACATGGCCGTCTACCAAAACTGACAGGCTGGGCAAGGAGAGCATTAATCAGAGAAGTAGCAAAGAGGCCCATGGTAACTCTGGAGGAGCTGCAGAGATCCACAGCTTAGGTGGGAGAATCTGTCCACAGGACAACTATTAGTCGTGCACTCCACAAATCTGGCCTTTATGGAAAAGTGGCAAAAAGAAAGGCATTGTTGAAAGAAAGCCAATTGACAGCAATGTTACCACAGCTGCAGCTCAGGGATTTCAGAGTGCAGCCATCCTATTCCACCGGATATAAATGCTCTATGAATGCTGGAATCCCACATCTGCTCTGCATTGCTCAGAAGTCTTGGGCTGTTTTCATACATGTGCTGCACACAGCATAGTAGTGGTTTGTATCCTCTGCATGGTAAATCTACCATATCTTTTGGTACTACATGAATTAAGTTCAGCACAAAGCTCGGTGACAACAGCACATGAATGATACCAGTTGGTGGCCAAAAGCCTGCAATCCTCCTCCTTCTTGCCCCTCCCTTTCCACCATGCCAAATCTGTCTGCATTCGTTGCTACATCTTGGCCTCAAGCAATAGGGATGAAAGTCTTGACAAGTGGTTTGAGAGGCATAGCTTATGGCACATTGAGTGATAAAGAGGGTCAGCATGGGGCCACCCTTAGTAGGGCCAACTTGCCAAAATTGCAGGCTTTACAGCTGTTCACATTCCAGCTAGTGGAGATAGCCCTCTTACGTGACATTTGTGGACTGCTGAAACAGTCAGAGACCATGCATAACCCATGGTTAGTGACTGATTACATGGGGTCAAAAGCAGATGTGGACACCCAGAAAACATACGACCCATTTGACTACTGGGTGTCTAGACTAGATTAGTGGTCTGAGCTTTCCCAGCATGCATTTGAGCTGTTGGGCTGCCCTGTGGTGAGTATTTATTACAGAATGGGCACTTAAAGCAGTGGGTAGTTTTGTGATAGAAAAAAAGGATCCACCTGTCCCCAGACACAGTTGGCCATTTCACCTTTATAAATATAAGCCAGTCAAGGATCAACAAT